>BDSI01000142.1:0-300387 GCA_003117195.1 Eudorina sp. 2006-703-Eu-15 | reverse complement strand
TGACAGCCGAACAGAAGCGTCTGATCAAGAGTCGGGCCAGGGACATAACAGTGACGGCGGACTTTGGGCGTGGCTACAGATGCGTTGGACTACAGGTGGCGGCGGTGGTCATCATCATAGGGACGGGACGGAAATGATAGGTGGCGCCGCTGGCGGTTGGGGTTGTGTTTTTGCAAACCTGGCCACAGAGACATGGCACGGATGGCAACCCTTTCACAAGCCCTGCCCTGGGTGTCCCCCAGGAACTCGTACCTTCTGGAGGACTGGCTGCATTTCAGTGAAACCTTTTCGGCCTACATCCTCAAGGGTGCACTGTCGCCGGAGCTGGAGAGATGTGGGACTTGCTGTGGCGTAGCCATCCACCATTACTTTCGTCCCGTCCACTTCACAAGTCGTGACAGCTTCCAGCCGCCTCTAAGAGGGCGTCGGATGCACTCCGGAAGTATGCACGTCTTGCAGAACAGAGGGACTTCCCCGCCCGCATGTTCACAATCAACCTACACATCTGTGTTTGTCGGTAGGTGCCATGTGGGTGTGGGGGTGTGTGGGGGGGTGGGGGGTAGAGGATTGCCGGAATGTGATTGACCTCCGCGTGTAGGGCAACGATATGCCGCAACCGTTTTGAGGATGAGTTGGGTAGAGAGCGAGCTATCCCCACACTGCGTGTGGCTGTGGTGTCCATGCGCAAGGCAAAGCGTGACGGCCGTTTGTTCGTGACAGATGACCGGAAGAACGGGCCCAGTGATTACTGGAAGCACTACGCCATGCCGCCGGCGCTTTGAGGGGGAAGTTGGAGAAAGTCGTGGTCGCGGCACCGGCGAGGGAGTCCGCGCTCAAGTACTTCGCGACGTACTGTCATATGACGGATCGCTGAAGCCGTGCGAGTATTTGCTTTTATAATTTAATGTGCATCTAATGTTACGTTCCATGTGAATGTGGCATAGCCGGAGAAGTGACATGTGGCATGAAATGAGCAGGAATGTGTCCCATCCGAGCCATTGAAATAGAGGCGAATAAAGTGTAACAAATTGTAAGCATTCACAGTCATTGTTTGTTGGTTCTACTGTGGGATAATGTCGCTCGTCCATTGTCGTATTCGTCAGCAGGCGAATACGACAACCATTTAAACTACTTTAGGACAAAGGCGGACCTGCAGGTGCTGTGTAAAGTTCTTCATAGCAGACACGATAGTTGTAGATGTAGAGCAAAAAGGTTTTGTCTCACACAGCAAGATGGTTACTTTCGCGGACTTGGTTGTCCAGGCCCATAATCAAGCATGTATCATCAGGGCCCATAGGGACATTAGGAACGAAACTCTTTTTCAGATCGGATGCCACGTTGCGAACTTGCCAGTCGGCTCCAAACTCACTCTCAAGGATGGCCGATCAGCAAGCGCTCCCCTGGATGCGTCGCCCTCCTCGATATGTGCCATCAAGTTCCGAAGAACGAGCAAGAGGTGCGCACGTCGCTCGCATTGTGTTCGTTCAGTCGGCCACATTGCGCCTATGTTTTGCAGATGGAGACACTGAGGGACATAATAGGCCTGGGCAGCGGACAGGAATATAGACAAGCACTTCCACGCGGGCGCGTTGAAGTGGGCAAGGCGGCAGCTAGATGAGCTGGGCCTCACCGGGTTCCCCTTGAAGAAACTGCTCAGGCCGTGCTCGAGTTAGCCAGGGAGGCCTGGCCTGGGCAGAGACGATTGGTGCTGCCATGACAGGAAATAAGTCACTCCCCGGAGACAGCCGTTACATTCCCAAGTACCACTGGCCCCTGCTGGCATGGTACAGCCTCTGGAGGTGCGACCGCAAAAGCCTGCAAAGTGTGTTGGGTTGGGGTTTTGACCTGCTCGCGTCCTTTGCTCCTGCAGGACCTGGACCGTCAGGCCAATGCACGTGCGGTCCGGCGATCTCTGCGGTCCCAGTGGGTGTCGCAGGTCCAGCGCAGGTGGGGCGTGCGACGCTCCATTCCGCCTGGCGTGCCACACCTCCCCACCTGCTCGCGGTCCTTTGCTCCTGCAGGACCTGGACCGTCAGGCCAATGCACGTGCGTCCCGGCGATCTCTGCGGTCACAGTGGGTGACGCAGGTCCAGCGCAGGTGGGCGTGCGACGCTCCATTCCGCCTGGCGTGCCACACCTCCCCACCTGCTCGCGTCCTTTGCTCCTGCAGGACCTGGACCGTCAGGCCAATGCACGTGCGGTCCCGGCGATCTCTGCGGTCACAGTGGGTGATGCAGGTCCAGCGCAGGTGGGGCGTGCGACGCTCCATTCCCGCCTGGCGTGCCACACCTCCCCACCTGCTCGCGTCCTTTGCTCCTGCAGGAACCTGGACCGTCAGCCAATGCACGTGCGGTCCCGGCGATCTCTGCGGTCACAGTGGGTGACGCAGGTCAGCGCAGGTGGGGCGTGCGACGCTCCATTCCCGCCTGGCGTGCCACACCTCCCCACCTGCTCGCGTCCTTTGCTCCTGCAGGACTGGACCGTCAGGCCAATGCACGTGCGGTCCCGGCGATCTCTGCGGTCACAGTGGTGACGCAGGTCCAGCGCAGGTGGGGCGTGCGACGCTCCATTCCGCCTGGCGTGCCACACCTCCCACCTGCTCGCGTCCTTTGCTCCTGCAGGACTGGACCGTCAGGCCAATGCACGTGCGGTCCCGGCGATCTCTGCGGTCACAGTGGGTGACGCAGGTCCAGCGCAGGTGGGCGTGCGACGCTCCATTCCGCCTGGCGTGCCACACTCCCCACCTGCTCGCGTGCCTTTGCTCCTGCAGGACCTGGACCGTCAGGCCAATGCACGTGCGTCCCGGCGATCTCTGCGGTCACAGTGGGTGATGCAGGTCCAGCGCAGGTGGGGCGTGCGACGCTCCATTCCCGCCTGCGTGCCACACTCCCCGCCCCTCCCCACTCCCCCCACTCCCCACTCCTCCGCCCCTGCTTGGTTGCAGGCGCGGGTGCGCCAGGGAGCAGGTGGCGGCCGACGCGGGCAGTGCCGGCACTTCCACGTGCGGCACCTCACCGGGAACGGCCCCCCCGTCGGGCTGCGTGGATGCGCGGGACTTTCGCCACAGAGCGTTGGAATGTTTCGGCGACGCGGTGAGCTTGGTTGGGCCAGGATGGGCTTCCCGCTAGCAGTGCCTCAGCGGACACAGGCATCGGAGGGTTGTTAACTCCTAGTTGTTGCTGTGTTGGGCCCGGCTCCAGGCGCGCCTTGTGCGGGACAGCGCTGACTTGGAGGAGCTGCTGAGTATGAACGAGTTCGCCCGCGAGGTACAATTCAGTCTGCGCAGTGAAGCAGATACGATCCAGAGGAATCGGGACAAGGTGCTGGCACAGGCCAGGGAGCTGGCTCAGGCCAGGGAGCTGGCTCGGGCCAAGGAGCTGGCTCAGGCCAAGGAATTGGCTCGGACCAGAAGGCCGCCATGCGCCCCCCCAAACGTGGCAGGCTCCGGGAAGCGTGCACGACTTGCGCCAGCCGCAAGCACAGGCCGGGCGTCCACCTTTGGCTTTGCACACTCCACCGGCAGCTCTGCCCAGCCAGGCATGCCAGCCGGAGCCGACACAACCGAGACATCCAATGAAGCGACGGCAGCTGGTGCTTCCAGGTTGGTTGATGTGCAATCGGGCCTTGCACGTGATCAGGGAAGGCCATCGCATGTACATAATCTGGTATGGGCGTGCCAATGATGACTGCTTGCCCTGTTGGCCTCCAGGCGTCTGCTGCGCGGACGGGGCCCCCCGGGATTTGGTCAAGAGGACGGTGATGACACGACGCCGGACTCCGTCGCGGAGGCAACTGCAGCGGACGATGACCCCCGGAAGATGGTCAAGAGGACGCCGGTGACAGGTCGCCGGGCTCCATCGAGGAGGCAACTGCAGCGGACGATGACCCCCGGAAGATGGTCAAGAGGCCGGTGATGGCACGACGCCGGGCTCCGTCGCGGAGGTACCTACTGCTGCGGGTGCTCTGGGGTAGAAGGTGCTGCCGCGCCGGACGGACCACTGCTGCGCCGTTCTGAACGCACGAAATCAGCGCTGCGGTCCGGACAGCAGGCCGTGGTAAGCAACGTGCCCTTGTCGTGCCGTTGTTGTGCCTTCTCATGACAGCCGTAAACCATTGTTTCCCACTTGTATACTATGCTCGCATTTTGTGCCTTCGTCGTGCCTTCTGTGCATTTTGTGCCTTCGTCGTGCCTTCTGTGCATTTTGTGCCTTCGTCGTGCTTCTCATGACAACAGCAAACCTTTCTTCCGGCTTGTCTATTGCGCTTGCACGTGTGCATGCAGGGCTGCTGCATGCCAAGCCGGAACCGGTCCCGACTGCGTGGTAGGCCTCCCACCCAGACTGCTGGTGGCCGGCATCGGTCGACGTCACCGGACCCGGACAACCTGCCTGAGGTGGATGCGACCGACTTCCTCTGTGAGCCGGCTCATTTGCTTCAGGGGCTGCGCCTGCATGGTGTGGCAACCCTGGAGCTTGACGACCTGGCGGTGCTGGCACGGGACGCGCACGATGCTGGCGTCCTTCTGCTGGAGAAGGGGCCGTCCTTGCCCATCTTCTGGAGGTCCAGGAAGTGGGCAAATGGGCGGGTTCGGCGTACGACGGACGGCGCGCCCCTCATGAGCTTCAACAGGGGCAGCGCCGGATGGTGCCAGTGCTGGATGACGCCCCACCACCGCTGCTCCGCTTCACGCAGCACGCAGAAGGTGCAATCAGCAACATCCTGCCCAGCATTAGCGCGGGTGTCCAGGTGCAGAAGTGTGTGGTGATCGGATGCAAGCCAGGGAGGAGGCTCGCGCGCACGCAAGAGCTGCACTGCGACACCAAGCCAGGGCCGAACACTCCTTTGTGGCCATTGCGCCACTTGAGGAGGATACCGGCCTTTTACTCGCCAGCGGCAGCCACCACAGCGTCATGACCTGGGACAACCTGGTCGCCAAGGAGAAGGCCGCGGTGCGGGTGGCCGAGGGGGCGCTGCCACCAAGGCAGGCTTCAGGCACGAGGGCAGCCCGGAAGGAGTCAATGAGGGGGGCGGCATCGCAGACGGAGAGGAGAAAGGCACGGAGGAGGGAGAGCAGGAGGAGTCGCTGAGGGCGAGGCGGGAGGAGGATGGGGTGGGGGAGGAGGAGGAGGGGAGGATGGGGACGAGGAGGATGGGTTACCCGACGACAGAGTCGAGGGCATTGCCTTGAAAATCCCACGCCATAGCATCTTCCGGATGCGGATGCAGCCGGGCAGCTGGTCTTCCTGCACGGCAACACCGTGCACGCCGGTGATGCCGGGAAGCCAGGCACATGGACCCCCCGTGTGCACTGGTACGTGCACCACGAGGTCATAAAGAATGAGACATATCCGATGCCTTGGATCCACTCCAGGCTCGCGGAGAAGTTCAAGTAGACCGGGTCGCCAGCGCAGCCACCACAGTGTCATGTCCTGGGATAACCTGGTCGCCAAGGAGAAGGCCGCGGTGCGGGTGCCCAGGGGCCGCGGCCACCAAGGCAGGCTTCAGGCATGAGGGCAGCCCGGAAGGAGTCAATGAGGGGGCGGCATCGCAGACGGAGAGGAGAAAGGCACGGAGGAGGAGAGCAGGAGGAGGTCGCTGAGGACGAGGGCGGGGAGGAGGATGGGGTGGGGGAGGAGGAGGAGGAGGAGGATGGGGACGAGGAGGATGGGTTACCCGATGACAGAGTCGAGGGCATTGCCATGAAAATCCCGCGCCATAGCATCTTCCGGATGCGGATGCAGCCGGGGCAGCTGGTCTTCCTGCACGGCAACACCGTACGTGCACCATGAGATCACAAACAGTGAGACATATCCGATCGCTTGCGAGGACCGACTATGTGACCGAACACGTTCCCGTCGCCGCGCAGAGGCCGCTGCCGGGGTGCGTCGGCCCACACATGAACCACTTGTCACTGCCACACTTCTGGCGCTGGCCAGACCTGGAGACGACCGTGAGTTCGGGGCCACCGTGCGCAATGCCGACAGCCGCACGGGAGACGGGAGCTTCTTGGGCATGTCTGTGCCTTGCAAATGATGATGTTACTGGTGCAATGTTGTCGGTTGGATCCACTACAGGCTCGTGGAGAGTTCAAGTAGACCGGGGTTGCCTACGCCGTGCGTAGGAATCTGGGGCCCCCCTCCGCGACCTTTCTTGTGCCCACAGTTTGGTGTTCGTTACTGATTCTGCGCCTGGTGCAGTGGTGGGGTTCCGCATTCAACGCCGCATGCAAACGCACTCTAGCTGAATCCGCGGCTGCATGTTGCCTTTGCGCATGCTAAATTGCTATGTGTAACGGACATAAGGTGTGGACGTGCACATGCTCGACGTCACTGGTTACAAGCTGCTGTCAAATTCACGTTGGCGAGCAGACAGTAGTCCTCCACGCTAAAAACCCTATGAGGCAAGCATGATCCGGTACTCATGCCCTGTACTCATGCCATGTCAACCGCTGCAAGCCAATACCCATTCCACTCGAACCACACACCAGCTCACGCCCCGTTCACGCTATCAGCAAAGTGTCCTGCACGATCCGGTGCCCTTGTGTCGCGAAACTAGTATCAGCCTATGGTAGTTGTCCATGGTCGGCTTATCCAAGCCGGAGGTCGCGCGCAATGCAGTCAGAGCGCTGTGCGAAATCCGTCACACGGATGGGCTTGTACGAGTAGTCGTCCATGTCGACCCAGACGCCACCTCCAGAAGCCACCCGTCGGTGCATCCCAGTCGAGAATGGGCGACAAGTGCACGTAGACAGTGCGTCCAACATGACACTAGAGTACCCGAACCGAGGCGGTTCATGGCAAAAATTTTGTGCTCGAGGGTCCCAGCATGCCGGGAACTTCAACATCTTGGTATGCCTGTGTGACGAGGGCGGGATGGGGGTGGGGAGGGGGGCGGCAGTCAGTGTCTGCTTGCCGGTCTTATAGAGATCACGCCGTTCATCCTCCACGCAAAACTTGCCAGTTGAACTCACCTGGTCCTTGTTGAAAATCACGAACGCGACGTCCTTGAGGTGCAGCTCCCTCAAGTCCTCCGTTGTGATGGCCGGCTTCTCTAGCTTAGTCCAGGCCCCTTCCTCGACATCCGGTATCGAATAAACAGCATACACGACACACTGGTCCGGGATTTCAACGTTGCCACCAACGCTGCCCTCGACCCGCTTAAGCTTGCGAGGACCGACTATGTGACTGAACACGTTCCCGTCGCCGCGCAGAGGCCGCTGCCCGGGGTGCGTCGGCCCAGACATGAACCACTTGTCACTGCACACTTCTGGCGCTGGCCAGACCTGGAGACGACCGTGAGTTCGGGCCACCGTGCGCAATGCCGACAGCCGCACGGAGGACGGGAGCTTCTTGGCATGTCTGTGCCCTTGCAAATGATGATGTTACTGTGTAATGTGTCGGTTGTCGGAAGTCCTGTGGAGTAAACAACGACTCAGTGCACAGCTATGTGTATCGATACATCATCGAGTGGACTCTCTGCAATTTATGGAGTCCCCGACAGCCGTTTCTTCACATTTCAAATACTATACTAGATCTGGTTCCGCTAGCTGTTCGACCGTATGTTCGTCTTTTAAATTTACCCTTGGTAGTGAGACACTGTACGACCGTCCATCCAGCCATTTCTTTGCATTGTGCGCAACACATCCTGACAGGACCATAACTTACATAACTATTGACAAGGACATTTTATATTACCACGGACGGACCTGTACTTGCCGACCTTGCACTTGGTTAACAATGGCAGACTTAACACAGGGACAGACGACTGGACCCCCTACAAATTCCTGCATATTACATATCACATTCTGTGCACCGGCCGGCGGTGATCCTGCCGGCGACTTGCAGTCAACGTACTCTGGGCCCAGCGACGCGGCTCCCTTGCGTGACGACCTGAACGCGTTGTATCGAGATGCCACTCGGCTAGCATTCAAGAAGGACCCTGGTGCAAACAGTGAGTGATATTCGGGCTAGTATGGCGGTGGGAGCTTGTATGTAGATTTCGCTGCGAGCCGTTCTCAGTCGTGCAACCAGTGAAGCGCATTGAATGCTACAGTTTCACGTCTCCCTTACAATAGTACTGTGACACTGTTTGAAGACTACTGCTGCCTGTTTGGCTGCATCCCCAAGTTTCGTCATCCATACTCTTTTTTACAAGAGCACGCCTGCCACCTTTATCATGCCTACACAGAGATCACGACGTTTGGCCGTATGATGGCACAGCTAAATGACATCACCGCCGGCCGCTTAGAGGTGGCCTCTCCGGCATCAGCTACACCGCTCGTCCTGGAGAGCAGCGTGTTTGACGAGAATACCGGCCGTATTGTCTACTCCGTCAAATGCTTCGTGGTTGTGCTCCAGCAGGCAGCCGTGGCGCCCGTTGTGCCGCCCGCTGTGCCACCCGTGCCGGTCGACGAGGCGCGCGCCCTGACCAACATCACCATCACCACCGTTAACACTCCGACGATACCGCCGCTTCCCCAACCAACGCCCGAAGGGAACCCTAGTGGGCCATCAGGGACGACCGCGAAAGGAAGTCGTGATACGCAGGGCCCCTGCCGGAAGCGTGTGAAGCTGGAGGCCCACGCCGCCTTGGATCTGGTGCGCCGCATGGAGCCCGGCACCATGACACAGGTCGAGCTGGCGGACGCAGGTTACATTCTGAGTGTGAAGGAGTCGGACATCTGCATGGCCAGTAAGTAAAGCAAATCGTCCGCTTGACTGTGGTATGCGCTCTTTGATTTACACGCCGCCTCCGCTGCCATACCGCATATGTTAGAACCATGGTTGATACGGGTACGGCACACTTGTCCAGTGACATGACTATGCTGTTTTCTTCCGCCACACGTAGGTTACGAGGTCAACTTGCCGGAGGGCTGGACGGGCTGGGCTACCTCCGAAAGAAGGACCATGACATCAGTGTGCAGCATGGAAAGGGGGCTGCAGACAAGGACTCCCGACCCAGAGCACTTCAGCCAGGCGAACAGGAGCGCGCTGCCTACTTTACAGCCGGCTGCTATGCAGCTGCAGGTACGGTCTACTGGAAGTCGTGTGAACCCGTTACATCACATTCGTCCTTCTCTGTGATAGTGTGCTTTCTCTGCGTCGTGTACAATGTCTGCCGCCCACAACCCCTCTCGTGACCCATCTCGCTCTCTGTAGGTTACGCGGTTGAGCAGAAGCTGGTCTTCGACTACCCGCACGGCCACGAGTACTGGTATTCGCGGCACCTGGGCAACTTCGTCTCCAACGGGAGCAAACGGGGCCTGCCGTTCAAGCCCGCCAGCTCTCCACCCGACTTTGTCTTGCTTGCCAAGAAGTAAGCACACAGCCTGCTTTGGAGCTGCCCCGCTGCCTCCAATGTCCATCATCTTTCTGCGTAACCCTACCTGCCTGCCTTCTCCAATACCCCGTGTGCAGCCGGCCTTCGTTGGTCTATGGGTCCCGGACCAAGCCGACACAGGCGCCGTTACCCGCCAACGTCATCAAGTGGAAAGCTCTCGCGGCATCGCAAGTCGCAATCTGGGATGCGCAGGTGCGGCCCGTCTTGGTGGTCGCCAAGCCCATCTTGGAGCGTTCCGGTTGGACGTACAACGACACTATGGCACAGGACTTGGGCGAGGCCGTGGCGGCCATGCCCAGGTGGACGACACTGATGTCAACACTCGCAGAGGCGAGCTCATGTGAGTTGGTGTCTGTGCTCAAGGGATGCTCTGCGTGCTGGAAAGTTCATCTCAGTTGCTCTGCTGATTGTCGCAGCATGTGTGTTGCACTGAAAGGCATGTATTAACCTTGCGTCTTGTTTCTAATTTGTCTTTCCACGCAGCCGGCACCTGCTGCTCGGCACTTGCCCGACGTTCTCGGCAGCGATCCGGGTGCTGGCGCTATTCAACAGTAAGTGGCTTGATCAAATGCACGACTTGCTGGGCTTGGTGTGGATGCCGACCTGCAGCATTTGTCCTTTGACGTGTGCAGTGCAACCAAGCAACCACGCACTGAGGCGGTACGGTGGTGGACAAGGTAAGATTGAGAGTGGGGCCGTACATGTTGGACTTAGCACTATCAAGTTGTGTGCAAACCAAGAAGACGCCTACAATATTTCTGTTCCACTGACACCTCTGCCCCGCCTGTTGGCAAGCAGGTCACGTTCGCGACAAGGCCGTGGTGGGGCCGTCGGAGGGTGGCGCTGTCCAGATGGCCGCTCGCCTGGGTGCCGCCTTGGCGCAAGTGGAGGAGGAGGACGAGGAGGAGGAGGGCGGGCCTCCAGTGCCTGGGCGCCCGGCGGTGCTTACGGTGGCCCTGGGGGGGTGCCTCGCCGCCTCAGTCGCCAACTCATTCGCAAAGCTCCAGCAGCGACGACGGCAGGGAGAAGCCTGTGGGAGACGAGGATGAGGAGGTCAAACGGGCTGCTAAGCGGAATCGAAAAGATAAGCAAGCATGTGAGGCCAAGAAATCTAAGGCCAGCAAGCCTGATAAGGCCAGGAAGCCTGATAAGGCCAAGAAGCCTAAGGCCAGCAGGCGCTAGCTTGGTACACGTGGGATGTGATGTTTGGGCGTACGGGTAGGCTATGGCAGAGGTAGAGGGTTGGAGCGTGCTGGGGCGGGCAGCGCCAGGCAGTGCGACGGGGCCGCGTATGGCAGGGGTGAGGCGGGGCCGCGCGGGGCAGGGCAGGGCGGGCGGGGCCGCGCGGGGCAGGGCAGGGCGGGGCGGGGCCGCGCGGGGCAGGGCAGGGCGGGTCCTACGGGCATGGTGCTGGTGCGATTGTTCGGGAGCAGGTGCTGGGACCAATAACTGGCGCTACACGGATGTCTTTGGTATTGGCTTTGGGTCTCTCTTTGGATCCCTCTTTGGGTCCACTTTGGGTCCATGTTCGGCTGCGACTTTGGATGCCTCTTGGCATGTGTCTTCGGCTTTGTCTTTGTGGCTGTCTTCGACTCGTCTTTGGAAGGTCCTTTGCGACTGCATTTGGATTCTTCTTCGCGCCGGTCTTTGGCATGTCTTTGGATGTAACCAAAGAGAAAGTCTTCGGAATCATCTTTGGATGACTGCCAGTAGAAGAGCCAGTAGAAGATACCAACGAAGAGACAGACAAAGAGACGGCGAAGAGCTCCCAAAGAGCACCCAAAGAGGTTCGGTTCCCAGAGTGGGGGTTGCGGATAGAAATTTTAATTACGAGTATTAGGACAGGGAGAGGCAGGGAGTTAATGACAAGCAGTTTGCTTGCTCATCTCACGTAGATTTGTATCCGCCTGCTGGCTAGCTACATTTACGTGCGTCATACGTACAGCAAGTAAAGGAGCAAATTACTACGACCGTCGAACTGACCACGCAGGTGCGAAGTTGGCGCCATAGTTTCATAAGTCAGCAGATTCTGCTGCTGAATGCCGGTGTGTGGCTGGTGCTGCGTGCGTGTGTGCGTGGAGGCTGAACGCGGGAACTAACATGCATCGCTCTGCGTTTACTAAAGCCGGCGCGGCAGAACGAACGAATGGGCGTGACGCGGCGGCGGAAAGGCGGGGCTACCCACCTGCGTGGTTAATGACCGCGAGCATCCGCTCCCTCCCTTCCCCACCCCTGCCGCACATTTGTGTTCCGCTTTATTTGACATTCCGTCGCTCGCAGACATTCATTCACACGTTAAAAATATATGCAGTCAACCACGCCAGCAAGCTGTAACTGGAATGAAACAGCGCAGCCAACCGCGCGCAGCTGTACGTACACACGCACGCACGCACCCGTCTGTAGGATCCAGCCTGCCGCGGCATTAAGACGCTCGGACCGAAGCATAGGCTCAAGCCACACGACCATGGAAGTTTGCGACAGCCACTTCACGCCAGTCTCAAAGTCCTGCGCGCACCAAACGTTCACAAAAGGCGTCGCTTGCGTGCTTGCGTTGCCTGCAGCAGTAGCAGTAGTAGCTGCAGGACGCACTGGATGGATAGAGCCTTGCTACACGCAGCATGTACGGACCTACGCCCAGAAAGCGTGCGTACGTGCGCACAAGCAAGCTCGACACGCCCGCCCCACGCACCTCAGCGCACATGAACACCAGGACGTCATTTGTCGAAGCGGCGGTGGACGCCCCCGTGTAGACACACCGCGGCGCGCAGGAGTCGTTCTTCTCCCGGCGGAGGACGGATGATGCCAGCGTGGCCTCCAGCTGCTCAATGGCAGACTGTTGGTCGGGAGTTTGAACCAGCCGGGCAATGATGCCGTACAAAGGTTCATCGTCATCCACGGCGAGTTCGGCGGGGTGCCGGCGGTCGACGGGCATGGCGGCCCCCTTGAACTCCTTCCATGTGAGTAAACCGCCGTTACACCATGTCCGTTGTCCTTGCTCTCCGGCGACGAAGTTATTGCGCCGTTGCCGGTACCGTCATCATCAGGCGTCTGTTGGGAAAGGCGACGACGACGCGACGCAGCAGCTGGCTCAAACGCTTCGAGAACCTTCTGCGTCTCTGGGAACAGCTTGTAGCTGCCTTGGTGCTCAGCCTGCACAGGGACACGTACGTGGGAACTGTAACGCTGGAACTACTGGAACGGTGTTGTAGATACGTCATTATTGTTCAGCCGTAGGTCCGTCCATCCGTCGGTCCGCTCATAGCGCGCGATTATCGATCGCTTACCATCAGGGTGCCCGGGTATGCTGCTGCGACGGAAGCAATCAAACTTCGTCTCCCAGACACCAGGAGGGTGCTCCTGGCGAGCACTTCTAGGACCAGAATCTCGTTGCTGACAAGCTCGTCCCGGAAGGCTCGGATGTGTTCTGCGGCAGCAGATCGTTCGTCAATCCGCAGTAGGTATGTATGTAGGAACGATAGTGGATGTTGGTGAACTGCTTTCCACACGCGGCGTCCCGCCGTTTGGTGAAGATCTATCTGAGGATGTACGGCGACGACTGATACCAGAACCGTACGGCAACGAAGCAAGGACCCTCGCAGATCGAGGTCCTGCGCTGGGTGACCAAAAACACCCTCGTGGCTGGCAGGCAAGCAACCAACCTCGCTCCTCGACACTTGCAGCAGCAGTACCGTGCGTTACGAACTACAGAAGCCCATGCATGTATGTCAGCTAGCTACCGCTATCAAACAAGGACAAGTGCACCGCGCACTATCAAGCGATGTCGACCAGGATCGACCATGGATGCACCTAGCTATCGCCTTCTAGCTAGCTTCATCCGTACAATAGTGTGCTGTGGTAATCGCATGACGCGTGATTGCTGCTGGATGGACTAGCTAAGCTCTTCCTGCTGAAACCAAAGAAACTGAACCACCAATCGGCAACCCAGTAAGCTTAGCCGTTCTCTATGTATGGCAGTCAAATACGAAACCGCCGCAACTAAGGCTAAAGGTTTAGCGGGTCCACTTGGGGTCGCTAGGAGTGGGTGGGTAACAATGGTTGAGGTATGTAGGTGCATGCATGTCCAGTTTGGACACCCGCCAGCCAGCCGGCGCTCCAGCTGCTGGTATGGGTCCTCACCGGAAGAAGTGGCGACCATGAACAGCTCATCATGCCCTTCGGGTTCCTGCGCAACGGCTGCACTGCCAGCGGGGATGACGACATCGCCTGCTGCTGGGCCCTTGGCTCCGGCGCCGAACGCACGCGATGGGAACTCGGAGGGATCCCTGTGCTCAGTAGTGCGCGACGAGGGTACGTAAGGTACGTACACGCGTGAAGAGGGTACGTACGTAGGTGCGTGATGAGGGTACGAAGGTGAGTGCAGAAGGCGCGAGCTGCCGAGCGAGTGCTTCGCAATACATTTTGGACCAGTGCCGTACACGCGCACAACACCTACGTACTCAAGACACTGCCTGACGCGTCAGACGCATGACTGCACATTCAGAACTATCAGAACCATGTACAAATACAATTACGTACAATATAGCACAACAATTACGACTGATGACATAACCAATTGCTGAAGGCGTGCCGCACCAGCACCGCTCTGGGTTACAGTAGTCGAATATGTCAGCCATCGATCGTATCTCTCTGACGCGTGCATGAATGACTTAGACGGCCAGTAACTTGCTGATGAGTGCTGACGGGCGGATTATATATAGGTCAGTTGCCAGCGCGCATGTGCGTGTGCGGCGGGGCGCGAGCGTGCGTGCGTGCCGATCCGTAGCTAGTAACTAACCGGGCGGGACCGCAACTAACCCAGCCAGCCGGGGGAGGCAGTGAATGACTAACCGCAAATATACTTCTGCACTCCTTAATTGCACTGTCGATGACGCCACCGCACATGCTTTGGTGGCTGTAGAGACAGCCACGAGCGTTATCAGCAGGCGAACCCAGTTACACCAAAAGATCCCGCGCTCGACCCCTACACCTTTAGATTTTTCCTCCATATGTACCTATTTTGTATCGGAGAAGCAACAGATGTAAAGGAATGGCGGCCCACCAATCTGAAGTGTAATGCTGCGTGGCCACGCACGTAAGATGAGCTAACAGATTCAAACCACTGAAATGAGTAACTATTGTTTCACTCAGCTAGTTAATTTTTTACAGGTATTCCAAAGTATCAACAAATTACAATGTACGGCGGTATTAGGATTTGTAATAGCGCCATTTATCTCTTTGCCCGAGCGCAGGAGTTAATTATTTACATTTGGTTCACATTGTATTAAAAAACCAGAGCGCAGAGCCGCCTTGGCATCTTTGCACTGGAATCTGGACGGAGCGGCCAGCGCTGTGCCAGCCCGTGCTCACAACTTCAAAGCTAGATTTGCGTAATCTTTTAGTTGCATTTGGATTCGATCAATCAATTGACAAAAATCAAACAACCACCATGCGTGAAAACACCTTGCGTACGATACATGTCTCTAAAACCAACAAGCCACTTATCATAACTATTTAATATTTCACATATTACTTGAAAAGCTGACTTTATAATAATTGTTCAGGACGGTCTTTTCCTCGACATCAGGCTTCTGTTCGCAAAGGGGCTCAGAGGTTGTGACGCAACGATGTTTTGCAAAGCTACATTCAGCTGCCTTCTCACTTTCAAGTAACCTCCCTTGAGAGGCGATCATAACGCGATGAGGACAGCGCGCGTGCTGCTGCTGCTGGTCGGGTTGCTCAACATTCCTGGAATGTACTCGGGAAGTTTTGATTCTTCTGCAACGAGTAAGTCTTTCTTGTTGCAAAAGGCTGTCTCGCCTGTCTGGGCCAGTCGCGCGAACACGCATCTTGCTTGCAACGTGAAGTTCCTTTGATAATGCGTTCTTGGACTCATTGAGTTTCTTATTATTAATTTCATATTGTTGAAATGGCCGAAGACCATAATATACTATGCAACTGAATACGGTTACGAGCGGGAAGGATTTGTTTGTTTGCGCGATGCGCTGATTCTGAAAACATTAATTCATGGGTTGATACAGTGAAATTGATCAACGTCGCATTAGCGAATGGCTGAAGTGTGACCTTTTTGAAAACGGCAGTGGAGATAGACACTCGCGGCGCGCGGCGGGTTCACGTGCGCGCCCACGCACGCACGCGACGACCTTGCGATGGGGATACCAGCGGGATACCAAAACGTATATATCCCATAGTAACAAGTCGAGCGATACGGATTGTGTGGGTTCCCGTGTGTGCCGAGGAGTGTATGCTGCCCACACGAAACCTCCCGCTTTGCAGACGCCCAGTTTCAGCAGCAGAGCGTCGGAGTTGCAGCTGGCGCTTACACTTCATCACGCGCCGTGACGACAGCGACGCCATCATCAGCTACCGACATGCTCCAAGCACTGAAGAAGAGGTTGAGTTCCTTGGCATGACGTCCCTCGTGACCTTCCTGCAGGTGGGCGAGGTTCTTTTCATGCGGGATGCATGGCCGCCCTTCACATCCCTTCGTATTATTATTGCCTTCCGGTGACGATGCAGTCCTTCGTATTATTGCCTTCGGGTAAGGTTTCTTTGGGTACACACCTTGTTGGGCTGCTGCACGCTCAGATCGACTTGGTTACTATTATCACGCTACGCTAGCTGTCAGTCATTGCCGGCGGGGTCACAGTCCCAGCTCGGAAACCCTGCACAGCAAGCAACTCGGGAAGCCTTTGGCCGCGCCGTACGCGTGTTACAGTAGTCGGAATACGTAGTTATTTGTGCCGTCTATGACGGGTGGGGTGCTCGCCGCCCGTCAGCAGTTACTACCTACCTCCGATTATGTATGGCCGTGCGGCTTGGTTGGGCGCCGTGGATGATACCTATTTATCAATGCGTCTCTCTGCACTATCCAACACGGCCGTATGGTTGCCAGGCGGTTGGGGCAAGCCTGGCGTGCCGGGGTTTGGATGGATGGATGGTGTCGTTGGCTCGTGTACCTGCACGACCCCCCCCTGGCGAACCAGTGGACGGAGCGGACGGTTGCTCATCATAAGGAAAAGCCAAATCCAGAAGCAAACCCGGGCACGCCTACCCAGAAGCACCCAGATAGAGGTACCTGCTGCATGACAAGCAATAAAGTACGGGACTGCGCAAAGACACATGGCGCGCGGCGGCGGCGTGGCCGCGCTGCTGCCGCCAAGTGCAATAGCAAGCAACGTGCGCTACGTGCACAGACGACCCGACCCACCCCGGAAGCACCGATATTTTGCCGGCCTGTGGCAATAGCAGCGCCGCGGACGTCGTCGAAGGACATGGCGATTCACAACGGTTAGCCGAGGACGGTAGGGGGCGGGTGAGAGGGTCAAAAACAACAGTATCCCTTTGGGGTCCGCTGTAACGTGCATTCATTCAGTATGCACGCAGGGTTGTGTGATAGATGGGGCGGCACGGCACTCAGCGCGGCACGACCAACTTGGTTGCTAGGGTCACAATCACCCCAGCAGCTTGCACGCTCGTGCATCGTCCCGGTCGCCGGCATCCCACGCGCGCAGGACACGGTGCCGTCGCTTGTGGATGTGGCCAAGGACCTACCCGTGGCCGCCAACTACATGTACAAGCTCATCGTGAAGGGCTTAGACCCGATTATCGCAGGTGAGTGGGTGGGGCGGTGGGTGGCAGGTTCCCAGCAAGCAATAAACCGGCGGTTAGGTGTCGTATGTATATGGGTTGTCTCAATCCCGCACCCTGTTACGTATGTACTAAATTTTCTGGCAGCACGTCTACCGACTCCGGGGATCACGAACGAATCCTGCTGCTGGTAGGCACATAGTTGCTTGCCTCGTTAGTTTTGTCGAGCGAGAGAACTGCTGTATGTCAGGTATAGAGCACGCAGCAGACACTAAAGTCCTTCCATCTGCGCTCGTTTCTGTCCACAGAGCCACGAGGCCCCGTGGCCTCATCATTTTTTGACATCATGCAATCCTTCTTCACCAAGCTGGTTGATACGCAAACTGGGGGGATCGTCATTGATGTTGTCAGTGGCCACCACAATTTCGACATCTAGTAAGTTCTCCGTCCATCAGCATACAGCCAATGCAACAACGCAAACAAACATTCACGTGCAGGAAAATAATGGAGCTCACACAGCATGGCTTAGTTTCGAATCCCACGTTCACAGTCGATCGATAAATGGTTTTTTGTAACCGTTACAAGATGACGGGTAGATGGTTGACAGTTACCTATCTAATTGACAGCCAGCCATTCTTATCATCATTTGCCTTCGCTTAGATTCTACGTACTGATACCTAGTAGAACATGTTTCAAATGTACATCGATACGGCTGCCCTCAACAGCTCTCACCACTCCGGAGCACCTAGACAGCCTTGCTTACTTGTCGTCGACGTATTCATACATCGGTAATTATTTTTCCATACGTGTTCCCGTGTGCACTTGTATTACTCATTCCTAAGCTCTCTGGCCAGGGCGCGTGACCTCCCAGAGCTGCTGAGCATTCTTAGGAGCTCGGGGTGGCGGCCAAGCAGTTGGTGGTGGGCGCCGAAGGAAGCCTCCGCTGGCAACGCCGCTCTCAGCATCACGAGCACCCTCGCTGAGCTCGCGCAGCGGATCATGGATGAGACCCGTAAGTCAGTAGTCGCCACGTACGCACACGCACTCGAACGTGCATCCTCGGCCTCGCTGCTGGCTGCCAGCAGCGTGACGGATGGAATGAACGCACAGCTGGCAACTGTCATTCAACCACCGATCGAACCACCGCATGCACTTACGAATCCCGACGAACGGGTGAAAAGGCAAAGGTGCGTCGGACGGGTGGTGCTGATGCCGCGCCTGGCACATGACTTAAACAACCGTGTGCGCGGCAGCAGCAGCTACGTACACAAATACGCACCCACCCTGTTTGTGGACTTACTCGGCAGCCTCAGCTTGCTTTATGTTCCGTCCTTGTCCCTAACGCACGAACACCGATCCGTTTGTTTTACATTTCCGCAATATTTGTACAGTGAGCTCTTGGGGCCGGCTGCCACCACGAACGTTTGCGCGCAACGTGGTGGACCTGCTGTACGTGCTGGCGGACCGCACCTTGGCCCACGCATCCGTGTTGCGGAAGGAGGCCAGCGAGGTGCTGCAGATGGACGATGAGGAGTTCGAGGCCTTCGCGCGGCTGCAATCAAGGTAGGTTCATGCAATATATATATATATATATATATATATATATATATATATATATATATATATATATATATATATATATATATATATATATATATATATATATATATATATATATATATATATATATATATATATATATATATATATATATATATATATATATTTATATTTATATTTATATTTATATTTATATTTATATTTATATTTATATTTATATTTATATTTATATTTATATTTATATTTATATTTATATTTATATTTATATTTATATTTATATTATATTTATATTTATATTTATATTTATATTTATATTTATATTTATATTTATATTTATATTTATATTTATATTTATACGTCAGTAGATGTAGCATGATGAATGGAAAGAGTGAGGACAGCGGTGGCCAAATACGCCAGCCGAAGCACGCACGCACGTGTTCTGACTCGCTCCATGCTTGGCAAACCCGCTCGATTACGGAGGCATCGGTAAGCACGGTGACCCGTACATGACCCGTGCTCGAGCAAGGGTAAAAATAATGTACGGTGAACCGTGACTTACCCCTTGCTCGAGCACGGGTACACAATTTTTGTTCTTTTTGAGACAGCACAGTTGCCAATATAAAAATATTTCAATTTTATATTATTGGGGACGTTTGGGGCAGATAAGGACACAAGGGTGGGACAAACAACCCGGCCCCGCGGCGGCCTGAGCACGGGGCCGTGCGCGACCCTTGCTCAGGGTGTCGCGGCCGCCATCTAGGCCCCCGACGCGCCGCTCGGCCCCGGCAACAGGTGCAAATGCACTCCCCCGCCCCTGCGCACCAGTACAGTAATCGGCTGTCGTGTGTTGGTCCGTCCCTTCAATAATGCGTCGATCGTAATAACCAAGGCTGGCGGAGCTTCGCAACTCGCTCATGGGTCTGAAGAATGCGGTCTCGAAGGGGGCTGGTGCAGGTGAGTCGTTTTATTGGTTACAAGTTTTATTATAATTTCTATCTTGGGTTTCAGGATTCATGTGGTATGTAATAAAACTTCTACTAACAAGTATGTGGCACGCACTGGGTTGCGACTGGGCGGGACTGGGTTGGTACACCCTTGACCATCAGAGCGAGGGCGAGTTTCCCCCTGCCTTGCGGATGCAGCCGATGGACGGTGGTGAGCTAGCGACCGGATTAAGGTCCGCATGGGAGCGAGAACGGGTGCATGAGCGAGGGTGCGTGCCCCTGAAGCACAGCAGGCAGGCATTTCATTCCATGTTACTGGCCACGGCGGGTGATGCGAACACCCCTAGGTACATGCTCCATAATATAAATGGACCGCAAGGCAAGGTGGCACTGACAACAAGTGCCAATATAGCACAGCCCCGGTCGGTGGGCTTGGTTGACCTGTTGCTTCGTTCTTATACGTATAAATTGGTTGTTGACTGATGGGATAACCGTATCGCCGGGACAGATGTATGGAGATGTATGCATGGAAACAGGCCTTCTGTTTCCACCATACATACTTACATTATTCCAAATACTTGCTCCCGCCCAACAACAACCAGGGGCACTGCCCGTCAGCTGTATGAAGGCTTATTAAGAACTACGTGAACTTACAGCAGGCTTTATTCCTTATGGCGTGCGTGTGAACGTAGCTTGGGGCATGTGCACACAACTCTTCTGCCCTTGACTTCACCACAACAACTGTTCTTTCGCTTTCCGTCCCTCACTATGAAGGGATCCCAGCTTTCCGCCTTGTCAACGGATTCCGTGCTGGCGAGGGTCGTGTGGAGATCCTCTACAATAACGTCTGGGGAACTGTTTGGTAAGCCACCGTGCCTGCAGAGTTATTATTTACAGGTATTCGATACTATCCAGACCAATAACATAGATCCATGTAAATAATTTGCGTGTTCAGCATTTAGTACTATTTGTAATGCTAAAGTATTTATGATGATGAATACTTATATTATATTTTAAACATATTGTAGTATTATTTATTATTCTTATTACTCCAATCAGGCAATAAGCCACTCGGTCTATATGCAGTATGTCATACGCCTCTGAGCGATGCCCTTGAACACCGACATTTCCTGGTTGATTGTTTATAACGGCCGTTTGCAGCGACGACAATTTTGACGAAAACGCTGCCAACGCCGTCTGCCGCCAGCTCGGCTTCACGGCGGGTGGAGTGCCGTACAGCAATGCGTTCTTCGGCCAGGGCACGGGCCCCATCCATCTTGATGGCTTCTGGTGTTCCCCCACGGCACCTCGGCTGGACCTGTGCTCCAACATCCAATGGGGCGTCCACGACTGCAGGCACTTTGAAGACGCTGGTGTCCGCTGCACCGTTGGTGAAGTGGGTGAGTACCGCATGCAGCCGTAATATAATTCGGATGAATTCGTGGTTCGTTCCATTCCTTTATTTCATACATGGATATCTCGCGCGTGATTATCATAGTTTTGTCATCAGGCACTTCTATTTTTTTAATATTGCTTCGCTCGCGGACAACAGCGAGGAATAATCGTTCTTATCAGTGCGCTGGCTCCATACGGTGTATTCGTTACCTGGCAATGAAGTCGTTTTATCTATTTTGCTGACGCTGGCACGCAGGTCAATCATCAACGATACGTTTGGTCGGAGGGGTTTTCGCCGGGGAGGGCCGGGTGGAGGTCCTGCACAACTTCACCTGGGGAACCGTCTGGTGCGTGCGTGACCTCGCTATCTAGCTAGCTCCATCTATCCATGCATACGTGGGCTCGCATGTTCGTGTAATACCAGTCACGCACGCGCATACCGACATGTGATGGCATTCGTTCGTGGAGCATTCGTGTCTCCGTCGTGCATTCCCTACGTATCTACACCATTTCTATCTGTACGTACACATGCATGGTCGACAGCAGTAGTCTTTTGTTATATATGTGATGTGATTTTATTCAAGCAATATTTCTCAATCATCACCCACCCGCCATGCGCCTTCCTCTTCAAGCAAACGTCACCGAGTGCCTCTCTAGGGGTTGAGGGGCGGGGGCGGAACGAGTTAATATGATAACTATGCCACATACACAATCTATACGCGCCGGGATTGAGACAAACGAAGCCACAACTTACATCATCCGCAATAGCCTACAAACTCCTGCTTCTTCTCGTTGCGACTTGCTTTACGTGTGTAAACCATCTTCTGAACGTACTCCCCAGCGATGACAACTTCGACACAAACGCTGCCAACGTCGTCTGTCGCCAGCTCGGCTTCACGGCGGGTGGGGTGCCGCTCAGCAGGGCGTACTTCGGCCAGGGCGCGGGCCCTATCCACCTTGATGGCTTCAACTGCTCCGCCACGGCCAGTCGGCTGGATCTGTGCGCCGACATAATATGGGGCCTCAATGACTGCAACCATCTGGAGGACGCGGGGTCCGCTGTAATGTCGAGTTAGGTGAGTGTCCATATATACATATAATATATATAGCTAGCGTGCTTGCTTGGGCAATGTCGGCATACATAGCATGTTGACTCAGGAAAAAAAGTTTCGTACATACTTGGATGGATCGCTCGGGCTACTCGGACTTGACATATGTACGTTACATGTGCCGAAGCCCTAACAATGATGTTTATGCATGGAGCCATGTATGCATCCGCTATGCGTGATTGCATCATCACATTGGCGGCCAAACTTCGGCGCCGCCATGCATGACCGTATACCGGTGGCGCTGTGTGTGTGTGTGTGTGTGTGTGTGTGTGTGTGTGTGTGTGTGTGTGTGTGTGTGTGTGTGTGTGTGTGTGTGTGTGTGTGTGTGTGTGTGTGTGCGTGCGTGCGTGCGTGCGTGCGTGCGTGCGTGCGTGCGTGCGTGCGTGCGTGCGTGCGTGCGTGCGTGCGTGCGTGCGTGCGTGCGTGCGTGCGTGCGTGCGTGCGTGCGTGCGTGCGTGCGTGCGTGCGTGCGTGCGTGCGTGCGTGCGTGCGTGCGTGCGTGCGTGTGTGTGTGTGTGTGTGTGTGTGTGTGTGTGTGTGTATATATGTATGAAAAAGCGCCTACGGGATCATTACTTTCATTAATTGCATCCACCAATAATTGTATACTTGTGGTGAGTCACACGAAATAAGTGCAACGAGCTGTATGTTCTTGGCAACGCACTTTCAAGAACCCAGCCGAGGGACCAGATGCATCCAACCCCAGCCAATTTAACACATACGGTGGGCTGCGTGTGCAAACAATGTGAGGCTGATAGTAATAAGTTAACAACCGACACTGGCGGTATATCTCGTACATGTATGGTGAATGAGTGGAGTCGCTGCATATTCATACGGATCGATACGGAGGTTTCCCGCACATCATATGCACACAATCAAGTCACTCATGTTGCAACCCTCCTGACGCCGCCGACAGAAACGCCCAGGGTTCGATTGGTCGGCGGATATCGCGAAGGGGAAGGCCGTGTGGAGATCTTGTACAACAACACATGGGGCACCGTATGGTGAGTTGGAAGTTATGTACGATTCCCATGATTATGGGGACGGATCTTGTATACAACCCAAACTGTCATACAAAAAAGACGTAATTTTATGATTGGTTAGGCCATCCGTCATTATTTGCGCCACCTACAATTGCACGCCAGGCTACTGCCGTCGTCCCATTTACATTCACTATTGTAGTAATTACTAATACTTATATTTATATTGTTGCGCTTAATTACTATTAATTGATTTAAATTTCTATTTCTTGTTTATTACATATTACGCGATAAGTGTTATTATATTGTTATATATAAACAATATTGTTATTCGTATATTATAGGATAATTATGTTATATTAATAGTATTGTGTTTTTTAATTTTGTTTCCATTTCACGATCTTACGAAGTGTGTCACACACCCTTCTTCGGTTTTGTAGTAGCGACAACTTTGACGTCAACGCTGCCAACATCGTCTGCCGCCAGCTCGGCTTCACGGCGGGTGGAGTGCCTTTGAATTATGCGTACTTCGGCCCGGGCACGGGCCCTATATACCTTGATGGCTTTTGGTGCTCCCCCACGGCCCCTCGGCTGGACCTGTGCTCCAACATTCGGTGGGGCGTCCATGACTGTAACCACTGGCTGGACGCCGGGGTCCGCTGCACGATTGGTGAGTGCATTGTTTTTGTTTGCATTATTCACTATGTTAAATTTGTTGTTGTCAGTAAGACTAAGTATACAGTATTATTGTTCGAACGCCATGCAACCGACCGAACTCGGCACTCGGTAACCGACCCCGTTAAACCGTAGTAATGATATTTAAATTACAACTGTGTACATGATCAAAGGTCCCTGTCACGTATTGGTTGCCAGTTGGTAGGGCAACAAGAAATGTTGACCGTACATTATTGGGTTGCAACAACCAATAATGAGTACCCGGCGGACACTCAGGATTGAACCTATTTGAACATAATTGAACGTGATTGGACCTAAAAGTGTTATCTATGGTCGCGGAAATCAGAAAGAGAGGGATATCCCGAAAGATTGGTTTGGTGTCCTAGCTACGTACGTATGTAGGTGACGTGACATTGCACAACTCCACGATTCTTTTATAATCCAAATAAACGAATGATAGCGTCGGAACCAGCGAACAATTGAACAACCTATGTACGGATGGTATCTCTTTTTGGAGGACAGCGAGCGTGATGTATTTGTAGCATGCATGCGACCTACGTACGTAGGAACGGTGATACAACCGACCCACGCCATGCACTTGGCCACTGGGAGGGCGAGGGCATGCATGCATGGCGGTTGATGCGCGCGATGAAAGTGGATGAGACCGCCCCGCCCCATGCATGTATTTATTACCTCGACGCACGCAGCCCCTCCGCCGCCGCCGTCGCCACCGGCTGTGGAGCGCCCCATCCGACTGTTCGACGGGGAACGACCTGGCGAGGGCCGCGTGGAAGTCCTGTACAACGGCGTATGGGGCACCGTTTGGTGAGTGCTGGATTGTATGCGTGTGTGACACTTCGCGCGGCCGGAAAAAGGCTCGCTTCTCGAGATGCTGTGCGTGCAGGGTCCCCGATCGTTGTAAGACCCAAATACGTGATAAACAAAGGCGATTGCTCAGTCACCGGGCTTACAGCCAAGTTATCTATCTATCTGCTATATATATGGACGGAGGGAGCTAGATAGGTCATCATAGTCATCACAAATCCGTCCCGCCCACACCTTTGCCTCTGTTGCCGTCTTGCGTACATCCTGCGTGCGCGTTTTCCACAACGCTTACATACATTAGCATGTATTCATACATACACGCACATAGCATGAGGACGTACATGTACGGCATTACAGATTTATACAGCGTATCACAATTCCAAGCGGGGCATTATTGCATTATATTAAAAGATAAACACGCACGCATCGGTCGATCTAATATTGCAGATCGAGAGCATGCGCTTTAATTTGTTTGTTCCTTCACACTATCTATTCACGCAGCGACGAAAGCTTCGACGCAAACGCGGCCACCGTGGTGTGTCGCCAGCTCGGCTTCACCGGGGGTGGGGTGCCTGTCAGCGGCGCATACTTTGGCCGCGGACTAGGACCGATTTACCTAGACAACTTCAACTGCTCCCGCACGACCCCTCGGCTGGACCTGTGCTCCAATATCCGATGGGGCGTCACCAACTGCAACCACTGGCAGGACGCCGGGGTCCGCTGTAGAAATAATAGTGGTGAGTAGCTGTTACCGCATTACTACGTATAAGCAAGGTCAAGCCACAATGCTTGCTTGTGCCTCGCTGTGAATGAAATGATGAGCCGTGCCGTTGGACGTGCGAGGACTGTCTGAATGGACTGTCCAGAATCCCGCCGCACCCAGCGATCGATGACATTAACCTTAAAGCTTTAATTATTCAGTGGCGGTTAAGGGTTTTAAGGGTACAACGAAGTCCGCCCGTCTGTCTGGACGGACTTCACACAACATCGATGCATACACACGCATGCATATATACACATACGTACGTATCCACGAGCGAACTAATGTATGTATGTGTACGAAGCTCCAAAACCGTCCGTACATGGTGAACACCGACAATCAGTGGCGGCATCTATCTAATAATCTATCTGTGCCCTACCTAGTAACTAACCGGCGGATATATGCACCCAGAACGAACAAATAACGAAACAATCATAATGCTCGCTATCTCTGCCGTGTTTGGCGTGTTTCAAGCAGCAGCAGGTCTCTCAGGGGCTCGGCGGCAGCTGCTGATGTCACCGGGTATCCAACCCGTCAGCAGCAGCAGCGCGTACGCCGCGCATACCGCCGCAGCGCAAGCCTTGACGGCACGGAGTGACGACGTGTTTCACACACTGAAGCAGGCCCTCGAATCGCTGGGGCTTGGATCATTGGTCAACTTCGGGGAGGTGAGAAGGCTATTACTGCATTTGAAATTCGGCATTATTTATTATTTTATTTGTGATACTGATAACTGCTGGCCGTTGGATATCTATCCGTCCGCACGCTGAAGTAACGTAACGCAATGTATGCCTGACCGACGGAAGGTCCCCGTGTATGTACGTGTTTTTGCAGAATGCCTACCCGGTACTTCTCGATGTGGTCAAGGACATGCCTGTCGTCGCGGGCTACATTTACAAACTGATTGACGAGGGACTGGAACCCAGTCTACTGGGTGGGTTGGTGGGTGCCACGTATGTATGCACGTACTAGATGACGGATCTTTCCGAGACTAACGAACAGCGGTGTATGAGCTCCCTCCATACAGGGTGGCTATCTTTAGATAAAAATATATATTTGGCCGAAACTTGTCTAAATTGTTAGATACTGTTCCTCCTTGGAAAAAGTACGAAAAAGATACTTTGATGCCCAGCCGGGGGTATGACATCTCCCCATTGACAGATACTCGGGCGGTCAGATAGGCAGTCCGTATCTCCCGCTCAGGGTCGTGTCCCACCGATTGAGGCCTGGAGCAGAGGTTGCTTAGTGCTAATAGTACCGTAGTAGGTAGTCACACCCCTTAGTGTACCCGGGTGTACAAATCTCTGTAGATACATGGAGCCGTTTCCAGCCGGGAATATCTCTCCGTAGATAGATACTTTCAGGGTTTTTAAGCCAGGTGTATCTCTGGCCGTAGATACTCCAAAAAATAAGGTAGCCACCCTGCCTCCATATATACGTCGGTGACCAAGTATTATTGTCCTTCACATTTATCTATTAAATTTCTTTTATTATATTGTTATCATTATTTTATTATTACTGTTATTTTGTTTATTAACATTATTACTGCCATCACCTTTATTATGCCATTAAAGCTTTTGCCACGGAATGGGAGGATATGGCACACGCACGTGGGTATACTGGGCACACATGCAGTGGCAGCGTCGGTAATGGTTCTGCGTGCGTGTATGTCATATACATAGCCACATATATAATTATATACATAATCATATGTATAACCATATATATAACCATATATATATAACGTTTGCGCCTGGTTATCCGCTGCAATAGATTGATTCGGGGCTTAATTCTGTCTTCTCCTTTCGACAGATCCAAAGGGGGTGGCGGCGCATGCTATCTTCGACATCACCAAGTCCTTCTTTGCTAAACTGGAAGGGACCCAAACGGGCGGGCTCGTCATCGACTTCATCCAAGGCAGACATGACATTGATTTCAGGTGAGCAGTACAGATAGCTGGACCAAACAGTCATGCCTCAGCGCGCGTGCTTGTTTATTTAGACATACAGCGATGCATAAGTTCGCAAAGTTGCCTTGCCATTTCTCGCTTGCGTGCGTAAACGAATGAACGCGCGTGTGCTTTCATGTCCGTGCGTCGTCCATCAATCTAATCAACGGCGGAATCCGCACGCGCGCCCGCAGCGCTCTGGCCTATTCGCGGGACTTCTCGGAGTTGCTGGACATCTTGAAGAGCTCTGACTGGTGGAGCGAGGACTGGTGGCGGCGCAGTAATCCCGAGGAGATTTCGGCGGACTATGCGACCATCCGCGTCACGAACACTCTGACCGGGGCGGTCCTCTTGCTTGCCCAGCAAACACGTACGTGCGGGGGGTATGTACCCAGTGAGCGAGCGGGACAGGAAGGTGAATGAATAAATGTTGTGTCTGCTGGGATTGGCGGGCTGCAGTCTTATTTGCCAGTGGTGTGTATGTGTCTATCCGGTCCATCTCACTCGCTGCTCGCTGGTCTCGATGGGTGCTGCAATAATAGTACATTCAATAATAGTACATTGAAACATGCATGTACCGTATTTGTTATTTACATCGATGCAGGAGTAACATTACCGAGACCAAAATGCTATTAATAATACCGTAATAATAACAGTATTAACAACAATAAATAAATATAATGCTATGAATCTAACAGGATGTAAACCTTTATTTGATCGTAGAACGAAATTCATCGCAAAAGAAAATGTTTCATTCACTTGCGTTTACTTATAATTTTACTTGTAAATGCTATTTAATGTATATTGCTGAAAACTGATTTATAACTATATCATGCACGCTGTATCTGGCTCGCTAGCTGCTGGTTCCAACTGCTTCTAATCCAACCAGATGGTGTATCCGTCCTGTTTGTGTATGTCGGAGTAGTCATCGTCGCCTCTAGTCATCTGCCGTCTGCTGGCCGTCCATCATGATATTAAATAATACGTACCTCCCTCTTGCTCCCGATGTCCGCCCTTCGCCCTTCGCCCTTCTATATGTAGTGAGCCCGTGGGGCGAGCTGCCGCTGCTCACCCTGGTCGATGACGTGGCAGCCCTGCTGTACGACTTGGTTGACCGTACCGTGAGGAACTCGGACGTACTTATCAAGAACGCCGATGCATCTCTGTTCATGACTTATGACGAGTACGACTCGTTTAACAGGCTGAAGATCAAGTAAGTCATATTGCCGGCGCGCGGCCAATGAAGCACGCAAGCACATACCCTCGCTTTGGGTATATTGGGTCGCTGCCTCGCGATATTCACGGCGAAGGCAGTGGTTACCCAATCAGGATGCAGGAGGCTGGGGTACGTAGTGGGGTTGGTTCACTGGCGTGCGCGCACACACACACGCACGCACGTTCCAGCCATTACGTAGTTCGTTCCCCCGTGTACACGCCCATGAGGCAGCGCAGAATATACGTACCAACCAACCATTCTTGGCAATAATGCCACCCATCATCAGCGATCAATGCCAGATCGATGCACGAGCGTGCGCACGTACCGCCGCCGCACTGTCGCTCGGTAGCAACGAAGAGCGAGCGAGCGAGTGAGCGAGCGGGCGGGTCTATCCAATGCGCGTGCACGTGTGAACGACGGAAGCAAGGGCGAAGCAACGGACGAAGGTTTCGAGTGCATGCAGTTTGAGTGCATGCGTTCGAGCTAGATAGCGACGGAGGCTGGCACCTGCCTACCTCGGCTGCGTGGATGATCAGGGCCAATAATCTAGAGACCATGGTGCATATATACGTGATCAATATGGGTGTACCTACATCTATCGTTCCCGCTGCCCCGTCGTATGTTTATGTCATAAGCAAGATTACATCAGGCCCCGCCGTACATCGATCCACCGGTTTGCGTGGCGTGCTTCATTCTTGACTCTTCGCTTCGTGATATTCTCGCTCCTGACAATAATGCACAGGAAGGCACGTCCAGCCATCCGCTCTCTGCTGATATACCTATCTCCTCGCTTATTAACCTGCCGCGCTTGTTACCCACCTTTCCCTGCCCCCCCCTGGACGATTGGTTCGTTCCATTGCTGGCGGGCGCGCGTGATGGGGACTTCGGCGACGACCTGACTCGCTCGCTCGTCCATCCGTCCACAGCCTGGCTTACTTGCGCAGCTACCTGGCAGATCTGTTGACGACGGGTGGGTACTTCGTTGCTGCCGCGGGAGGAAGGAATGAAGTGCGCGTCGCGTTAATACGTAGTGCATAACTAATGCACCATACTAGCGTGCGTGGGGTCTGACGCTAGCGTCGGTCCGTACGTACAGATCACGGTTACAGCTCCGTACAGTAGTACTCCGTAGTACTCCGCACGTTATTAGTTTCCCCGAGGCCGCCTCGCCCAATCAAGACCCGTGCACCGGTTTCTCATACCTAGTCATACCTAGAGTACGTATGTGCTCACCGTTCGTTCCGTGATTACCGTACAGGGTCGCACAATGCCACGTGTCCACCAAAACAATGTAGACATGCATGTGCCGTGCGTACGACAAATAATATAAACGCGTGTGCATGTAGGCTCTGTGAACCGTGCTTGCTTCATCACGCAGTATAGTAAGCGCACCCTTGAAAGGTGGTTATGTGACTATGCCTGGGTATGGTACAACGACTGCAATTAAATAAATAATGTGATTCATGATGCAGGTGGACTTTCATCGGTGCCAGCGCTGCCACCTCGAGCACCGCCCCGGCGACATCGATCTCCGCCAGTGCCTGCATCCCCATCGCCAACGCCACCCAGCCCGTCCCTTCGACCACCGCGCCCGCGATCTCCACCTGTTCCTGCCAGCCCGCCACCGCGGCCACCATCGCCGCCGGGGCCACCACCGACGCCGCCTTCCCCTCCACCTCGCCCGCCCAGCCCTTCCCCGCCGCCAAGGCCGCCCAGCCCACCCAGCCCGCCAAGGCCGCCCAGCCCGCCTAGGCCACCTAGCCCGCCTAGGCCGCCCAGCCCGCCGCCGCTGCCACCAAACCCATTGCCGACGCCACCGCCGGTTCCACCCAGCCCGCCGCCGCGACCATCACCGCCGCCGCTGCCACCACCAACTCCACCGTCCCCACCACCTCGCCCGCCCAGCCCTTCTCCTCCGCCACGGCCGCCAAGCCCGCCACGGCCTCCCAGCCCGCCAAACCCGCCCAGCCCGCCCAGTCCCCCCAGCCCGCCCAGCCCGCCTAGCCCACCAAGGCCGCCCAGTCCGCCCAGCCCGCCACGGCCTCCCAGCCCGCCCAACCCGCCAAGCCCGCCGAGACCGCCTAGTCCTCCAAGGCCGCCCAGGCCGCCCAGCCCGCCTAGCCCGCCAAGGCCTCCCAGCCCGCCCAGCCCGCCGCCGCTGCCACCAACACCGTTGCCGTCACCACCGCCGGTTCCTCCCAGCCCGCCTCCGCGACCACCATCGCCGCCACTGCCACCGCCAACTCCGCCTTCCCCACCACCTCGCCCGCCCAGTCCTTCCCCTCCGCCAAGGCCGCCCAGTCCGCCTAGGCCGCCAAGGCCGCCCAGTCCGCCTAAGCCGCCAAGGCCGCCCAGTCCGCCTAAGCCGCCAAGGCCGCCTAGCCCACCAAGGCCCCCAAGGCCCCCAAGGCCGCCCAGCCCGCCAAAGCCGCCCAGCCCGCCGAGCCCGCCCAGCCCGCCCAGCCCGCCCAGCCCGCCGCCGACGCCACCACCGAGTCACCCCAGCCCGCCGCCTCGCCCGCCGCCTCGTCCGCCTCCCAGCCCGCCGCCCAGCCCGCCACCCAGCCCGCCGCCGCCTCGCCCGCCTCCCAGCCCGCCGCCCAGCCCGCCGCCCAGCCCGCCGCCCCGCCCGCCGCCCAGCCCGCCGCCTCGCCCGCCGCCCAGCCCGCCGCCTCGCCCGCCGCCCAGCCCGCCTCCCAGCCCGCCGCCCAGCCCGCCGCCCAGCCCGCCGCCCAGCCCGCTGCCCAGCCCGCCGCCTCGCCCGCCTCCCAGCCCGCCGCCTCGCCCGCCGCCCAGCCCGCCGCCCAGCCCGCCACCTCGGCCACCGAACCCGCCCCCACGTCCTCCGCCATCGACCACCCAAAACACAGGTGCTAGAAGAATGACCATGAACAATGATGTTGCTGCAAATGATCAGATTGATGATCTCGAGCGACGGCAGTAGTCCGCTTACTTCCACACGAGGTGTCTGGAAGCAGCGTTTCAGTTTGTAGACGATGCACGTGGCAACCAACCGCAACCGCAGCAGCAGCAGCAGCAGCAGCCCCAAACCCCTAGATAGCGAGCGAGCTGGCTTCCTGTGGCTGTGAGAAGTAACCGCGCCGCCCCTAGCCAGTGCTATACCGCAGGAGGTGTTGGCGTGCTGTCCATGGAGGTGACAGGGTCATCAGCCCTACATACCGAACCAAAACGTCGTTCACGGGGCTTCGTTGCCGGCCTCCAGGAGCTGCAGTAGTGCATAACCGAATTGCTCCGTCCCCGAGTCATCACGCAGCTATGCCATCCAGAAGCAACCTCGCTCTATCTAGACGTCCAAGTGCTCCCGCACTCATTTTTGGTTTGATTGGGGCCCGCCGCCCTCGCGCGGTGCCCTGGAATGCCACGCACAAGATAGAGTCCACAAGCAAGAGTCGTCACAAGTAAAAGCACCCGTATTCGTTGGTTGATTGGTGCGATCGTTGGTGTATTGTCGAAGGTCCACCTGCCCTTGCTGTAATCAGCAGTCTATATAGCGGCGGGAGCTCAGGTTTGGGTCGGGTTGGCTGCGGGAGTATGCATGCATGCAGTGGCACCTCCGCATTGCTTCGTTGGGGGGTACGGAAAGGGCAACGAACGCCCCGGTGTCGTGCGGCTAGGCAGCTAGGTAGCTGCTGGGTGTAGTCTTCAGGAGGGGTTCGTTCGTGGCTAGCTAGCCGCCATGCCACGAATTATGCTGCCGAAGTGCGTACGTGGTGCTGCTGCGTTACTTGCGGCTGCGTTCGTTGTTGTGCGTGGCTGCGTGCCTTGAAGCTGTTTGGGTGCCGCCGTAATCGTATCTCGCAGTGTACGTCGATCGAATGACACCATACATCGCTACCAACCAGCAGGCACCGCGCGTCAATGCGTACGCGCCAAGGTCATGCTACCATCGATCGACCCATACCTGCTGCCTACCGAACCATTTTCGTATCTCATTGATTGACAGTCAGACTGGAATGTATGTATGTCGCCACGCATCGCGCAAATTGGTTTGATTGCGCGGCTGCGTACCTGCCCGCCCCTCCTCCCCGCACGGGGTCAGGCGCTCGGCGGCGGTGCGCGCATTATAACCAGTTATTGAACACGTTGACAAGTTGATCCGTGAGCACGTGAGCGAGAGGCAGGTGCGGCTGATGATGAGTGATAACGAGTATTGATGTTGGAGTCGAGTTGTTATTATTCGTGTGGGTTCGCGTACGGAGATTGGAGATCGCCGTACACCTCTGCGTGCCCCTGCCCCACCCCGTGTATGTCTGTCTATGTTTGTGTGTGTGTGTGTGTGTGTGTGTGTGTGTGTGTGTGTGTGTGTGTGTGTCTGTGTGTGTGTGTGAATCGTTACATATCTGATCGGGCCTGCCTGGCGGGCGCTGGTCTATGTATGTGTGTATACCGTACTGAAGTACTGCAGGGTAACTGACGACGTACATGGCCGTACGTGGTGGCCGGCTCATGTACGTACGTACGTGATTGTTGACTGCCATCGGGCGCCCGGTGATTTGCTGCCTACCTAGCCTGGCGAATGCAGGCAAACGAGAGGCACTTGATTGGTGGTGCGTGTCTGGTACGTACGTATTGCTTGTTGACTTGATTCATCCGCATGCCCTTATTTCGTGGGGTCGCTGGACTGATTCGAATGAGTGGGCGGGGGGTTGGCTGGGCAGCGCTGCTGACTACATATCGCATCTAGCCGGAGGGTTCGTAGATTGATAGAAGCGCCCGCCCGTCTACATACCGACCGTGTGAGTCTGTAATCCCAAGTTCCCAACAAAAGGATTATTAATGACATGTAATTCTTATTGTTTGCAAGCATGTGTGCGTTATCCTATTGGACTGAGTTATCCGATTCACATCTAGAGGTACCATGATCGTACGTACAGTAGGCCCGAGCCGTACAGTAGGCCCGAGCCGCACAGTAGGCCCGAGCCGTACAGTAGGCCCGAGCCGCACAGTGGGCCCGAGCCGCACAGTGGGCCCGAGCCGCACAGTGGGCCCGAGCCGCACAGTGGGCCCGAGCCGCACAGTGGGCCCGAGCCGCACAGTGGGCCCGAGCCGCACAGTGGGCCCGAGCCGCACAGTGGGCCCGAGCCGCACAGTGGCCCGCCCCGCCCGAGCCGCACAGTGGGCCCGAGCCGCACAGTGGGCCCGAGCCGCACAGTGGGCCCGAGCCGCACAGTGGGCCCGAGCCGCACAGTGGGCCCGAGCCGCACAGTGGGCCCGAGCCGCACAGTGGGCCCGAGCCGCACAGTGGGCCCGAGCCGCACAGTGGGCCCGAGCCGCACAGTGGGCCCGAGCCGCACAGTGGCCCGAGCCGCACAGTGGGCCCGAGCCGCACAGTGGGCCCGAGCCGCACAGTGGCCCGAGCCGCACAGTGGGCCCGAGCCGCACAGTGGGCCCGAGCCGCACAGTGGGCCCGAGCCGCACAGTGGCCCGAGCCGCACAGTGGGCCCGAGCCGCACAGTGGCCCGAGCCGCACAGTGGGCCCGAGCCGCACAGTGGGCCCGAGCCGCACAGTGGGCCCGAGCCGCACAGTGGGCCCGAGCCGCACAGTGGGCCCGAGCCGCACAGTGGGCCCGAGCCGCACAGTGGGCCCGAGCCGCACAGTGGGCCCGAGCCGCACAGTGGGCCCGAGCCGCACAGTGGCCCGAGCCGCACAGTGGGCCCGAGCCGCACAGTGGGCCCGAGCCGCACAGTGGGCCCGAGCCGCACAGTGGGCCCGAGCCGCACAGTGGGCCCGAGCCGCACAGTGGGCCGAGCCGCACAGTGGGCCCGAGCCGCACAGTGGGCCCGAGCCGCACAGTGGGCCCGAGCCGCACAGTGGGCCCGAGCCGCACAGTGGGCCCGAGCCGCACAGTGGGCCCGAGCCGCACAGTGGGCCCGAGCCGCACAGTGGGCCCGAGCCGCACAGTGGGCCCGAGCCGCACAGTGGGCCCGAGCCGCACAGTGGCCCGAGCCGCACAGTGGGCCCGAGCCGCACAGTGGGCCCGAGCCGCACAGTGGGCCCGAGCCGCACAGTGGGCCCGAGCCGCACAGTGGGCCCGAGCCGCACAGTGGGCCGAGCCGCACAGTGGGCCCGAGCCGCACAGTGGGCCCGAGCCGCACAGTGGGCCCGAGCCGCACAGTGGGCCCGAGCCGCACAGTGGGCCCGAGCCGCACAGTGGGCCCGAGCCGCACAGTGGGCCCGAGCCGCACAGTGGGCCCCGCCAGTCCGAGCCGCACAGTGGGCCCGAGCCGCACAGTGGGCCCGAGCCGCACAGTGGGCCCGAGCGAGGCAAAATCCGTCGTGCGCCCCGCCCTGCCCGATGAGGTACGTCCCTGCCCGCCCGCCCCGAGACCTGTGCTTCAGCGCAAAGGCGCAACTCGTGTGGCCGCCCTAGCCACACCAGACACGACGCACAAGCGAAGCGCACCAACGGTGGCCCCGCTTGTGTGTTTAGGTAAGTGTGTTTAGGTAGACCCGCTTGTGTGTGTATAAAAAATAAAAAATAACTGAGCCGCGAGAGGCCGTGTGTGTGGACAAGGCGGCGGCCAAACGGCACAGACGAGGCGCACCAGCCAATGGCGGCGCACCTGCCAACGTCACACCTCACACGACGAGCAACAAACGATCCGGCCGTACCCAAGCAATCCGGAGCCGCAGGGGGATGGATCCTCGCCGCCCAAAGGCCCAATGCACTCGGCCCGCAGTTTGAATGGCCCGGGAGGGGAAGGGGCAGAGGACCCGCACCGGCTGCTGGCAGACCCGACGACAGCCCGCTGCCGACCCCCGCACCGGCTGCTGGCAGACCCGACGACATGTCGGCCAGCAGACAGCCTCCGACGGCCTGCTGCCGACATTACCGTATTATTAAGGATGTTGCAGCGGACCCCGCGGGTCATCGGTGACAGCCATCGGCGACAGGCGAAGCTTTCCTTACCATGCACTGCATAAACGCTGCCGACATTGCGCCAACGGCCAACCCACGTAGCCGCAGCCCGTCATGCCCCCTCCGCCGCGCACTACCGCACTATGCATCTGTGTCCAACGGGCTGCTGGCGCACGGGCCAGAGGCCGCAGCAACTGTGTGGCACACGAGGCACGTCCTCCCGCCCGCGCTGAGCTCAAACTCGCGCGTAAGCACACATCGTCGTCGTCAGCGCCGCGTGAAGGGTCTGGCCTGGACATACATACATACATACATGCAAAAGCCCCTACAAGCCCAACTACTGACAGCCGGTAGGTCCTTCAGAGGTTGGTTCCGATTCAGAACAACGTGAAGGGCCTGAACTCGCCCGGCTGCCGCCCCGCCTCCGCCTCCCGCGCCGCCGCCTTGGCCGCCGCGCGCGCCATGCTCGCGTCCGTGACGGCGGGGTCGTGGCCGGGCGAGTAGCGCCGCACCGCCGCCGTGGCCGCCGCGCCGCCGCCGCCCTCGAAGGCGGCCATGAACGCCGCCGCCAGCTCGCGACAGGACGCCACTGCCCGGCTGTTGTAGCCCATGTCCACCACCAGCGGGCCGCCGCGGGAGCGGAAGAGGTTGAGCACCTGCGCGCAACAGCAGGGCGTGATGCGCGGGGAGTGCGTACCGCAGGTCTGGGTTGGGGTGGGTGATCAGCGCGCGAGGCAACCCGCCCGCCCGGATCAACAGCAGGGCGTGATGCGCGGGGAGACGCTGGGCCTGTCTGTGATGAGCGAAGAGAGCGGGGTGGGTGCGCATGCTTGTGTTTGGCTGGCTGCGTCGCCCCGCCGGCCCGTTCCCGGCTGCCAGGCCAGCTTCCCGCGGCCCGTCCCGGCGGGATCGCCGCCCGCCCCAGCTGTCCTTCTTCTAGGGTTGTCCCTCTAGGCGCCCGCCCCGCGGCCTTCAGCACCCCTGGACACGGACACGCCCCCCCTCAGCCGCCTCAGGTGCGCACCCGCGCGAACGAACAGCACCTCCCCCCCGCCCGCTCGCACGGCCCGTCCCGCCGACCCTAGAGTTGCAGCCCTGGACCGGGACCACCACCTGCCGCTTCATGCACCCGAGCGCCCGCATCCCTTCCCGCCCCGCCCCCCCAGCACCCTGCCCTCCCCCTCCGCAAGCACACGCGGCTGCACCCCGGACCCACCCGCCCCCCGCAAACCCAGCCCCCCCGCAAGCCCTCCCCGCCCCGTGGTGTCCACCTGCGCGAACTGCCAGTAGTGCCCCACCCAGCCGGCGGCCACCCCCGGGTCCAGCGCCAGGGCGGTGTTCATGAGCTGCAGGGCCACCGCCACGGTGGTGGGCTCGCGGGTGTCCAGGACCGCCTTGAGGGGCGACACCAGGGAGGGCGCGAAGGTGTGCAGGCTGTGAGGGGGGGAGGGGGTGGAGGGGGGGCGGGAGCAGGGAGGAGGAGGGGAGGGGGGGAAGCAGGGAGGGGGGTGGAGGGGGGGCCGGGAGCAGGGAGGGACGGAGGGAGGGGGAAAGTGGGAGAGGTGGAGGGAAAGGGGAGGGAAAGGGAAAAGGGAGGGGAAGGGGAGGCGAGGGGGAAGGGGAAGGGGGAGCGGCGGGGGTGCGTTTGTGGCTGTGTGTGGCCTTCTGGAGGCAGGGCAGGAGTGCGGGGTGTGCCCTTGGGATGTGCCGAGACTGCGATTGGGGACCAGGAGGCCCCCTTCCCCCTCATACGTCTCGATAAGACAGCGACACCGCAAGCAGTCGCTCCTTAACCCCTCCATCTCCCTCTCTCCCCCCAACAGCCCCCCGGCCTCGCTGCGCTCGCTGCCAGATCATCACCCCACCCCACGTTTTCCTCCCCCCCTCCTCCGGTGCGCCTGAGGACCGCTCCGCCAAATCACATGCCCGCGTCCCCTTTTGCCACCGGCCCTGAAGCCAATAAATCCTTTCAACCCGACTGGCCGACCGTAACGCATCCGTATCTTCCCTGCCGAGCCACCACCACTGCCACCTCCACTGCCGCCACCACCTTCACTGCCGCCACCACCACCACCACCACTCACGTGTCGCCTGCCTTGAGCATCAGTTCCTCCGAGCCTCGGATCGCGAGGAACCTGTACGGCTCGTCGTACTCCCGTACACCGTCAATGAAGATGGGCAGCCATGTGGGTATGTCCAGCTCCGAGGGTGGTTCCGGAGCCCAGGACACGTAGGAGTGGGTGTGGGGTCCGCCCTGCTCCGGACCTGGGGGGGAGAGCCGGGGGCGGGGTTGGAACGTTTATGAAAGTGTTGGCAGGCAAGGAGAAACGGAGCTGACTCCCGGGGAAGTCCGTATGTGTGGTATAGGTGCAGGTAAAGGTATAGGTGTAGGTAAAGGTATAGGTTAGGTCAGGGGAAGGGACCGGCACAGGGGGAAGTGCGAACGGGTAGGCACGATCAGCTGCGTGAACAGGCAGTGCCCAGGGCGCCGCGCCGTGTCGCGTGAGGACGCGAGGAGACCCCCACCCATCCACCCTCCACCCGCCGCCCCCCGATCCACCCATCCGCACCCCCACCCCTGGCCAACCCTCCGCCATCCCCCCACCCAGCCCCGCCACCCCCCACCCCCGCTCCCACCCACCCCTCGTGACGCTCCGCGCCCACACCAGCGCGTCCTCCCGGTTGCCCCTCCACCGCACCGACACGAAGTCCAGGGTGCCGTTGTCGTAGTAGGTGCGGAGCAGGCTGCGGGGCTGGGACGGCTGAAAGTGGCGGCGGGAGGGAAGGGGGGGGCCGAGGGGCCGCGGACGGAAGGGTGCTCCGGTTTGGGGTGAACAGAGGACGGGCAGCAAGAGGCACATCGGGACGGGCGCAAGAGGCACATCGCACTTTCACGGCTCGGGGAAAGATCCGGAGGGAAGGAAGGGAGAGCGGCCGGGGTAAGGGACAGCGGCCGGGGTTGGGGCCAGCAACAAGCAAGGAAGCGCGGGGAATGACAGATTGTATTTATATACATGGATGCGAACGGATGGGCCCCCGCCGGACTGGGCAGCCCCCGGCCTGCTGGCGTGGGTGACTTCTGGAACGATCGGGCCGCGAGCTTGGAGGCCCCCTCCCAACCCACCCCCATCCGCACACTCGTCCAGACCTAACCGGCGGCGGGCGCGTCTCGATACGGCCCCCGCCGCCGTACAGGTCTCCTATGGCCTATGGCCACAGCCCACCAGCCACTACCGATTCGCAGGGCACCACCCACTCCCTTACCCACCCCCCCGTGTGGCCGCAACGACCGGGTCTCCCGGTCAAACCCCCCCAAACCCGGCGCCGCCGTGCCCCCGCGCGAGCACCCCACTCCGAAACCCCTGCCCCCCGCTCCTCCCGGCTGCCCCGCAAGTGAACCCACTCCAAAGCCCTGGTCCATCCCGCCGGGGCCTGCACGTCGGGATCCCCCACCCACCCCTGCGTGTCTGCCCCCTCCTTCCGCGCAGGTCATAGTTCCGTACCAACGTGCTGTGTAATACCTCCTCTCCGATCTTCACATGCCGGCCGCCGCACCGCTCCGGAACCACGGATGGCGCAGCGGCCCAGCCCGGCCCCGCATAGTCGCCGCAGCGAGGGCCCCTTCCCCCCACCCCCCCTCCCACCCTTCCGTCCCTTCCCTCCCCTCCCCCTCCCTCCCCCTTCCTCTCCCCCTCCCCCTCCCCCTCCTCCCTCCCCCCCCTCCCCCTCCCTCTCCCCCCTCCCCGAGGATAGGACCTCGCCATCCACTGATCGGTGTTGCCGATCCCCCAGTCCGCAGTCCTGAGGAGCCGCTGCGGTGCCGGTTGGGCGCCGATCCCGCCGCACCGCGCAGCTGCGGAAGGCCCACCTTCCTATTACCCCCCCCCCCTTGCCCCCGCCGACATGCCCTCTTTCCCCCTTGCCACCGCCCACGTCCCCTCTACCCCTCCGCTCGGGCACTTACCACCGGGGGCGCTGAGCCCCAGTCCAGTGGCCGAGGGGAGGTGCCGGGGGGTGGCGCGGCGACCAGTCGCACTCCGCCGGTGCCGGGCACGAAGGGCGCCTCGCTGTGTGGGCCAGGGGGCCAAGGGCGGGGGCGGGGGTAAGGGCGGGGGTATAGGAAAATTGGTAGACATATTCGGGGGGCAAGGGCTGGGGAGGGAGAGGTTGGAACCAACAACAGCGGCCCCGAACGAACCCGTTGAGGGGCCCCAGCCCCTTGCCTGGCCCCATGCGTCGAGCACCGGATGTGCGCCCGTCGTGACCGCGTCTTGGCCCACCAAAGCGCCACACCTACCCCATTTCTGGCCGCCCCGCCCCCCGTCCCCCGCCATTCAGAGACGATCAAAGGGGTATTCGCCTATTGCCATGGACACTGCCATGGACACTGCCATGGACATGATCACATGACGATGAGAAGGGCCCCGGTAATGCCGCCGGGACGTCGCCCTTCTTGTGTCCCCGGGATGGGGCCCCCCTTTCTCGTGTACCCGGGGATGCCCCCCGTTTCCGTGCCCCCGGCACGCACCCCCACCCCCCCCCCTTTTCGTGTCCCCTGGAACGGCCCCGGGTATGCCCCGGTCCGCCCCGCTCACGTGTTGACCGGGTTGCACCTCAGGTGCTCCTTCAGCTTGACCCGCTGCTTGAGGGAGAGGCCCTCGCCCGACCGAAGGAACTCCTCGGGCGGCCGGCAGGGGAAGCCCATCCGGGGCCTCTCCAGGTCGCGCAGGATGACGGGGCCTGGGGGAGGGGGGAAGGATGAGGGGAGAGGGGGAGGGGGAGGCGGGGAGGGCAGGGGAAAGCGGACAGGGGAGGGGCAGGGGAAAGCGGGCAGGGGAGGGGAAGGGGATCGGCAGGGGAGTTGGTGGTGCGAGTTAAAGTTCTCGGTGGTGGGACGGGAAGAGGGGTGCAGGGCGAGGGAGGAGGGGTGCGGGGGCGCGCGGAAGGGAGGGTGGGGTTGCGGAGCGCGGAAGGAAGGCGCGCGCCGCGTAGGTTGCGGGAAAGGGGCATGCCAGACGGGACAGGAAAGGAGGTGTCATGGCAGCGGGCTGAGAGAGGGCACAGGGCCCAGAAAGTGCCACCCCCCGCATGGTCCCCGGGGGGCCAACCGCGTTACACCCCGTGGCCTCCCAACGGGCTGCGAGGGTCGGTGCAGACGCTTCAGCTTACCCCCACCCCCCGCGGCACTCAGACGCTTCAGTTCAAACCCCCCGGCGGCCGGCCCGGGACCTCCGTTTCCCCTGGCTGGACCACCCTCCCTTCATCCTAGCCGCCGCACCGAACCCAGACCACACCGAGCATCCCGTCCACTCCGCTGCGCTGCACACCTGCCACCTCGTGGGGAGCCCGGTCCTCCGTGCCGTGGTCGTACAGTGACATCCTGCCGTACTGCCGAGGCCGTGGCGGCTTCTCGCCGCGCGGCGGGGTGCCGACTACGCGGGGGCCGCCGGAGGCGCGCAGGTGAGCCGCGGATTTGGGTCGCTGGTTGCGTTGCTGCCCCGACCGCGGCATTCCTGGCCCAGGTGGTCCATCCGCTGGCACCGCGGCATCCGACGACGGAAATGTCCGCGGTGCCTCCTGCTTTGCTGCCGCGCGTTCCGCCGAGTCCAGGAACGCCAGCATCCGCTGCGCCGAGGGAGGGTTCCTCGCATTCGCGGGTCCGTCTACCCGCGAGGCGCGAGGATTGTCCTCAAGCCGGGGTGAGGCGCTCGCGGGCCTGGCCGTCTGCGTCGCCTGCCGCTGCGCGGGCGGCGTTGACTGAGGCTCTGGGCCATTTGGGTCTGCTCCGCGGCTCCCGCGACCCGAATAGGTGATTTCTGCCATTTAAGCAAGCTTGTGGTATCAAGGCTTTCGATGGTTGCATTTGTGTCGACCAGCTGCGGGCGACTCGGAGCCCTCGTTCAGTTGTTCGCATGCAGCTACGACCATGAGCGAGGAGTCCAAAGATTCAAAATTCCTACATGAAGTCATATAATCATCAGGATAACATTTGAGATACTATGATCAAGCGGCTGTATTTTCTCGAAGTTTGAGCAGGCAAACGTTGAGACAGCTGTGCAGACTTTTTCATACGCAAGGATACAACCACGTCCGCTATTGCAGTTTAAGCCCTTGTATAAACTGATTGATTGGGACCGGCTGGCCAAACCTCGACTCCCGCACTCCCCTGCCCTCGCCGTACACGATTATTTTTGCAGCGGCAACAAGATGAGGTCGCTGGGAAGGGCAGCGCCCCAAATCCGGGATCAGCCTTACACGGCATGGCAGGGCGCCGCTGTCAACACACACCCCAGGGCCCACACCTGGCAGCTCTGCATGTGTAACGTGCGGGCCATGCATGGGCGCTTGCGATCATCCGTCCATGACGACGCTGCAGGTCCAGGACCGGTGGCCCTGAACCAACGCCCCCTGGAGCGCGGGCCATATGCTGCCCACCGCCGCTGAGATGCTCGGGGCGCTGGTGCCCCCCCGGGAGTTCGCGTACGTCCCCGCCAGCACGTGGCTCCCCGCGCAGATGAGCCGAGGGGGCGTTGGGGGCATGCGTGTCATCACGCGGTCTCATCTCGGGGGCCTCGCGCGCCCGCACGCGGCGGTCGGTCCTCGTTCAACATGCATGTGCCCGACCTCGCGCGGTGCCTCGTACAGTACCTCATATGGAACCTCGAGAGCCTAGAGCTGTAGACGCACGCGATCGGGAAGGACAGGTCCACAGCCCGCGGGAACGAAGTCAGCTGGGCGCCGCGCCGGCGCCATGCATCCACTCAGTGCCTTCCGGGGCCGGGCCGGGCTGCGGCGCCGTTGCGCAACCTGCCTGCTGGAGGCGCGGCACACGCCGGGTACATAGGTCGAGGTAGGTAGGGGCGGCGAGACGCTAATGCGGGCGGACATACATCATGACCCATGCGTGTTAATGATGCTCGCTACAGGGGACGCCGCGGGTCATTGATGACAGCCGCAGCCTACTCACGACACACTGCAAGTTGGATCCGTGTTGTTGCGAAGCTTTGGCTGCCGCAATTGACCCGCGGGCACCGGTCACCGATGACCCGCGGGCGGGGTCCGCTGTAACATCCTTAATAATAATGCTTCGTTCAGGGATCGCAACGTAAAGTGGTGAATATAGGGTTGTGGCAGCGGCGCAGCAGATGGGGTGGCTTCATGCGGCGCATGGCGGCGTGGAGGACATGGGTGTTGGAGCTGCAACGTGTAAAATATCTCGCCCGCCAGGTTCCGAAACCAGTCGTCGCAGCTTAGTCAGAGGACCTGGCACATGCAAGCGCGAGGCTTCGCGGCTTCATAACAAATCACAGAGTGTGTTATATATACTCACTGAGTTACATAACTGAGATGCTCTTGCTGATGTTTCAAACCAGGCCGACAGAAGAACTTCAGACATGGTTTGCTTGAGGTAATCAATTACTGGTTGTAACATAAAACATATTTCTTTGCAATAAAATATAGCCAGCCGCGTGTTCGGGACTTTACCACAGCTTGACGCCTTGTCGGCGGGAGTAGCTGTCAAGGATGCAGCCGCAACGCTATTTCCTAAGGCGTTATAACAGAACAAGCGACCACCACGTAATTCAAGTACTTGATTCACACCCTCAGCTGCGCCCTCGGGCTCTGTCGCTCCGAAATGCAGCCAGGGCGCCGAAATGTCGCGACCGGAACGCCTCCGGCAACTCCGCTATCATCCCGCCGCCGCATCCCTGCAGCGCAGCAGCATCAGGCGGGCGCTCTTGCGTCTCCCAGCATCTGGTTCCGGAGCCAGCCTCCCCGCCCCGTCCCACCCTCAACGAGGCGAGCGCAGCGCACAGCCCGAATGCCTCCGCGGCGGCGGGTGCGGGCCCGTCAGGGCTGCCGTCACGAGAACCGCAGTCGCAGGCCCTGACGCAACCACCGCTGCCGCCGCAGCAGCAATCCCCCGAGCACCCGGAACCTCTCCTGGGGCGGCAGCTACAGCCGCTGCAACAACCTCGGAAACCCCTTGCGGTAGCTGTTGCCCCCATCGCCGGGCCCTTTGCCTCCGCGGGGCACACCGCCGCCACCGCCGCCGCCGGGCCGACAACTACCCGGCGTGGTGTCGGGTTAGCACTCGCCGCATCCGCTGCCGCCACCGCCGTCGCTGCTGCAACAGCGATCGTGGGTCCGGCTTCCGCTGCCGCCGCTCCCAGCGGCGGCAGCAGCAGCAACAGCGGCGGCGGCGGCAGTAGCCGCTTTTTGGCCCAGGCGACGTCCCCAGCCGGTCAGCAGCAGCAGCCGCCGGACGGAGCGGGGGGCGGTGATGCAGGGACAGTCGTACGGCCCGTACGGCGGAGCTGGCCGCTTGTACCGCAGGTGCCGCTGGCCCCTGGCCTCCGAGTGAGCAAGGTGGGACGAGCAGCCCTACGATTCACGGAGAGATGGAGAGGAGGGTGCCGTACTGCAACAGGGCATATCTGTCCCATGGGTCAGAATGCCTCGGGGTCCAACGAAAAACCGGGAAGTCGGCAACCAACCCGGACGGACGCCCGGACAAGGATTGCGGGGTTTGGAGGGCGCGGGTTAGGGTATTTAAAAAAGAGAAACCAAACCCAGACACCTACGGTGTCTATCCGGGCACACCCAAAGATTCTCAGGATGCGGAGGTGACGAGGTACCCGCAGTGGGGGTGACGAGGCACCCGCAGTGGGGGTGACGAGGTACCCGCAGTGGGGGTGACGAGGTACCCGCAGTGGGGGTGACGAGGCACCCGCAGTGGGGGTGACGAGGCACCCGCAGTGGGGGTGACGAGGCACCCGCAGTGGGGGTGACGAGGCACCCGCAGTGGGGGTGACGAGGCACCCGCAGTGGGGGTGACGAGGTACCCGCGGGTTTGGGGTTTAAGAAGCGCCGGGGAGTGGTTTCGAGCGCGATGGGGAGCTGTGCTCGCATGCATGAAGCGGAAGTGCAGCGAAGGGGGGGAGGGGGCGGCGCGGTCGTCTTCGGAGGCCCCCTCCTCCCCGCTCCAGGGGGGGGGTGGTTGTCGTCCTTCAGGCGTGGCGACGGGCGCTGGCGTGTGGCGAGCAAGCGGGGCGCGTGGGGAAAACGGTGGGGGGCGGGGAAGCAGTGGGGGCGGGGAAGCAGTGGGGCGCCAGAAGGACGCCGTAAGAGTGTGCAGTTGTGCGCTGTGCGGCGTGTCGCATTGCAGCTGGGGTTTCAGAGTGACAAGACACAGGGGAGGAGGATGCCATAAGAGGGGTGTACCACGATACCACCCACCCACCCACCCACCCACCCACCCACCCACCCACCCACCCACCCACCCACCCACCTACCCAAACCAAACCGTACGTCCCCATCCCCGGTCTCCCCAGCCCGCCACCCCTCCCCCCATGATGTCAATCTAAGACAGCGCCCCATGCCCCCTCCCGCCCCTACCCCTTGGCCCCTCAGGTCATTCGGGGTTGCTGGCAGCTGAGTGGGCGGCACAAGGGGGATCCTATGACGGGTGGGTCGGGTCGGATGGGTTGGCGGCCGCCGCCCGGAGTTCGGCCCGACCTCCGGAACTGCATCCAGCACGCCCGCCGTCACCACCCCATCCACAGCCACCCTGCACAACTACGACCTCCCCCCTCGGGTGTCATTTACTTCCTTCGCCTATACCGCCTGATCCGCTGGACTTCGGGCACCCATACACACACATACACACACACACGGGCACCCATACACACGCATGCAGGCATCTCGTTGGGCACTAAGCTGCCTTCTGCATGCCACGCACTCATGTTCTGCCTGCCTGCGAAAACACACGCACGGGCATATGGGGCTGACTACGGTAATGTACTGGTTTCTGACATTACCGCCACCGGCTTCCCATCTCGCGGCGCAGCTCTCTTCGGCACTTCTTCGGCACTTCTACAGCTGCTGTGCGCAGACCGCAGACCGCCGACCGCCCGTCGGAAAAGACGGCATAGATCTCGCGGCGTGCGTGTTGGTAATGAGATCCCCGGGGGAAGGCTGCGCCGCCTGGATTGCAAACCCCTAAACCCCGATCTCCTCCCCCACCCTAATCCAGTCGCACCGTCGTCGCTCTGGCAGCAGCGCAGTCTGCATATGTCCACCAATTTCCTATACTCCCCCCCCCACACACACACCCTTTCCCCCCTGCGCTGCCACAGCGCCAGCCCCCGGCATGTCATACGCCGGGGAGCTCCTGTTTGAGCCCGTCCCCCCCCCCCCCACACACACCATTTGTTCCATAACGTTTGCCCTTTGCCCTCTGTCGCTTTGTTCGTCTACCAGCCAGACCCGCTGCCTGCGATCCCCTGCTGGGCTGTCCCCTTCCATTTTGTTCCCCCTTTTTATTATGTTACCCCCCTTTTCATGATGTTATTGTCCCCTTTCATTAGGTCCCAGCCCCCTATCCTTAGGAAAGTTAGGACAGTTAGGATTACGCCGCCTCGCCACAGCCGGTGCCGTCATGGCCAACCAGCCGTCCGACAGCTATACGTTGCAGCTGCGTAACTGCGTATCTTCCTCAGCGCTTCGGCGCCCTTTCATCTCAGCCTCTCAGCTCCACAGCGGTGTGCGGGTCTTGGGACGACGAGCATTGCAGGACGCATGTCGCACTCACGCCGCATGATGTCATTCATTTCGTCATTGCACGATTGTCTTTGCTCATTTTTTGTCATTTTATCCGGTTGTGTTATCACGGTTGTCAACCTGTTGCGCTCTTCCTGTCCACACCCATTACGGTATCACTCTTGACTGCCGCTAACGCTGACCTTGTTTGCTGATCGTTAACTGCTTTACCTGTTTACCCAGGTTTGTCTTTGCCCACATGTCGTTCTTCGTATGCAGTACAACGTTTGCCGCCTTACGGGCAATGGGTATATTATATGCGCATACGGGCAAACTATTGGGCGCCACTTGGCCCCTCACATATCACGCACTCCTGTTCTGCCTGCTTAAATAACACACCCTTTCCCCCCTGGCCCTCCAGACCGCACCTCCGGAGGCGATGCCGTGGCTGACCTAGCTGCGTTCCACCGGGCGGGGGTAACGACCCTGGACGTGGCGGACAACTACGGGCCGGCGGAGATGCTGGTCGGTGGTTGGGGCGGTTGTTGGTTGGGGCGGTTGGGGCGGTTATCGGTCGCAGACGGGACCGGCCACGTCCGCCGGGACATCGGACCGGCCACCGTACGTTGATCGCATCCACGAGGTCCGGCAGCCCACCAACCCGCCAACCGCCAACTGTCAACCGTCACGTACGGCCCCTTTCTCCTCTCCCCGCCGCCAATCGGAACCCTGATCGCCGCAGGTAGGGCAGTACATACGGCTGTACCCGGGTGACTCATCCACAACCACCATCGCGACCAAGCTGTCGTACTTGACGGAGGAGGACATGGCGGGCGTCAGCCGTACGATGGTGGAGTACGTGAGTGGCGTGGGAATACGGCGCGTGCTGCGGGAGGGTCGCGCAGGGGCCTCACGCATCCACATGTGTACGGCATCTTTCACATGAGCACGCGCACTCCTGCCTTGCCCGCTGAATAACACACACGCGGGGCGTAGTTCTAGATTCGCACACAATGTCCTCCCCAACCATTCTCCATGGAATGTACGACTGGATCGTTCGTGGGGCAGGACGGACTTGCCTGGCTTTCTGATATGCGTTATGTACGGCGCCACCATTGTGCCTTTTGGTACGGCAGGCCGTACGCAGCTCCCTTGTACGACTCGGACGCCAACGGCTCGACCTGGTGCAGCTGCAGTGGGCGGAACCTGTACGGCACCGGCGGTGGCTGGACGTGCTCAAATGGCTGTCGGTAGGTAGCTAGGTACGACAGTACGACGGAATATTCCATCCGCCCTCTCTCTGTCTCTCTCCCCGTCTTTCCCTCTGCCCCTACCTGCCTCATGCCTCAGGGGTCTATCGGATTGGGGTGTGGATACCGATGCGGGTGGGAGGGACGGTATTGGTGAGCATTCCCCGAGACAGGCGAAGGTTGGGTGGGAGGTAGGTTTATGGGATATTGAAGCTGTGCTGCTGCCAGAGCGAAGGTCCAATCGGGGTGGGGTGGGGGTCGGAACGGGGGGCCGAGGCGCGGCTATTGGGGTATGGTCCGCTGCCCCTAGTGGTTGACAGTTGCTCAAGGAAAAGTACCTTAACTACCCCCGGACCCTGGGCTGTTTCGTTTTTTAGCCCCGGACCCGAACCCGTCCCCAACCTCTACCCCCTCCCCCCCCACCCTTCCGTCTTCCGCACGCGCCCAGGACCTGCGTGAGGAGGGCCTTATCGGCCATCTGGGCGTGTGCAACTTTGCCGTACCGCAGCTGGCGGCGGTGAGAGCAACCGTGTGTTGCCAGGGAGGGAGGGAGGGAGGGAGGCACACTGGAGTGAAATTCACTCCGTCAGTCGGTGTCTAGCCGCTGAAGGGTTGGCTGGCTGGCACCTGGGCCTCCAGCCGCCGCAGGGGGGGAGGGGGATAAGAAGAAATGCAGCCCAGACACACCCAGCCCGGGGAGGGAGACGGCTCATGTCGATTGGTTGTCTTGAATGACATCAGGGGGAGGGGACGGCCGGCGGGAGGGAGAGGGGACGGCCGGCGGTGAAAGCCGTATGTGCCCCGAGGCCGCCGCGGGGCAGCGGGGGCAGCGTGTGACAGGGCTTGGCGGCAGGTCGGTCGTCGTACACACCCTAACGGGAATTTCTCAATTTCTCACTCCGGGATAGGTTCGGGTTGGAAGAGAGGGGCAGAACGCTTTCCTGCAGAGGAAGAGGCGGAGGGCCGGTCCGTCCTGGGGTCGGCGCGCCTCTCCTAAACACACGCCGCTCGCAACAAGCACCTTCACCTGGGTGCTTCCGTTGGTCGTTGTCGGTTGGATGGTGTGTGCCTGTCGTCTGAGCGCGCCGTTCGGCGGCGGGTGACCCCCCCTTCTCCACGACAGACGTGTTGTGACACGCTGCGGCGGTCGCTGGCCAATCCACTCGCACTCCAAGACGCGGGGGACGCGGGGGCGGGGGGCCGAGTGGGTGATTTCAGGGTTACTTGCAGCACATTTAGGGGCATTACTCACATCTTTCAGGGTTTTAGGGTCTTTAACCACATTTACCTTGCTTTCGACTTCATCAAACCACCAGCTCACACGCACCTCCCTTCACCACTATCACCGCCCCCCCTCCCTGGCCCCCTCCGCACCTCCTGCCTCTCGCCGCACCCTTCGTTCCGGGCTTTGCTTCCTAACCCCCGGCCCCGCCCCGGCCTCCCGCCTCTCTTTCCCCCGCGGCCCCCCACCAACTTCCTGTACCCCCCCTCCCTCCAACCCCCCTCTCCCCTCCACCCCCCCTCTCCCCCCGCCCCTCCAACCCCAGGCGGTGTCCGCGGGGGTGCCTCTGGTCAGCAACCAGGTGCAGTTCTCCCTCATCGACCGCAGGCCGCAGCTGTTCATGCAGAAGGTGCGTGTGTGTGGGGGCGGGGAGGGAGGGAGGGAAGGCGGGGAGGGCGGGGAGGGGCCGGGTGGAGGGAAAGCAGGTCATGAACTGGCAGGCCGCGCTGAACAAGCTATGCTGGCTGCCAGGGCAAGGATCCGGCGGCGGAGGAAACTGTGCCACTGTTCCAGCAGTATACGGAAGGGAGGTGTTTTGACGATGAGGGGGCCGGGGAGGGGAGGGCGCCAGGGGGGGCACGGGGCCCGTAGGGGAGTGAGCGGGACGCGGCGGATCCCTTTAAGCTACGGGACTCCCGGCAGCGGCGGAACGCCGGGGCGGACCCCTCAAAGCCCCTCGTCGAAAGCTGAAACCCTCCTCCGACGGACGCCGCTGGCCGGCGACTCCGTTATGGTTAATTTGCCTCAGTATCGTGTCATTACCCTAAATCACGCGGCGGTGGCGGCTACTGAGGAGCCTCAACCGCTCACCGCTCCCCGCACACGCGACAGCCCGCCTGACTGACCTTGGCTCGCCTGCGCTCCCCTCCTTGACGGGGACGGGACTCGCTACGTCGGTGCAACTGCCAACCACCCCAACCACCCCAACCACCCTTATAAGCACCTCCTCATGGGTCACGAACTCACGATCTGCCCCACTGCCCGTCGTTCTTATGTCGTACTTGCTGTGCCCTTGTCAATTGGTTTCCTCTGGGCCGCGGGCATGACACGAGCCAGGCCGCTGCATCGTACGGCATCAAGCTGCTCGCGTACGGCACAGTGGCGGGCGGCCTGCTGGCGGATCGATACTACGACGCCCCGGCTGGCAAGTAGGTGTCCGACGGTGGCGAAGGTGTCGAGTGGCCGTCCAGCGCATCGAATGTCCGTCGAACGTCCGTCGAACGTCCGTCGAGTGACCGCGCCTTCCCCTTCCGTTCGCTCTCCTCGCCAACGGCCAACGGACTGCGCCCGAGCACATCCAAACGTTATCTCTCCCCCAGGCCCCCTCTCCCTCCCCCAGTCCCCCTCCCCCAGGCCCCCCTCTCACTCTCGCGCTCACACTCTCTCTTGCCCCCGCTGCTGGCAATTCATAGGCCGTGTCAGTCTGCAGGCGAACTGTCCGTCTGTCCGTCCGTCCGCCCGTCCGTGTGTTATGGCCGATGGGGGGGAGTGTACGACATCATCGGTACGCAGTGGGTCCGATGGGAAAGAGCGCATCTCTCTCCCCCCCCCGCGGTTGCACCGAGTTGACGGCCCCATGCCGCCCCGCACCTTTGTGTTTGCGCAGTCGGTCTGTGGCTGTTTCTAGGGTTTGCGCCTGCTTAAATCCGCACCCCAACCCCCTTTTTGCTCTGACAGTCGCCACAACTTCAATATGTCCACATACCTGCCGTTCCTCCCACCTTATCCGCCGCATAGGGTGCGACTCGACACCGCCAGCAAGCAAAAGTACGGCTTGGTGGTACGGCAGTCGGGCGAGATGCCCGGCGGCGCGGGCGGCGCGGGGTGGGCGTGGATGCAGGAGGTGCTGCAGGCCACGCGCACGGTGGCGCAGCGGTACGGCGTCTCGTCCAGTGCCGTAGCTACGGCATGGGTATTGCACCAGCCGCAGGTGGGGAGGGGAAAGAGCGGGGGGGGTTGGGGGGGGCGACAGGTGAATCGGGGAGGGTGTCGGACCGTGTGCGGATCGCAGCAGGTTGGACCAGGGCATCCGCGGCTCGGTTCCTCCGAGCGTGCTGTATGTTTGTGTATGCAGCCGCTGCATTGAAGACGGTACGCTGTCCCGGTGGGGGGGGGGCCGACGGCTGTGATTGGGGGGAGGAAGGGGACCGACGGCAGCGGAGTCGAGCCGCCCGGATGCGGAAGGTGGGAAGCGGAAGGTGGGATGCGGAAGGCGGGAGGCGGGTGCGTGCGGTGCACCGAACGAGCGCGCGCGCGAAAGACCCCGCCGGAGCGCGCATGTGTAGTACCGCCGTACCCGCAGTACGGCAGTACGGCAGCCTGTCGTATACTAGATGGCTGCTGTGTCTGTATGTGCATGTGTGCGAGGCGAGAGCAGACAGATTGCGGGTCGACGAAATTTCTGCCCCCCACACCCCACCCCGCACCGCGTGCTCGTGCGCCCGCCCATGCACACAAGCTGTACGTACAGTGCCAGCGCATAAAGGTGTGTTTAGTAGCGAGAAACCCGGCCGACCCGAACCAGTACTGTACGGAATGTACGAAATGTACGAAACCGCGTGTGTCTGCGTGGAAGCATCACTGACCAGCTGTGTTCGGCACTACCTTCGGAACCGGCCCACCACCGGCTTTGCGGGGAACCCGCCGCAGCTGGACCAGGACATGGCACGTGTCATCTCCTCAGTCCGTCGGCATCCGTCGGCAGTCGCCCTCGGGCCCCTCCCGGCCCCCCCTTCCCTCCTCCTCCTCCTCCTCCCACTGCCCCCAACCCTCCTCTTTTCCTCTGCTGTCGTTTATAAAGTAAGCGTTACAAGGTGGACCCCTATCCCGACTGTCTGCTTGTCTGCTGTCTGCTGCTGTGCGGTATGCGGTATGCGGTGCCGTGTACGGCACCCCCCCAGGTCGCTGCTGCCATCGTGGGCGCCCGGAACATCCTCCACATGCGCGACATGCAGGTGGGTTGGTGGGTGGGTGGGTGAGTAGGGGGGCCGGGGGCGAGCGTGTGCTACCGTACTTACCGATAAAAGTGAGTGGGTTGGCCCTAGCGTGTTAAATAATGGAAAGCCCGTTGGGCCTAGCGTGTGCGTGTGCCTACTTGCATGGCGATAAACCCCTAGAGCCTAGAGCCCGAACGACGAACCACCCAGAGGCAGCGCATGTGCGTGTGTACCAGAGAGAACTGAGCCGCAGGATGAGGATTGGAATGGCGTTCAGCACGAGTTCGCGTGTGCGTGTTTCCGTGTGCGTGTGTCTACCCTTTCTGTGATATAGATGCGGTATTATGTTTATGTTTATGTCGTTAAAGAGAAACCCGTTTGCGTGTTTGTTTGTTTGTTTGGTGGGTGGGTGAGTGGGTTGGTGGGTTGGCGTGTGTGGCTCGCTGTGCGCGTCGGTGCTTGGGCAACTGCCTGACTGGGTGTCGGCGGCAATGGGGGAGAGAACCGACAATGGGGGAGGGAACCGGCAATGGGGGAGAGAACCGGCAATGGGGGAGAGAACCGGCAATGGGGGAGAGAACCGGCAATGGGGGAGAGAACCGGCAATGGGGGAGAGAACCGGCACGCGATCTGAAGCCGATTCACAGTTGGCGTCCAACCGCCCCTAATCCTCCCCTAACCCTCCCATCCCGTCCCCCCCATACGTCAATAGAGACAGCGGAACCGCGCGAATATAATCACCTCCACCGGCGGCCATCCTCTCTCCCTCATTGATGCGTTCATTCGGTCGGTCCCCACACCCGTGCAGGCTGCTTGCGCTTTGGTGCTCGACGACGGCGACCTTCTAGACCTCGACGCGGTACGGCAATACGGAAACTGGAGGACGAGGAGGGGGTGGGCGGGGGGAGGGCGCGGTGGGGCACGGAGGGCGACTTGGAGGGATGCGCGTGCTGGTGATGGTGATAGGGTATGTTGAGGGCGGTTGGGGACGCGGTGGGCCCGTGAGGGTGTGTGCCTCTCTGTGCACGGCCTTCCGCGGGCAACGAAGCCAGGGCCAGCCAGGGCATGACAGGGCAAGCGACGGCGGTCACAGCGACAGTCAGGCGACGATGGGATCAGCAGCGCAACAACAGATGCCCGCAGGCGTAAGGAGGCGTGTACCAAATGCCGGACGGCGACAGGAAAGGAAAAGCTGCAGGGAAGGAGAAATGTTGGGTGTGTCGTACGTTCGTACCGGACCGTACGCTGCGTACCTCCCTGCCGGGCCCCCACGCCGCGCACCGGACCGCCGCGGCTCGCCCCAGCCACGAGACCTCCGCGGTCCCCGGCCCCGGCCTGCGATCTCCTCCACCCTCGGCGGCCAGTCGCAAGGGGCCGCGCCTCGATTCCGCCCCCCGAGTCCCCCCGCGCCTGTCCTCCTTCACCACACACCTCCCTGCGATCTCCCGGCGCAATCGGAGGACGCCCAGACTCGCCCGAGGTGGCTTTGGTCGCCGCCGCCGCCGGAACGAGCTCACGCACCGCCGTCACGTCTGCTGTCCGCTGTGACGCCCCTGGTCCCTCCGTCACCCGTCATCCACGTGCCGGCGTACCGCCGCACCAAACTGGTTTCGAATACCCCACCGAGTACCTTCTTGCAGCAGATGACTCGATGAGAACTCAATGGACAGACACGTTCTCGTGCCCAATCCAGAATTCCCCAATCCAGAATTCCCCAACCCAGATTTCCAAGTCCCAACCGCAACCCTACCGGACACGTTCCGCCCGATGCGCCATCGCTCAATAACCGTGCGTCCCTAGGACTTTATGTGTTGATCGCGACCCCGCCCGCTGTACGATGACGCCGGCCGCAGGTCTGGGAGGGCGTACCCAACCCGCCCACCAGTGATGTGTACGTGTGGGAACGGGGCGGCCCCTGGTGATGGATGGTGGTGGAGAGCGGCGCGACGGATGGGGGGGGGGGGGATAACCAAGCCGCACTCCAGGGATGTGCCGACAACCGGCGCATGCATGCAGGGGGGGAGGAGGAGGAGGAGGCCGGGCAGCAGGCCGCGTTTGTGTGTGGGGGGGGCGTGTGCTGGGGCGCCCATGGCAAGGCCGTTTGAACGGACGCGTTTGTGTGTGTGTGTGTGTGTGTGTGTGTGTGGGGGGGGGGGCAGCGGGTGTCCGGCGTCGAGATTGCGCCGGAGGTGGAATGAGCGGCGGCCTCAGGGCCCGGTGGAGCCGTGCATGATGATCAGGTGCATGGCGGTGAACGATGAGGGTTTAGGTTTCTATCTGGGGCGCCGCTGTGAAGAGCTCGGCGTAGAGCGATCACGTCGTGGTGTCCTGAATAGGCAGGCAGCAGTCATGGAAGTGTGACTTCGTTTCAGTGGGCGGCGGGCAATTGCCGCCGCTGGGGCTGCAAGACGGTCCTGTCCTGTTCTGTGTTGGCAGCGCAGCCGTCAGGCCGGAAATATCAGTAGGCGGATGCATGCCCGCTGCGCGTCGCTCGCTGGCGTTGGACTGAGGAAGAAAACGCGCGTCACCTGCGGCACAGAATGCCTGGCAACCGCCCGCCCGAAATTCCCAAAATGATGATACGAATTCATGACGGTTGGTACCTGGATTTTTGGAATCAGAAGGCTCTTGGATTGACCCGAGTCTGCCCGAGTTTGACGCTGTGCACACGGAGAGCGCGAGTGGGGCCAGTGGGGCACGGTGGGGCTTGTATGGCGGCAGCCTTCCTCGTGCGTATCCGCCGCGGGCCTGAGTCTTGCCTGATTCACCGCTAAATTTTTTGCTTTTGTAATTTCAGCCAGTCCCTGGCCGGTTGCAGCACCACTCCGCAAAGCGAACCGAACAGGCGTAGAGACGGGCAAGAGCCCCCCTACATCGGAATACTATTTTTGTATATCATTTGTGACAGCATGAAAACATAAATTTTCAAACCCATATGACCCACCCATAGCCATTTTCGTGTAAGATGTATCATTGCCGGTTCCCGAAGGTTCCTAATTTCAAATGTGAGAAGCGCCTTAGGCCGGTTTGGTTTTATAAATCGAGAAGGTTCTTGCCTTGTTTGCCTTGTTTTAACCGCTTCTGCTGTACCATTGTTAACCGCGTGAAGGGTGAAGGAAAATACATTTTTTTGATTTGGGCCTCCTGGGACGGATTGAAACCTGATGGCCGACGCAGGCGCACGTAACCTAAGAGGATGAGACGGTTGACACAGTACAGTGGCCACGTGCATATCCCTACAAAACCCGTACTCTGTCCGTTCACAGAGATCTCTAGAATTTGTATAGCCGCTCGTCATTGCGGTACTCGTGTTCCGGCATGCCCGTGGATCTTGCATTGCCTGTTACCGCCTTTTACTGCTGAGCTTTCCGGTACATCGCGCAGGCATTGCCTAATGTTTCCCTTTCATTTTTGTGTGTATCATCTCCTTAGATAAATCTTGACGCCAAATTCATTTCCAAGGGAAGGAAAAGACATTAGAAACGCGACCAGCAGCGATACCGGCATGTGCAGCACAACCAGCGTCATGAACATCAAATGCAAGTAACATAATTTTTTAAAACTTTCATATTGAATACCTTCATATTAATACCTGGCATGTGTTGAGTATCTGGTTTTGTGCTGCTGAGGTAAGAGTCCGGCAGATACGACAGGCTACTGACAGACTGAAGTAGGGGAATCCAGCAGCAATCTGCACATATCACGTTCCAAAACACAAGGTTTTATAACTGAGCTGCCAGTGAGATCTTCTCAATCTTATCAACGACTTGCCACCTTTTTCTTCTACCAGTGGAGCCCACGTGAGGCCACGACTATCACTTGCTTTAAAGCATGATAGACACAAGTCCAGACTCTCCCTTTCCTGATGGCGGCAAAGTCGACCTTGCATCTTTGCGCGTTTGTGACCTGCTCGGTCGCGGCGGGTTCGCGAGCTGCTGGCGAGCTAGATGTTGCGGAAGGCATTTTGCTTTGAAGGTCATGATGCCAAGGGCGCCTCCTCCCAGACCGGGTGCAGTGGGCGCCGGCAACCCCGCGGGCGATGGGCAAGCCGCGAGGCCCGCCCCGGAGGAGGGACTTTACGAAAGGATGTTTCTGAGGGAGGCACAAATAACAATGCATCTTCAACACAGGCAAGTAATACAAACGACAAACGACGATGGGACGGATGGGCCATTCGTTGCGGTTGGTCGGTCACTCCCTTGCTGCTTCAGGCTCAGCTGACCGACTGAATGCCCATGCCACGTGTAAGCACTTTTTCTTATTTTCTTATTTTGATCAAGGGTTACAATTCCACTTTTATTAGTATGCGATGATGTGCTTTCGTAAGTCCCATGGCACTGCCAATGAAGCAAGGCCAAAGCAGCACGGCCGCCGCTCGCAACCGTCCACTCAGGCGGTCCTTACATTCGTACTCTTATAAGCTAGGCTCCGTTCATAATTTCGTGGTTTGCGCCCAAGAGCGCGTGATGGTCCTACGCTCCTACCTGTCCGAGGTCGTGGCTCGGTCCCTCTCGGTCACGCTGCGTGTGTGGCTCGTGGCTCCATCGATACATGGGGGGACCAGGGGAACCGGCGGTGCGCCAAGCGAAGCACCGACGACCGCTGATGGGTGTACCTACGTGCTTGCTCATAAACAGCAGGCGGGACGGCCGTGCCGTCCGACGCGCGCGCGGAGGATTTCATTTCGTTCTTCTAGTTCTTCGCTCGCCTGCGCTGCGCTGCCGTGCGTACACGCACCATACATGCATCACGTTCGCACGCTACGTTCGCACACACACGCGCGCAGCACAGCAGCCTCCCCATCGATCCATCCCATCCGCCGTACGTACATGACTGCGGGGGCGACTTGCCCTGGCATACACCGTCGATCCCTTTTTTTGGGTCCGCTGTAACGTTCATTCATTCATTTATTCATTCATTTATGACTACGTACAAACTTGCCTTGCTTGCTGCCTAGCTAATGATTACCTACCGACCTTACCTGCCTAGCTAAGGATTACCTACCGACCTTACCTGCCTAGCTAAGGATTACCTACCGACCTTACCTGCCTAGCTAAGGATTACCTACCGACCTTACCTGCCTAGCTAAGGATTACCTACCGACCTTACCTGCCTAGCTAAGGATTACCTACCGACCTTACCTGCCTAGCTAAGGATTACCCACCGACCTTACCTGCCTAGCTAAGGATTACCTACCGACCTTACCTGCCTAGCTAAGGATTACCTACCGACCTTACCTGCCTAGCTAATGATTACCTACCGACCTTACCTGCCTAGCTAAGGATTATCTACCGACCTTACCTGCCTAGCTAAGGATTACCTACCGACCTTACCTGCCTAGCTAAGGATTACCTACCGACCTTACCTGCCTAGCTAAGGATTACCCACCGACCTTCAAGACCGCGGGACGCCGTACGTGTGTGCATTTGGATCAATGTGTGTGGGTGGGTGCACTGGTGGTTCGTTGCTTGTGTGTGTATGCTATGTGCTTGCATGTGCTGAAACGCATGCAGGCACCTCATACGCTGCTACGGAGTCATGCAGCTCCCCGCGGGGTTCACCCCCAAACAATCTGGACCCGCGCTTGCAATGATGCTCGAGATCTGTGAGGTGCGTGTACTCATGCATGCATGCATGCATGCATCCACCCGTCCATCCCGTCCCAGCTCGCCACTACTACTTCCTCCGTCTTGCTTGCACTTATTACCCGTCCATGTACCCATACAACCGCCTACGCACGCGCTACTGTTCGCAGAGCAACAATCTGAAGGACGTCATCCTCAAGGGCATGGTCGCGGGGCGGCGCCCCTACAAGCTGAGCCAGGCGTTCGAGTGGCTCCTGCAGGTGGCCTCCGCCCTGGGCCACATGCACGCCCAGAAGCCCGCCATCATACACCGGGATGTCAAGCCGGTGAGCCACCTACATATATACCTGCGTGCGCCGGCGCTGCTGCTGCTGCTGCGTCGTCGGGGTCCGCCGCCCGTTGTTCGTTCGTTGCGGGTCCGCCTCGCTAGAGTCATCAGGACCGAGGCCCTCGCTCCATCTACTCCATCCTACGGCACAAATAAATAAATAAATAGATGAATGAATGACCTCCCAGCAGACAGGTAGGGTCACCGCCCGCGCGCGAATCTCGATAGCTATCTGTTCCGATCCTCTCCTCTCTGGATGGGTTGGAAAACCCACACCACACCACACACACCGCCTACCTAACCCCACCCCACCCGACCTAGCTACCCGCCCTGCGCGACACCACGCACCCAACCCGATTTAACCATCGCATACCACACCCTGACCTGAGCTTTCTACCTGCCCCCATCCGGCCCGACCGATCGCACCACGCCCTTGCTTGTTATGTTACAGGCAGCTAACTGACCAACCTGCCGGCACCCGATGACCTAACTGTATGTCTGCTGCAGGAGAACGTGCTGCTGAAGCGCGAGGGAGGCGAGATGATCTGCAAACTGTCCGACCTGGGGCTGCACGCCGAGATGTCAGACGACCGCCCGGCCATGCTGCGCCGCGCCTCCACGCGCCGCCTGGCGCAGCTTGGCGGCGGCGGGAGCCAGCCCGGCGGCGGCGGCGGCGGCGGCGGCGCCAGCCGGTCCTTCACCGCCAAGGGCTCCGCGCCGTCGTTCATCGACGGCATGCCGACGTCGCGGCGAGAGACCATGTCATTTATGGCTACCGGTGTACGACGGACGCTGGCGTTGGGGCTTGACGGCGCCGGCGCCGGCGGCGCCGGTGGTGGTGCTAACGCCGCCTTGCATCGGTTGGCTGGGAGCTCGTCCAGTTTTGTGGCCGGCGGCGGCGGCGGCGGCCGGCAACCGCCGTCGTCGGTGGGTCTCAGCAACCTTGCTGGCGGCGGTGGCGGAGGCGGCGGCGGGCCGAATGCGCCGAGTTTGGGCCTGGCTCCCAGTCAGCAGCTGCTGGCGGCGGTCGCGTCTGGCGCCGCCGCCGCCAATGGCTTCGCCGTCGCCGAGGACGATGACGACGAAGAAGAGTCGCCCTTCCTGACGGTGTCGGCGGCGCCCAGCTTCTCCGTGGTCAGCCGGGTCACCAATACGGGTATGTACGTAGGGACCGCGCAGGGCAGGGCGTGCAGGGGTAGCTAGCAGGGGCGGGTCACCAACAGGGGTTTGTGGCATGGGGACTGTTGGCACGACAGGGTCCGTCGCTGCCGTGCGGTGTGTGTGCTTCTCGCTCAGCTTAGTGCTGTGTCTGGCGTGCGTGCTGTGTGTTGCACGCCACGTCACGTCACGTCACGTCCCGCACGTCCAACTGATGGAGGTAGGGCGCCGAGCAAGCGATGGACATGTATGTATCTGTATGTTCCATCCGGCGTTGCCGCGCTCCGTTGCGTGCGCCGCGCGCGGTCTCCATCGCTCGCTCGCTCCGCATCGCCGCCGCCATGCACCGACCTGCCGGTCTCCATCCATCGCCGCCGCCATGCACCGACCGACCCGCCGGTCTCCATCCATCGCCGCCGCCATGCACCGACCGACCCGCCGGTCTCCATCCATCGCTCTATCGCGCTCATCATCAGGGGCGCCGCGGAAGGACCTGGGCGCCTGGGTGCAGCAGTCTTTGCTGCTGTCTGGAGAGCGCAACGCAAGGTGCGTGGCTGGGGCACGTGTAACGCCGGGTTACAGTAGTATGTAACAGTGCCTACAATTGACACTGCACAGCATCTCGAGAAGCCTTTGGCCGCGGCGTGTTTCAGCATACATACATACTCCCCCATGCATCATCCCGCGCTAGCTAGCTAGCTAGCTGCATGCTTACACGGGCCACGCATGCACACCGCTCCACCTTACGCACGCGAACCGTCTTCCACCCCCAACCCCTCCGCTGCTCACCCCGATCGTCTCGCGTGGAGCATGTGTATATGATACCGGACTCGACCGGACTGCCCGCCGTGCACGGCTGCAGTCGTCTGTATGTGCGGCACCTCCGCCGTCCGTCGGGTCATTATTTCATTCATTCCTCATCCAGGCGGCACGGATGGAGGTACGCACGCAGCACGGCATCCCACGCACTACTTTCATATTCGTCCGCTGTGTGTGACGTTCATTCTCATTCGTCACCGTTTTTTCTCAGTACAGCGAGGCAAAAAATAAATACGGTTGATGTGCAGTGCACGTGTACGTAGATACACGCTTGCAGCAGCACGTATGTACGCCGCGCGCGGCCGGCGTCCGCACGCCTTCCACACCGCAATGCATTCTGCCTTGCTCCGTCCTGATGTGGCGGCGCGTGAGCACATACACCACTCGGCCGTGCGCACGCACGTAATGAAAGTCGCGGCGGCGCGAGTTACCGTGTGGTGTACGTGCACTCGCTTGGCAACCTGCTACGCACGGCGCGGGTGGTAAGTAACAACAGTAACAACAGTAACAACAGTTAGAGTACGACACTAAGAGTACGCAGGCCTGGGGGTGGGACGCAGATAGAGCGCGCCACCCTCGCCCTGTATATACGTATGCCTGTGTGTATGGCCCCACCACCGACGGCGGATATCAACACTTATGCATGGTAAATGTATCAACACTTACATATCAACACTCACTTATATAATCAATACTTATGTATCAACACTTAGCTTCGGCTGTCGCCGATGGCTGTCACCGATGACCCGCGGGCGGGGTCCGCTGTAACATCCTTAATAATGGTCATCTCGACCCGCAGCAGATCACTGGGTGCGCCGGACCTGCTGGCTCTGATGTCGGGGCCGGTGGCGCCAGACCGAGCCTCCGTCACAAGCGGCGGCGGCGGCGGGAAGAACGTGGCGGAGCCTGCTGCGGCTGTGACGGCCAGCGGCGGCGGCGGCGGCGCCCCCCGTGCAGCCACCACCGGCGGCGAACAGCGTCGGGTGCTGAGGCCCATCGAGCTGTTGCGCGGTGTGTGCGTGCGCGTAGCTCTAGGGTTGGGTGCTTGAATGGCTGGCTGAGTGGATCGATCTATCATCACATCTGCTTCCGGACGTCGGTCCGTCGGTCCGTCGGTCCGTCGGTCCGTCGGTCCGTCGGTCCGTCGGTCCGTCGGTCCGTCGGTCCGTCGGTCCGTCGGTCCGTCGGTCCGTCGGTCCGTCGGTCCGTCGGTCCGTCGGACCCGTGGGTCTGTACTATCACTTACATGCTTGGGAGTGGTCTGATGCCATTCATGGATAGATGGACCATCGGCGTCGAGTATGTGTGCATACATGGGCGGGGCATGAGGCTCCAGCCGCTGCTTAGCAGAGGCGAAGTAGTGCGGCATACATTGTCATAGAATCGGGTCCATACGGTGTGTGGGCGGCATGCAAGATGAGTATGATGACACTGCAAAACCCGCCGCCGCCCCTCAGACTTAAGGCTTGGCCCGGAAGCCCATCCATGCATTCACACGATCATACATAGCATTTATGTCCTTCTATTTATCTATACCTCCGTTTACACGCCCAGTAGTACGGTGCGCACACACAAATCAAAATCGTCGGTGCTTTCATTCCTTCGTTGCCGCCTTTATTTCCTTTCTCCACGCATGCATGCTTTCCTGCGAAACCTGCATGTGGCGTACGACAGCGGAGGGAGTCCCTGTCGTACGGAGTTCATCGGGGGCGATCTCCGTATCGTCAGTTGGCGGCGCCGGAGCCGTCACCGACAAGCGTACGACAACGCCGACGACGACGACAGTCTTCTGGCCCAAGTCTGGCGCCTCGGCGGCGAGCGGGGCGGCGGTCCCGCCCGTCGAGCGTCGTACATCTCTGATGGAGGGCGCCGCCACTGCCGCCGCCGCCACCTCCAGGGCCAGCAACGCGCAACCCACATCCGCCAGCGGCGTCTCGACGTCGGCGCTGTCGATTTGCGTCACGCCCACGCCGCCGCCGACGCCGCCGCCGACGCCGCCGACGTCTCCGGCCACCCCTGGAGTCGGCGGCTCGGACCCGGGGCGGTTGGCGGCGGCTGCGGGCGCCAGTCCAATCATCATGGAGACACGACCATCTATCTATTTGACCACCACTTTTAGCCAGGTGTGTACGGCAGTATCTGATGTGTACTCCTGGCGCCTGCGCCAGTGTGCGTGCCTACCAGCGCCTGCCAATACCTGCGCCTACCAGCGCCGCCTGTACCTATCAGGATGCAGTAAACAGTTACCCGTACGTACGTTGCCCGTACGTACTAGAACAGCACGAGTGGATCGGCTTGCCATTCTCGTCAGCGGCGCTGCTGCATTCTGATTCATGTACGAGCGTACGGCTGCCGTTCTACTATGTATCGCTGCTGTACTGCACTTCCTGTACGTCTTCAGGCGAGCGCCCAAGGCCACAAGCCCAGCAGCACCCAGCTCCTCAGCACCGACCAGCAGCTGCAGATATCCATCAGTGCCTCTGGTGCGTGGGTGCATGCAAGGGTGGGGTTACAAAAAATATGGGTGGGGGCGCGCCTCTGGTGTTGGCGCATCTGGTGGAGGTAGCTGGGGCATCTGGTTGGGGCACCCCTGTCTTCTACTGACACACATATATATAGTTTGGCCTGCCGCCCAGTCCATGTGTCCGCTTCAAAGTGCAGATAAACACGTATATATGTTCATTGCTTTTACACAGCGCCAAAGGCATGCTCTCTTGTCGCCTGGGCTTCACCGCTAAATAAACAACACACCGACCCGCCCAGTGTTTATTTCTACCTCCCAAAACGGGAAGATAAATAAAATAACACTACTTGATTATTGTTAGGTAGCATCACTGGGCAGGCCGGCCCCTCGCCCCCAGTGTTGCTATCTTCCAAAACGGGGAAATAAAATTCCGCAGGTTTCGGCCTGTCGCCAGTAGCCAAAAAATCTTTGGCAGGGCAGATTTTGGGGGCCTTCCTAGCTGCCAGGAAATAAATACCTCTGAGGCAGGCCGGAAATATTTCTGCGTGATTCGGCAGCAGGGCCACTGCTACCACAGCTACGACAGGGATTCTCAGTCTTGGAGGGCTGAAGCGCGCTTTCCTGGCGTCACGGATGCATATGGGAGGATAACCAGGAGTTAAGGACACGGCATCAGAGTGTGTTTTGGCGGTAGACAGGTGTACGACGCAGGAATTGCCCCTGCGCCTGCAGATTTCCAGGCCTTTTTGGCAGTCTGAAAAAAAGTTGGCAGGGCAGATTTCCGGCTCTCCACATACAGCGTCAAATAAATGAAATCTCGCAGATTTTTTGGGGGTCCGGGAAATAGAAAATTTCCGGGTTTTTTGCCCGTAAATATTCTTTTTATTTAAGATAGCAACACTGCGAGGCGAGTCGCCCCTCCTCGATCGTTCCTGCTGTTCCTGCCCCTCACGCAGGAGGCGGCACCGGGCAGCAACAGCGCCCCTTGAGCGGCCTCCGACGGCCGCCGGCTCCCGACGCTGTCGAGACGCTGCACCGCTCCAGCCAGAGCCGCCTCGCAAACAGCGGCGGAGGCGGCGGCGGCGGCGGCGGCGGCTTGCGCTGTACCCACCAGCAGCAGATGCCAGCTGCTGAGGACAGGTCTCTGATGGACTCGGCTGCTGCCGCGACTCCGTTCCAGACCTACAAGAGCAGCAACAGCAGCAGCAGCGGAGGTCGCATCCGCAGCTGCAGCAGCAGCAGTGGCCGCCGCGAGGAGCCCACTAAGTCCACTAAGGCGGATGATGACCAGCAGCAGGGCGGGCCGGCTACTGCCGACGACGGCGGCGGCCGCGCGAGGAGCGGCGACGCGCGGCGGCAGACCAACGCGGCGGCGGCGGCGGCTGATGACGACGGCGGCGACATCAGCCCGACTTCGTCCCAGCAGGGCGATTCGGCGGGCCTCAGCAACCTGCTCATGTGAGTCGCGCTTGCGCGCGCGCGTCGTGCGTGCGTCGTGCGTGTGTAGCGTGTGTATGTGCGCGTGGCAGATTGATTGGATGGGGTTCGCCGCGCGCGCGACTCTGATGCTTGCTGTGTCGCGTGTGTGTGATGAGCGGCACACGACAAGCCCTCCCTGCCGCTCTCCGCGTCGTACCTACGTCATCATCACCTGCTGCATGCTGCGTGCGCCCGTACCTGTACGTACATTCACGCAGTCGCCATCCGGATCTGGTCGAGTCCGTACCGACGGACAACCCGGCTGCGGGACTGCGGCATGTGGGCAGTCTGTTGGCCCAGCTGGGCATCTCGGAGCTCAAGCCGCTGCGTCGCCACGAGATGGAGTGGGTGTACGGCCTTACAGGTAGGACATGTGTGGGTGTTCGTACGTAGGTACGCACGTATTGTACGTGCGTCGCGGGACCTGTATGTATGTATACGTATATGCGTGCATGTATTACATGTATGTAGACACAAGGCGGCGGCGCCGGCCGGTAAATGGTTTTGATTTGATTGTATGTACCCTTGAGGGACGAGATACAGCAGCTGCGTAATAATACTACTAATAACGTGTAAGGCGAAGAGCTGGGCAGTGCGGCGTTGCGCATTTGTACCTCTCACTGCGGCCTTGCTTTCTGTACCATTGCCTTTTGTACCGTTGATTCCTTCTGCGTGTACCTACCTTTGGTGGACGACTCGGGTACGATCAATAGATCCATGCGCGCGGTATCTATCTTCAGCGCGTTCGTCCAGTGCAAGTACGCACGTAATATTGGCTGTGCTAAACATATTGCTTGTATATATGCTGCTATCCGATCACCGTCTTACTAGTAGTCTTACCCTCTGGATGTATGTTGAACACAGGGAAAGCTGGATCGTTCATGTACATGGCACCGGGTAGGTGTGTACGGTACGTCGTACATATCGTACATCGCGTGCGGGTCTGCCTAGTCGCTCGACGCGCGGATTGTGGGCTGTGATGGCTGGTGGACCTCATCGTCTCTGACCCGCCCGTAGCACACGCCACCCTTGGTTTCCAGCCTCATACTTCATTCTTCGCGCATCTTGCGCGCCCTGCCGACGCATGCAGAAGTGTTCCGAAACCAGCCGTACAACGAAAAATCCGACGTTTTCTCGTTCGGCGTCTTGATGTACGAAGTGTTGGCTTCGGAACTCCTCTCCGTTAGCATCTTCAACACTGGGCGCGCCGCCAAGATGGGAATCGCTGGCCCACAGGGCTATGCCGCGCGGGTGAGCCGGCTTTCGTTCGGTCATCACCACCATATATACCATGCACGAACGAACCATGCCAGCCAGGCGCAAATAAAGGGCCGTGCGTAAGCACGTAAATTGCCGCACGACTGCTGCCTGGCGTGTCTGCTGACTGAGAAATTATTGGCGAGCGAGCCGATGTATGCTACCTTCGTGCCAACGTATTTTGTTTGTGAGATTCGCAATTGTTATAAGTTAGAACTGCACACGGAATGTAGTAATAACGAGCTACATCTTCGGGGGCCAACCACCACAAGGGCGAAGGCTACTAGCTAGGGCTATTGATTGACCGCGCATGCACATACCCACCGTGCTGTATATATGCGAGACACATCTAGCTAGTATTGCTGATGAGATCATCTGTATGGCTGTGAAGAAGTAGAAGAAGCTTCGGCTGTCACGCACGCTGTAACAACCTTAATGATGGCCGTTCGTTTGCAGGTGGCGGCTGGCTACCGACCCGCCCGAATCCTCGCGCTCAGCGACGCGGCGTGGGACCTGATCGAGGCCTGCTGGCAGGACGACCCCGTAGCGCGCCCCACCATGGCGGAGGTGGAGGCCGAGCTGGCCCAGCTGGTGGACAGCCTCAGCGGCGGCGGCGGCCGAAACGACCGCAGCAACCGCAGCGGCGGCAGCGGCCGCAGCGGCGGCAGCCGCCTGGCGGGACTCACCAAGGGTCTGAGCACGATGGGCTCGGCGGCGCTGGCCGCCGTCGCGGAGGCCTCACCCAGCGGCGCCGGCGGGGCCGGCGCCAGCGGAGGCGGCGGCAGCAAGGCCTCGCTGTCGGATGCCGCAGGCGGCGGCGCTAATAACAACGGAAAGAAGAAGGTGGCGCGGGTGGACGTGGGCGCCCCAGCCCCCGGCTGTCAGTGCGTCATCTGCTGAGTGCGTCATCGATCTGCTCGGGGACGGTGCGTAGTGCTGGATGGCTAGCCAGCATAGCACGCAGCCGGGAGCGAGGCGACGTTCGTGCGGGCGATCGATCGCCTTCCTTCTGAAAGGAGAAAGACCGGCGCGTGACGGCGGATGGAAGCTTTGGGTCGTAGATAGATGATGCACGTATGCACCACGCATCCTACCCCTTAAACTGACCCCTACCTGCCGTTCTGTTTGGATTTGAAAACAGCCATACATCCAACCAGTCGGCAAGCAGACCGACGATCGCCTACGCAGCTACCATACCTACACCTACGAAAGAAATTACTTTTAAGAATTGTGATCTGACAAGCGCCGCGCACCTGCTATTTTTGTGTGGTCTGGGCAGGCTACCCTAGAGTACGTACATACGTTCTGAATGCCCGCGCACGTGCGCACTTCGCTGCCGGCGTGCGTCGATCGACCTGCTTCGATATTAGCGCTGGCCGGAACGCCTGCATCTGACGTAGAAGTGCTAACTTCGCTGTGATGGTGTCGCTCCTTTCCGTCGCGACGGTTGGTTGATTGTACGGATGAATTTGGTTGTTTTTTCGTCTGACAAGTGACGGGGCTTAGTACAGCTGATCGTACGACGGCGGGTTGTACGTACGTCGGGCCGGGTGCAGGATCCATCCGGGAGCTCTATCTGTGGCCATTCACGCGGGCGAACGGCCTATCTCGCCCGCGCACTGCCCGTACACGCACCTGCTGTACGTATCGATCAATCCGTACGTACGCACGTGTCGGCATTATTCGTCAGTTCCAAGCTAGCTGCTGCAAAACGTTGACAACGACCGACGACGCACGCGCAGGTAGGCAGTCGAGCTCATCTTTGAGATCCACGTGCGTTCACCTGAATGTGTTGGTATGCAGTTGTGCGTGGCTGACGACAGCGAGGGCCCGCGTAACGAATCAAGTACGTGGGTGTGTCGTTGTTGGGCGAAAGGCAGGCGAGCAAGCAACGAATACATCAAGTAGACTGCGCACGGCGGGGTATATATGTATGTATGTGTGTATGTAGCGACCTAGCTACATACGCGACGATTACGTACGTACATGCCGACGTACATGCAAACGATAGACGGAGGCGGGCGTACGTCGCTCGCGGCGAGCCAAGCCGAGCGATGAGATCGATTTGTTCGTAAGCCGGCCACGGTTGCCACGCACCGATGGACTAGATGGACTTGGATATGGCGCGTACGTACGTGCGGCGACGGCCAATCATCAGCCACAGCGGGCAAACATGCATCCCGCATGCATGCAGCGCCTTGGATGTTGTGCACGCTGTTGTTAGGCGGACGTACAAACGACGGACGAGACGGCGGACGGACTATCATATCAGGCATTATTACTGTTGTTAAGCAACCGTTATGGATCCTACCTGGCTCCGTCGACCGCGCGCCGTACGTACGTACTCCTAACACCGTGCCTACTGTGTGTACGGCGTGCAAAGCTACGTAGCGCACGCACGCACGTACGTTCGCTAATCAATCAAGCAAAGCACACCCCGTGTGGACATTATTGTGGTAAATAAATATACACTTGTCGTCGGACCCTAAGAATGAAGCAATCGTAGGTGCGTGTGCGTGCGTGTATGGTAGTTATTATAGTTATTACTTGTTCGTACATTTGGGCAATGCCGCACATGCACCGACCTCACTCACGTGCGCATCTAGGGCATTATTGTACGTTCGTTGAGGGTGCAGCGCGCGCTGGCTGGTGAAAGCTATTGGATAGTTGTATGCTGTCGTATGCTGGTGGAAGCTGTTGGATAAATTGTATGTATGCCCGCGCAGCAAATTATCCGTCGACTGCTGGATATACAGACGCATCTCAAGTAAGCGCACACCGACGGACGTGGCACGTTGCCCGATTCTTCCCGCGGCGATTGGACAGATGGAGTAGTATCAGGAAGTAATCAGATGTTTGTTTGAAGGGCATGATGTTCAGTTGTACGTAAGGAAGGTAGGATTTACTGCGGGCGGGTTTACTGCGTAAGCAAATAGTCGCCTTGTGCGTGCTGATGTATGGCTCACGTACGTACATCAACTAACCAGCAGGTTCCCCGCTGTGAAGCGAGAATTGCATCTGGCTGGTGCTGCCGGCTGCTGGGTTTGTGGGGGCGGACTGACTTACTTGACGTAGGGACGGCGGTTGTTTCTGTTGAGGACGTTTTTTTTGCTTAAGAGTTGAGGATGGACGGAGGTTGTGTTAGTTGAGGGACGGACGTTGGGTTTGGGCACGGATGTTGGTTTTGGGGACGTATGGATGGAGGTGGTGTTGAGGTACATACGGCGCTTGTTTCGTTTTGGCACGGTTAGTTGTTGTTTTTGCGCGGGCAAGGACGTTGGTTTTGGGTCCGGGAGTTGGTTTTGGGAACGGCGCAGGTTGTATTGCGTTGATTGGGAACTACGTACGTCATGAATTTGTGTTTGGGGACGACAGGTTTCGAGGAATGAAGCAGGGTCGTCGGTCAAATGGGTGGCGATTTTCGTGCATGCCACTTCACACGCATGCAGCCGGCCGCTGCTGGCGGTCGATCTATCATCTATCCATCTAAATCATCCAGTCGGGGCTGCGTACGTACAGCTCTGTCACATACGCAGCGATTACAAACATCCCAAGGGTTCCTCCCGGTCGGTGCGTGGTCAGTTGCTCGTCATACTCGGTATGTTGGTGCGCACGCACGTAAGTGGCGCTGGATGGAGGCGTTCGTTTTTTATTGCTTGTGCATGGCGGGGTCTGTGCCGTTCGTCCCTCGTACGCGTGGGGTTTAAAAACGCCTCCCGTTTGTGTATGTACGTATGTGTATGCATGCCGCGAATGCAGGCGGTGGCCGGCGGTAGGTTGTGATGGGGTTGCCGTCCGTCCGTCCGCCCGCCGTCAATCCGTCGTCGGCGCTGCTTGAGGTTAATTGATGGGTTGCTTGCTTGGTGATCATCGATCATCACCAGCCCTTCGTTGGGACCCCTACACGAAGCGGAAATGCAGATAGAAGCAGCAGGCTGGATGGACTTGAGTGAGGCTGCCGTGCGATCGATGGATGTGTATGGATGTTGTCGTTTATCATGCGTGCGTGCGTGGCTGGTCTATCTGCATATCACGTTTGGAATAATAGATATAACTACTGCGGGGTTGACAGGTGTGCCATCCTAGCTGCTACGATTCGTTCGCCGTGCACTACTTGAGGTCTGTCCTGCCTGGCTTGAGTGACCTGCGTGGTCGTCCGTTATCAGTAGTGCTCGTTCATTTGCTATGTGGGCTCGATTTTCTGGTTGTTTTTGTGATGATGATGCCTGACTACTCGCGCGCCATCCACGCACCGGACGGAATGGATGGCTGGACGGGCCCACTCGATGGCGACGCACGTTTATGGCGATGTGCTACATGTGCGGGGAAGCGTGCGTGGTGCGTGGCATCAGCTGGGTCCTTGGTAGATAGGTCGACGGACCGCACCGACCAGCAGCCGCACCTACGTGTCCAGATCATCATCAGTGCATCGATGGACGCCGCCGGCCATGCCGCCAAGCAACTACACGCACATTCCTCTGGCGTGCGTGGTTGCTTGCATTGCGTGCGGTGCAGATTATTATTTCCCCTTTCCGTTCCTAATTCATGGCAGGGCATGCAGCAGCGAAGGGCGTGCGTGCGTGCGTGTATCTTGTCACGGTGTTCGTGGGTTTTTCACGCGAGTTCTACCGTCTTTCTCCATGTGGCCACTTGCGTAATTACGTAGTGCCGGACATGGATGGCCGCTCGAACAAGGCTGCTGTTTGTTCCATCCATATGCGTGTGCGTGTCGATACATATAGATATGCGTACGCGTGGCCCGAAGAATCATCATCTGTTGTTTCATCACAAGGCAGGCACTGTGTCCGTATGTGCAAGGGATTGTGTTAGTTGATTGCTGTGCGTGTACACACTTTATATGTGCACGTCATTCGCGTCATTCGCGTCAGGCGCGCGTCAGGAAGAAGAGGTGGGAAGAAAGGGAATTTCGTCGTACGTCGGTGTTTATTTATGAAATAGGCCGTCATTATTATGAGATAGGTCGTCATTATTAAAAGATACATTGCGCACGTATGCACGGCGATCCTTACTATTAATAATGACGAACGTTTCTTAGCACGCACTGTGCAGTTTCACACGAAGCGCTGGGAACTAACGAAGCGCTGGGCCGTTTTATTTTAAGCGCTGGATATTTTCTTCGTAAGCGCTGGACAATTTCTAGGCGCTGGGCAGTTTCTAAGCACTGGGCCATCCATCAACATGTATCGTTACATACCTGCCTGACAAGCGATCGAGCGGCCCGGGGCCTGGCGCTGCATGCGTGGCCAAGGGCTGCTAATCCAGCCCTACGTAACAACGAACAAAAACACCGCCGAAGCACTCCTCGGTCCCGAATACGGGGCAGAGGCAGGGTGGCTATCTTAAGATTAAAATATGTATTCGGCCGAAAATTGTGGAAATTGTTAGATACTTTTCCTCCTTGAAAAAAAAGTACGAATAAGATACTTTGATGCCCAAGCGGGGGCATGACTTCTCCCCATTGACAGATACTCGGGCGGTCAGATAGTCAGTCCGAATCTCCCGCTCAGGGTCAAATCCCATCGGATGAGTCCTGAAACAGAGGTTGCTTAGTGCTAAGAGTTCCATAGTACGTAGGTGGTCACACCCCTTATTAGCGTACTCGGGTGTACCAATTTCAGTAGATACTTGGAGCCGTATCCAACCGGGAATATCTCTCCATAGACAGATACTTTAAGCGTGTCTTAGCCACGCAGGAGTATCTCTGGCCGTAGATACTCCAAAAAATAAGATACGTAGCCAGAGGGGTTCAATGGGCCTGCTGATGATTCCCCTCGCTCGCTGTCATCCAAGGGCACGAGCCCGATCGATCCCCATTTATTCTCGCTGAGCTAACGGAACATGTCGGTGTGCTGACCGCGTCAGATACCGGGCGGCAGGTAGGTGACAGACTGTTGCAGCCGACCGCGCGGTACCCGACCGGTATTAACCGGCCGGCAACCGGGTCAATTACCGTGCCGGCAGGTTATTACCGGGGCCCCTCACCGCCGTGTGATTAGGCGGGTCTGGCGCGGTTTCCAGGAGAGGCAATCCTGGCGCGCTGGTAACCTGGTGTAGTGGCCGGTATGGCTGCGAGACCCCCCCGCGGGTGATGGAGGATGGGTGCGCAGTCCTTGGTAGGGGTTGATGAGACGAGGCACCTACGAGCTATCTGGGCCCGGGATACGGGTCCACCTTGTAACGGTTACATTACGGGGAGCTGAATGGCCGGCGCTGGCAGTAGCTAGGTACTTACGTAATGCTTGGGATACACGTGGAGGCCGTACGCACGTCTATCTGCCCACGATGAGCTTACGTATGACCAGTCAGGACGTACGGCTGTGCCTGTGATCACGCAAAGTACGCAAGCAAGCAACCAACGGAGCCATATGATCATATGATATCATGATTGATGATTCCTGCTACATCGAACCCGCGCGTCATCGGTGGCAGCCGTAAACAGCCTTCTCACGACACATTGCACAAGCGAAACCGCCTAACTACGCCAACCAGACAGGCTCCACAAGTGCAGCACATAAAGCACATACCCCCGCGTCCAATCTACCAGGGAACCACCCCGGTCATGGGGACCACGCAGCCGTAACCAAGGATAAAGCCCGCTCAGGGGGAGTTTGCCACGTGGGCGCCCCTATTCGCGAGCCAGCACCATCATGGCCGAGATAGACCGGCTCCCGCCTGCAACCATATATCTATCTATGATCACAACGAGGTTCATGAATTTCACCATGCAAGCAAGCAGCAGCTTCACTAGGTTCATTCTGCTCGCAAGGCGGATGCCAAGGCTGCTGCCGAGCGAGCATGCAACAAATGTTGGACAGGGTAGGTGTGCCACACCTCGCCAGTGGCGAGCCGGCCGATGAAGTACGATGAGCGTGATGAGCAGTCAACCTCCCCCTTCCTCACATGCACGCACGAAAGCTGCGAGCCATCAAAACAGTTTACCTGGCCCCGCTAGCTCCGTCGTGCGCTCCGATTCCCATATTGCTTGCTTGCTTGTGCGTGAATCGACCCAACACGGCTTGCTTGAAAAGCAAGCAACCACACAGCAGCACGGCTACGACCCGCCCGAGGCGTGGTTACTTATAACACGGCACGGCAAAGGCTTCTCGAGATGCTGTGCAGGGTCCATTGTAGGGACTTCTACTGTAACCTGCCCAGCGTTACAATAATACTACGGCTTACAAACGATGATTGCCTGCCATGCCAGAGCGATGCTCGAAAAAGAAGTAACGACAACCTATCTACCTGCTGAGATACTGTCGCCCGACATACACAGACAGGCCCCAGGCCCGCGCGACATGCGCGCTGTTGCCAAATTAAGCACATCGATGCTATGCATGGCGCAAATAGTGCCTGAACCTGAACCCCAGACCCCCCCCGCGCGAAGTCCGATCCCCTTACTTGCGAATATGTTGTGCCACCTGGAGTACAAAGCACGCATCCCATACGCACATCTCGCGCGCTTGATCCCCTGTACACAATCGATGTATGTGTCGCGTGGCATGGCACGACCTGCCAAATCTCGCTCCAAACACCGCCAGCAAGCAACAAGTTCGAATCTAAAACCATACATAATCCAAGCGTTCATAATATTTATTATCAGAAAGCACAAGAAGTATATCATCAGATAGCTCGTACTCGTGATTGCATTTCGTGCATGCCAAAAAATATGACAGAAATGCAACCAATTGAGAGCTTCCGCACCCACAAACGTCCCCGCCTGTTTAGAAATCGTTTGCCTGAAAATCTATGTTGGCTTGGCGCGTAGCTTGGCTGCGTGCCGCGTGCGCACACATTAAAGGACTTCTGAGCTCTCCTGCCTTGAAATGTCCCAGATCCAGCTTGTATCTACGACCAGAATGTCATCACTACCGCCGAATTCGTATTGCCGTCCGTACATGGCACGCGCGGACCGTACCATGTTGCTTGACACATACAACTGTACATCGCATAGACAGATAGCCGCGTGCATGGCAATGCTTGCATCCATGGCAAACTGAAGCCCGCCACTACATTCGCGCGTACGTACATAGTGCGTGATGTGGCGCACGCAGCAGGACAAGCGTACATACGCAAGCAACAATCTAGCGGTTGATCGTAAGAGGCTCTCGGCGCTCAGAAACCGAGCAAATATAGATCACCCGTTGACACTCGCACAAGGTAACCATCCATCGGTTTTCGGTTTTCAATATTACCGCAATCATGTGTTCGTTTTCCGTCGAACAAAGAAATGCTCCTCCGACACCTCCGTCCAAACATACCAATTGGTGTATACATAATAATGCAAACGATCGAGAGCTTCCCCAAAATTATCCGTCGCAAACCTCAGTCCACTTGGGCCTCCCAACGAGGTACCATGGCTTTACCGCCGCCACTACCAAGTAAAGTCCCGGCATGTTTAGAAATCGTTCGCCTGAAACTATTAACTGGCTGGGAGAGTAGCCGCCGCGCGCGCGGAAGCTCTACGTACGTAGCTATCTATCTACTCCATCTGGCTGCGGCGGCGTGCATGCATGTGATGATGACTACACAATCAATAACAAATTAAATACTATATAATATAGTATATATGGCCATTATGTGACGGGACGAGTCATCTGGGACACGTGCGTGCGTGCGTGGAACGCCCCAGCAGGCCAAGTGAAGCACCATGTATTGTCAAAAAATGAACACTAGTTATCACACGCGCAAGCGGAACGTAGCTAGCGAGGTTGCGCCGCACGCAGCGAGAGCCACGCCGTCGTCTCCGCCCTGCCTAGCTATCTAGCTCGGGCCTCCCGCCCGTTGCCTGTCTGTGGCGGCGGACGGTAGGTGCGTGCAGAGAGGTGGCTGCGTGGGGCGTACATGGCTGCCCGGGACTACGTACTGCTGGGACATCGGGCTGCTGCAATGCACGTACGTATGTCAGCGTGCGACCGGTGGCTGCGGCGTCGTCGTCGCTCGCTACCGCGGGCAACGAGCATGGACGGGTTTCCCGTCTATCCGGAACTAGTTGCCGCGCCGCCACGCACTTGGCGACACCACGGCAGTGCTTGCAGTGTCTGCTGCTGCCCCGCTGCCAGCCGCGCCGCCAACCGCCGCAGTAGTGTCCTCACAGCTGCTGCTGGCGGGTTTCCTGCTGTCGCCCTCCTCCAGTTGCTTGATCATCAACGTCAGGCGCTGAACCACCTCAACACTTGCGGGCCGTTCCTTTGGGTCAGCCGCCCAGCACCGCTCTACAAGCGACCTCAGGCCAGGCGTGCACAGCGGGTTGTCTTCCTCGTCGGGGGGCGGCAACGGTGGCCGCTGGTGTTCGATTGCAACCTGCACCCGAATAAATGATAGAGCCAATTCGCAGCAGCCGGAAGGAATCGTGATGAAGTCAGCACCGAAGCTGCAGCAGCAATATGACGCGACAGCGGTGACCGCCGAACAAAGGAAACGGATTATGAAATCGCGTCGGTGTGACAACGAAACGACGGAGATGACGAGGCCCATATGCATGCATTACATGGGTGTATAGGTGCGTGCGTGAACACGCACCCATTGATGAAAAGCATAAGCGGCATGCATGTATCGATGCATTGTAAACGGTGTAAAATTTATACAGTGCAAAGCGCACCAGAAAGCCGATGACAGCGTTCATGGTGCCGTCCCAGGGCCGCCTCCGCATGACGAGCTCGTACATGATCATGCCCAGGCTGTACACGTCGGACCGGTCCGTTATCTGCTCCACCGTGCCCACGCAAAGCAAGCAAGCAAGGAAAAAAGAAAGAAATCAAGGTGGCATAAGATATATAGCTTTCTTGATAAGGAAACTAATTGCGCAGTGCGTGGCCACGTGCGGCATTTACCACCATGTATGTAAAGCTTTAGTCGACATCATTTGTCACCCATCTGTATGAAATACTTTAGTCGAGCAACACCTCATCTTAATGCAGCCAGGAATTACTCCTTCAGACCCACAATCGTGTATGCGTGTCAGCAAAAGCGTTTGCGGAAGGTGCTGATTAGCAGGTGCTGCTGTCAAAGCAATGGTCGCTCCATTGTGCTTACGAAATTGTCTTTTGGATGGTTCATTAGTGCAATGAGTACATAGTACATACCTTATACTTCTCCGGAGTGAAGAGCTCGGGGGCCATATCTGCGAGGGGCGGGGCACGAATTGCAACCGGCGTTTTGTAGCGGCAGTAATGTGTAGCTACCCTGCTGGTTTGAATGACATGCATGGCAAACCAAGCAGCATTATTGCTGATCTATGCAAGTAAATGTATATGTCGCACAAAATGATAAATCATGGCTTAGAAGTCATCGCCGATACTTGAGATAAATCACTCGGTTGCATGTTGTACATGCAAGGAGCTGGTGACCGAAGGGTAGGCCACTTTACTTTTGTGCCGATTAATAACAAACTTACACTGAGAGGTGCCCACCTCCAGATGTGCAGTGGATAGCGTTGTCCCAGATTTGAACCTGATGACATGTGCAGTCAGCGATACACGGCGGGGATTTGCATGGGTGAAATAAAGAACAATAATCACAACAATAAAATCTCGATCCTGATCCTGATTCTGATCCTGATAATAATGACTACAATGATGTAAATTAAACGTTTTAGTACGGTATGACAAATAGCAACTATTCATTGAAGTACAAAGACTATTAATTGAAGTTATTAAAATAATATTGACTCCATCAAATAAATGTTTTTTTTATAAAACTCGCCAAAACAACGTTGTGTTGTGGTGATGCAGGGATCTGGATGGCGGCCACAAGCAACACGCAGACAAGCACGTAATATCCTGAGTACTCCCACAATTATATACTGTACACGCTACAACGAATATTTAAATAATCATGGGGCTGAAATACTGAAATACTCATTACAGAATCAATTACGCTTGTGTCATGGTAAATTCAGCCGTACCATGTGCGTGGATGGTCACCGCCTGGATTATTAACTCGCCGTCAAACATACCTAGCCAGGCCGAAATCAGAGATCTTCGCGGTGCCTTCGGAATCAAGCAGGACGTTGCACGGCTTTAAATCCTGCAGTGCAGCAGGGTGGGCATATACGTTCAAAAGCACACCTACTATACTCAATTGCAATTGAGTCCCTGCTGTAATTATATATAATTCGTTATATATCGAAGTTAATGGATTATTTGAGGAAGCCGACACGCTTGTGACCTGTGTGCATACATATGAACAGAAGCTAGGATCGATGCACTCACCCGGTGCATGACGGTGGGGTGCAGGTAGGCCAGTCCCGCCGCAATGTCCCGGGCGATTCGCAGCACGTCCACCAGGCCGTAGGGGTGGAGGTAGAGTCCGTTCTTACCCCGAGCTGCGTGGCCATGCAAGAGAATGGGCGAGCAACGGAGGCGAATGAAATATACAAAGAATGCTCGTTGCTTGCATTATTGTAGGTACAAGCAAGGACGCGTCCTTGCCGAGAGATTGATTATTACCATGGATGAGCGTGCTCAGCGGTGTGGTCATCAGCTCCTCGGCGATGAAGGGGCTGGGGGGCTGCAGGCAGGCCCCGTAGTAGCGCACGATGTTGGGGTGGCGCAGGCGGGACAGCACCTGCGACGAAGGGCAAGTAAGCACGCAACTGACCGTCGGCATCATTTGTACACTGCGGACGGAGCAATCGACTTCACGTCGATCGATGTGCGTCAGCGGCAGCGGCAGCAGCAGCGAGATTCAGTGCGTTCTTCCAAGTCCAATTATTGGAAGTTAATTGGAAGTTAAATGGATGTCTGTATAAAGCTGGATTCGAAAAAATTGAATGCTCCGCACATACAGTTGTAAGCGGCGGCAGACACGCACGCACTACATACTACATACGTCAATGGACTTGTAGTGTCCATTGACGTATGGGTAACGACTTCACGTTAGTGTCAGTCGTTACCCGCCAGGTTGCAGTTGCAGATGCCTCGAATACAATCATTATATATGACGCGACGCTTCTATGGTATCTACTAAAAATGCCATATCTCGCAGCCGTACGTTGCTGCCCCAACATACTTGCACTTCCTGTGCCAGGAGCTGCATATGCTCCGCCCATTCGGCGTCTGAGGTCGCGAGGCTCTTCAGCCGTGAATCCAGCAGCTTCACCGCCACCGTCCAGATTCCTCTGGAGCTGTGGAACACGCCCCGCCGTACGATGCCCACGGCGCCTATACACGACACGCACACATCCGCGGAACTGACAGTGGTGGGCCTCACTAATAAGCAAGGATCAACAAAACATACACATCACGTACATACAAAGATAGGGTATGCGTAGTTCGAGTTCGTAGTAGCGCATGATGCAAAGCCGCGACAAGCATGACAGGCATTGACAATCCAGAGTAGCCAAGTAGTTCAATACATAAACCAATTATCGCATACATTATCGCAAGTTTGTTGAGGCAGTGTATGGTGAGGAAGCCTCGGCTGTCGCCGTTGGCTGTCACCGATGACCCACGGGGTCCGCTGTAACATCCTTAATAATACTAATACAGTGGAAAAACAACCCCTACCTGTATACATGTAATCAGAACAATACCAGCCCGTCGACCCCACTTGAAACGAACGAGTATCTATGACGAAGGATGAAGCACTTGCCTTTTCCTAAGAATGAGTCCCAGTCCACTATGAGGTTTACCCCCAAGACCATAACCTCCGTATCTCCGTGTTCATCTAATTTCGTTGGCGGGTTGGACTTGGGCCCAGGTGGCGGGGAAACGACATTCATGCTGTGACCTGTAGACACGCAGAGTTGGCACGCATGCGTGCACACAATCATTCTACATTCGTTCGCTCGATTGAATGCATACGCGTTCGCACGGCTAAACCCTATAAACACCTTTCATGAACACGAATGAACCCAGCTTCCCGCCGGATGCATCGCTACCAAGCACGCATGGGATAGCGTAGATGGCGGGACGGAGGTGCATGCAAAGGCCAGGTCGGTGCACCCCTTCACCTCTCCACCCCTGCCCCGTTATTAGCACACGCCTCGTTTAACAACCGACGCGCATTAGTAATATTACCTGCATTAGCCTACTAATAATCCTACACGCACCCCGCCATATCAGCAACCAACCTTTCAAACATGGTTGCTACACAATTTGACCCGGCCTGCAGCGAGCATCTTTGGTATGCTGTCTCCGGCATGCATGCACTAATATTATTACATGGTGCGTTCGACCTTCCCCAGTAGCAGTCAAGCTATGTTGGAATGACAAAGGGACATTAGCGGCCGCACCTTCCAAGGTGGTTTGCAGCGGCGATGTTCGCGCAAGCGTCGTACGATCAGCAGCTGCAACAGCTGCCGCCTCCTCGGTACGCGACGTTGTCTTCACTCCCGCCAACGACGCCACCTCCCCTCGAAGTGGTGCATGCCTCGCGTAAGGTTTCATGCACGCATCCGCTGTTGCTGGCAACGTCGTGCTTACAGTTGCACGTGCGCAGAGTTGTGCGGATGATTCCGGTGTTGGGGGGGAAGGCGCCATTATTCCGGCTGCGCTATGCAACGTCACTGATATGCCTGCGGCGGGGGTGTACGCATCCTCCTTCATCACCCGGACGGGCATTGCAGCGTCGTCAGCGTTTACAACCTGCTGTCCGCAACCCGCAGCGTTGTGCGGGTCGACGCCGTCTGCTGCTGACGAAGTAGCCTCCGTGCCGGCAGTGGCCTTTTGGCACGAACCGTTTGTCGAATTTCCGTTTTGACGCTGCTTCTTTGTCCGCATGAGCACCACGACACAGACCATGACCAGCAAGACAATTCCAGCGGCGGCGCAGCCTACAGCGAGTCCGGCGATGGCTGCTCGGCTTGATGAACTGTGCTGCTGGTCACGGCCGTCATCGTAAGAACCAACGTTGCTTGCAGCGGCTGCCGTGGGTGATGACGACGTGATGTCTGATAACGGCGGTGGGGGCGGTGCTGATTGCCACGGTGATGACGGGAGGCCGTCACGCGGTGCCGCGTCGGGGGCCGTGGTGACCTCGCTAGATGTCATTAATGACGGCGGCGGCGGGTTCGGCGGGGCCTGGGAAGTACTTGACAAATTAGTAAACGGCTGTGGGGGTGGGCTATTGTGAAGAGGTTGTTGCGCCTGCGACGGAACGCTCAGAGGTCGAGCCCACACGAACTGCAGGGTGTCCAGGTAGTAGCTGGAGAAGCCCTGTATGTGGTGCATGCAGTTGAAGCATAGCAAACAGCAGAAGAAAGGGTTGCGATATAGGTACCGCCGGCGGCATGCTGTGCTGGGATACGTGAAAATGTTTCCGGGTCCCTCCCGCTGTGATGCACGCGTGTGGATTCCAGGGCAAGAATCCTTCCAAGAGTGATATATTATTGGCACCGGTGATTTGCGTGATTTGCGTAATGGCCTTGGCCGCTGTCGAAAATAACTTCCATACCCAGCAGCAGAAATAACTGGTTTTTTGTTTCCTGGCACCTGAGTAGTAACCTGAGAACGGCGGGCCCCCAAATCTGCCCTGCCCAATTTCTCTGCCGTTAACTTGCGCAATTCCATTTCCCCCGCCGTTCTGGAATATTGCACTGTGTGGATAGATGGCGTCACTATGTAGTTGGCTGGTATACGTAGCTGCACGAACCCATTGTATGGGTAGGTGCGAAGTCCTATTTGATATGACAATCGTTCGTTGTTATAATCGTAGTTGATGATATCGTACCTCCGGGATATCGCCGCGGCCCCCTAAAATAAACATACCTGCACTCCCAATAGGTAGCCGCCCGCCGGTGCAGAGGCGTTCACTGGTTTGGAGCACAGTGTCAGGTGAGAGGCCGGTGTTGTCAAGCGCCTTTCCATGTTTGTGTGAAACACAAGCCTCTCCACGTAACCGCCTTCGCAGCCACTAACTGCTGTCACCAACTCGCCCTCCTCCAGCTCCCACACGGCCCAACCACTTGAGCTCACATCGCCAATGGTGACGGTTGTACCGTCGTCGTCGTCGTCCCCATTTCCATTGATGTCAGTTCCAGAGGTGTTTCCCGTAGGCGACGATAATCCCGCTGCCCAAGACGCGCCATACCTAATCTGCAGGCCGGATACCTGCTCGGTAGCGTCGAACGATGTGCTCGTGGCGAGATTCGCTGCCACACTAATAGCGATGCGGGTGATAGGCCTAGGCCCAGAGACATTAATTACATTAATGACAGTCTCTTGCAGCACATCCGCCAGGCCGCCGTCCGGAATAATGGCCGCGGTCGCATTGATGGAGAAGACGTTGGCCGGCGGTGGCGGCATGGGTGATGAAGAGGGGCGCAGGAGGGCGGTGAGCGAGCTGAAGTAGCAGCTCCCCACGAAGGGCCCACCGCCAAAGCGCACCGGCGACACGGACAGCAGATGCAGGCCTGCGTGTCGCACATACAGGTAGCACAGGTGCACGCATGCGACAGGGAATACGAATCTGGGGCATCTGTGCTGATGAATTGATGTCAGATATATTATTGGTATGTGTGCCAGCGTGATTACCAACGCCGGGGATGGGCCCTTACCAGCGAGCCGACCAACCTGTATTGTCAGGTCAGGTGCGTGACGCTGCTGCGGCTAGGCGGTTCAAGGTCCTGGGTTCGATTCCGAGGGCGAATCCCGACATTGTTCGGGAGCATGAGATTATGCTATGGCTACGTAGCTGCTGACGTGTGGAGTTGAGATCATAGTAGATGGATCGAGATGCGCACGCTGGATTGGTGGCGACAGCTGAACTCTCTGTCTGCCTCTACGGATGTGCGGGTGAATGGATGATGTGGGATCCTTAGATGGCAGGATCACCCGTCTTGGACCCTCGGTTCGTATATATGGCGTTGGTGTGGTGTGATGATGGTTGAATGAGAGTGTCCTATTGCATTATATAAAACCGCGTCAGCAGGGCACGGAAGCCTGTCCACACTGTAGCTAAATTATACATTACATGTGCTCATTACTGCAATACACCGTGTCGTGCTTAGGATTGTATCATTATGATTAAGGATGTATACGTACAGTATGAGCAACATATGTAAATGGCCCGGAGATGCAATGACGACTCCAAATACTCCCAATAAATGAGGAACCGTCGCACCTTTTCGCCACCCTGCTTCTGCTGACGTTGAGTTATTAAGAACTGTGGGCGGGGGCACGTCCAGCGGAGGGCTTTGGGAGATGATGGTTGACGCCGACGGTGGTGATGGTTGTTGTCGTTGCCAGGCAGGGACGGCCGTTGTAGCTTTGCACATCACCACCGCACGCTCCGAGACGTCACAGTTAACTTGTAGGAATACCCTGAAAGTAAAGATGTCCCTGATATAATAACCTTCTTTGACTGTTGGCTGGCCGTACAGTGCCTTTAAGCAGGCACTTTGCGGGTCCGTTGCTATGCGGTCCTCGATCACTTTAATCCAGAACGTCTGTACATTTCCTGCATGCGGATCAGTCAGCCACAAAACATGCATACATGCACGCTTAAAAGGCACGCAGGCAGGCCAGGCACGCGACAGCGCCCTCGGTAGGTGGCGCGAGTGGCTTACATAGGCCCTAGTAAAGTGCTCAGATAGACGCCGCCGGCCCCCAAGTTAGCGCGGGGCAGCTGCCGTTGGCTAGCAGCGCTAGCTGACATACACAGCCCCACAATCGACCGGAACAAATTTCCTCAATACGTGCGTGCGGGTGCTTTTGAATGTATGTGCAAGCACGTCTGGCAGAAAGAATGACGACCTGATAAGAGGACTTACTGATAACATGCACCTGCTGCAATACCTGCCGTGAAGCTTACGTAGGCCAAACTACGCATATCCACAGATGTTCCGAGCGAAATCACATCAGTGGCGTTTATCAAATCCCAAGATAGTCCCAGCAACTCCATGGACCTGAAAGGGCATGGAGTTACGGTGAACGAACACTTGAGATAAACCACGCACACGACAACAACAACAACAATAATAATAAAATTAAATAGAAAAATTATTAATATTATTGTTTGAACGCTGTAACATCCTTAATAATAATTGTTATTGTTGAAATACGCATTATTAAACTGGATTAAACGTATACAATTGATAAAAAGTATTATCAAAAGCATTCAATTACTTCACAGCGGTTATATAACGGTTATATATATCATTGATAACAAACCTATAACAACTAGTTATAAACAATAAACCTATAAGCAATCTGATGTTTATCATTACATTTATGTATATATTTTGTTAACAATCATTTTTGTTAACAATCATTATTGTTAACAATTGTAGAAACCATAAGGACAATTAAAGTTATAGATGGTTCAGTCTGCAATTACGGTCTTATTATTAAGGATGGTACAGCGGAACCCGTGGGTCATCAGTGACAGCCAACGGTGACAGCCAACGGCGACAGCCGAGGCTTCCTCACCACACACTGCCTACACGAACTGGCGCCACCACGGCGCTCCGGACATGCTCCACAAGTGCACCGAAACACTCCCTGGGCCCTCACTACCAGGGAACCACCCAGTTCGGTCTGCCATGGGGGCGCGATTTAATCCATTTCCTGCATTCGACCTGTCAGCGCCGCCATATAGGACAGCAGGTAGAGGAACTTTCCTGCATGTCTCGATTGCTTTACTGTAAGACGTTGTTTCAACGCTGGTCATGATGTATATCGTCCGAGGGGCCACCTTGTCGTCGCTCGTTCCGCCGCCGCCATCCATGACCGATAATAGGTTGCTTGAGCGCGAGAACAACAGGTAGTTCCCTTCAGGGATCTCGCCAGATGACATGCCGCAGTCACCGTAGCCGAGCACACATGAGGGCTTCTGCAAACATACATAGGCGTGACACACGAGTGTGGTGGCAGTCACAAGCAAGCTGAGCATGTGCCTTTGCTCTGACGTTACAGCATCGCACGCAGCTTCCACTATTATGACATCCTTGGTTCGCGTCCTAATAGTCCTAATGTTTAACTACCTGGACACACTAACAGACAATGCAAGTCATGTGCTCGACCCGCGCCATGCCGCTAAGCACACACGAACGGCCCTCAGTAGTACAATGCATTGTGGGTGGACGCAAAAAGAATGATCCCGCACGTTTACGCAGCGTTGGTGCTATACGTATCTATCGTCTTACCCCGCTCACGACGCTGACTGTGCAAGCAGCTGGCGACGCTTGACACTGCCTCGTTGGACGTAGGACCGAGGAGCTAGACTCCGGCGGTCCGCAGCATTGGTTTGTGGGGCACAGCTTGGCACTGCTGACACCGCATTCCAGTGGAGTCGTTGGATTAACAATATCCCAGGGCAAACGGCTCAGTTGTGCAGCGGTTCGGCAGGAGGGCTGCTTGCCATCTCCTGGAAGCAACGGTGCTGGCAGCAGCCACGCCGTTGGCAACAAACCACTCTCTGGCGTCCCGTCCATAATAGTCGGCACTGCCCACAGGATCCGGAACTGAGTGCAATCATAAGTAGTTGACAACGAAGGACAGGCGGCGGTGGGGCAGGGCCCATCAGCATATTGCAATCAATTGATGGACGCTGCCGCATTCCCAGGATTATTAAGGTCCAGGTTTATAGAATTTGGGGCTGACCCTGCTACTGTACTCGTACCTTAGGTCGGTGCATGCGTGCGAGCGAGTAAGACCAGTTGCAGAGATATGCGATGAAGGACTTTGAGATTGACGGACAAACCAAGATGAAACACTACTTGGTTGCGAATAAATGGTTTATGTTTATGTGTAAGGGGGCGGGCTACGGGATACAAGACAAATAATTCCGCATTGGATCGACAGAACACATTCGACGGGGCTGGCCCGGATGCACGTCCTGTAAGGCTGCTAAGTGGCAATAATACTAGTACGTAGGGGGCGGGGCCCATTCGTTCAGTCGTTTCCACTATAGACGTGTGAGCCGTACCACCTTGCTTGCTTGCTTGCACTTTTAACAACTGCAACAGATAGAAGTGCGTTATTATCATGAGCTACCAAAGCAAGCACGCAGCGTGCGTAGGGGCTAGCTCGCATGCATGTGTCAGGCTTGCAAACGCTTTACAGGGAAAATCGCGCACACGCACCCACCGTGTACAGCCTAATCCAATATAGCCTAATAAGCCTAACCCTACGTAACCCTGGCCCCTACCTGCTGAATGATGGCATTGTAGCCCATGGATTGCCTCAGCGTAACATCTTGGGAGACGTTCAGGTAGCGACCCGCGAAGCCCGCTAGGTAGCCTCCCGCCCGGGGTGCATCCTCTCTGCACATATATATAGCAATCGAGGAAAAATAATACTCGCCGATAGACTTAATGATGAACGCCATTAAAATTAGTGTCTGCTGTGTCCAAGTTTCGCATCGAAGGCGGTCGGTATTTGAAACGGGCGAGCCATACACGTAGCTGTGTCAACGGTGAGGTAAACTGCGCGGCGAACGGCTCCTAGAATGCATGAGCGAAGCCCTGCCCGACCTGAACACCTCGGTGCAGGGGCCCCGGCCCAGCTGGTATTGTCTGCCGGTGCGGGTGATGAAGAAGAGCCGCTCCAGCTCCAGTCCGGGCTTGTGACACCCCTGTGCCACGGATCGAGAGGACCCAGCATGCAGCGTTACAAACGCAGGAGCGGTCAGCTAGCTTGCTTGCAGGTCCCGATCCCAGCATGCAGCGTTACGAGCGCAGTAGGGGTCAGCTTGCTTGCAGGTAAGGTGCGTGGCGATCCACACTGGATCACATTGGGGGCGCAACATTGACGTATGGCACATACAATCGTTCACCATTTGCCTATGCGGGTGCGTGTGTAGTCGGTCAAGCTAGCTGAACAGCAGATATACAAACAGTGGCTCGCTCGTGCCTGTGCGCCGGGTTACGTAAGCACACCGGTCGGTGCACGCAAGCGGCCTGTGTGCGTGTTTAGAAAAGAAACCCGGTGTATATCACCTCAAGGCTAATCCTGCGGATGCTGTAGATGCTCTGGCAAAGCAAGGGCTTGCACGGTGCAGTGAAAGTGCCGGCGACGACGGACGCCGGGTCCGTTGCAATCTTCACACGCCACCTCATCTACCTCATCACGTTTTCAGCACGCAACCCGTACGGTACCTACGTACCATACCCGATGAACGGATGTCCATACATACATGTACCAGCCAGCCCCGCGCTTTGTTGATGGTATAATCAAATCAACCATTATCGGGCTGTACTGGCCGTGACGCGGTAGTTGCGTGAAGGTGTGTCTTACGTATTTCGTGTGGCATACGTAGCAATTATGCGTGCATGGCACTAATGCCACGATTCATCGGCGACGTCACCGCGGCCCCATGCACTACTGACCATGACTGCCACAATGTAATCGGTATAATTTGTGCCGACGTTGTGTACCTCCCAGCCAAGGCCTGCGTGGGCATGCGTCCGAATCGCCAGCAGCGAATGATAAATGAAGCGGCAACAACATGCCTGCTCCATGCATGTCATATAAATGCAGGCATGCATTTGCGTCGATAGTAAGGATGCTGTGCGGTACAGTATATGCGACACGAAAAACTTCCGGGGTTTAGAACTTTCAGAAGGCTCCCATGCATGTCGCACGGTACATATATGCCATCAACGTACATACGATACGTAACACATCCCGTTTTTTCTACCTTCTTTTGCCGTACTCCCAATATGGGACGGACCCTGCTGCCTTTTTGTACTACCTGCAAAACGCATTTTGTGTATCCATGTACGCAAGCCCTCCGTCATACATCTATTCAGTACCCCGGCAGCCTTTTCGGAACTCGCTCGTTTCATCTTTCCACGACAGTTGCCTGCCTGCCCATGTTTGACAAGGGGCATAATAATCGCGTACCTGCTTGACCCGAGCTGTCGATTATGCTAGCTTTCGTGCCGATAAAATCAACCAAAAGTGCATCTTGTTTGCGGTACAAGGCCCAGCCGTCCACTCCGTCGTCTTGCCGCAAAGGTTTCAGGCCGTATAACACGTGTAAACCGCCCCTGCATCGATACATACATTCGCGAACGCATAATGTCACCCTTCATATGTGATACATTTTGTAGTGAGTGGGTCTACGTGCGTGCATGATCAGTCATTTGCATCGCGCACCTGAATAGCGCCGAAACCACAGGTCCAGCGCCCCAGAACTTGTCCGTTTCATCGAAAGCAACCGTGTTCGGATTGCTATTGCGTGCGCCGTACACCTGACCGGACTCGATCACCTGGAGACCCGAGTCTTGCGGTCCCAGCTTGTAGGTGCTAGGCTGCTGGGAAATCTGCAAGTACTTGTCGTACCATCGTGATGCGGACAGTGCAAAACCCTGCGAGCAAGCAGAAGTGATGCAATGATGTCAACGTATGTGTCAAGGATTAATGGATCTTCATATCGTTCGCCAACAAACCACGTAAGAAAGAAGACCCACAGCTTGTGATGACCGACACCCAGACTACGTTTCTTTGGATCCGTTCGGAAGTATCGTTTTTCCGTGTTACAGACTTTACTGCTGACAGACGTACGCGCCGCTACGCTCTATAGATATCTGCATGTTGATATCTTACGCAACGTACGGCGGCGCTGTACCTCTCAAGCCACACACCTCTTCTTCACTGATGTCTGGCGGTATGTCCGGCTCGGGGATGCAGATGGAGCAGATCCGCCAGACACACGGCCGGTCCATAATCTCCGTGTAGAATCGTTCTTCAACATTGACTGACACGCTCTGACACACCCGGAATCTATCCCAAACCCAGAGGTCCTGTAATTCTTGCACGGCTGGGTTTTCACGAGTTGTCATTGCGAAAGTGTACACGAGTTCCTGCGAGCACGCACGATCATGAGCTGTGGTCGAGAAGAGTAGGGAACTCAGCCATGCGAGGAGAACCGCGCGTTTGCGGCCGTGCACCTAGCGTATAGTGCACCCCGAGTCGGACCGCCATCGCGCAAGCAGCGCACGTGGAATCGAGCGCAACAGATGCACCTGACGGCCAAGAGCCAGTTCAGGAAATGGTGGCACGCAGCGCAAGCTGAAGTACGGGCAGCGCCTAGAGAGGAAGGGGAAGGCATCCGACGTCGCGCCGGCTACGAGTGCATTGGCTGCGGAACGGGGCCTAACCCAACGAGCCCTGACGGCCCTGACGGTAAAGCGCCCCCGCCGCCCCGGCGCAGAATGAACACGGTAACCGGGCTTCGGGACAAGCACGGGAACTTGGTCACACCAGCGAAGCAACTGCAACATTTGGTCACGGACTGCTACTGGGGGGAGATTTGTCAGCCCCCAGCAGATTTGACAACGGAGGATAGGAAACCCTACGTAGAGCTATACAAGGGGTACCGGGAGACGTTCGCGGGAGTGTCGGCGGATCTATTCACGGCAAGACGAGCCCTCGGGCGAACGCGAGACAATTTCTTGGGTGGGATCATAACCATTCTCTGTAAGGATGGGGGGCAGCGGTACATGCCTGGTAGCTACCGCCGGCCGTTCACGCTGCTGTGCACGGACGATCGCATTCTGGCGAAGGTGCTGGCCAACCGCCTGGGCCCAGCCCTGGGGAAGGGTCACGTAGGTCGCCCTGCCTGGAACAATAATCGGCGTTTCTCCCGGGAAGGCGCGAACTAACCTGCTGTTCCGACGGTACCTGCCCCACACGCATGCTGGCAGGGCTGATCCGGCTGGCTAGCGCTCCTTGTTATTGCAATCAAAAGCGTACAACACCTTAGACCGACCCTTCCTTATATATCAGCTGCATGGAAGCGTGGGGCTGATGAAATGAACCCATGCGCACCCACAACTGCGGTTCCATTCGCGGATGACAAGAGTAGGGGTGAGCATTCAAAGACAGCCTGTGTGGTTTGTCCAGCCCCCCACGGGGGTGCAATAGAAGTGGCCAGGTCAGGTGACACTACCGCGGTTAGGCGGTTTTAGGTCCTGGATGGGTTCGAGTCCTAGGGTGACCCCCGACATTGTTCGGGAGCATGAGATTATGGCTAGCTGCTGAGATGTGGAGTTGAGATAACAGTGGATGGATTGAGATTCGCACGCTAGATTGGTGGCGATTGCTGAACCCTCTGTCTCTATGCACGGATGGATGTGCGGGTGAATGGATGAGGTGGGATACTTAGTTGGCAGGATCAGCCGCTATGGACCATCGGTTCGTATGGCGTAGGTTCGGTGTGATGATGGTTGAAGGTGTCCTATAGCATCATATAAAACCGCGACAAAAACACCCTTAGACAGGGCCCGGAAGCCTATCCACACTGTAACGGTACTACTTCTAATACTAACACCAGTGCGTGAATGTGGGCTGAGATCCTAGAGACGAGAGCCAGCCTTGGCTGGGGTGGTGGTTCGCTAATAATAGGGGCGCCCACGTGGCAAACTACTGCCCCTGAGCGGGCTAAAACCTTGGCTTTGGCTGCGTGGTCCCCATGAACGAGGCGCTTTCCCTGATAGAGCGGGTGCGGGATTGTTCCAGTGCACTTGTGGAGCCTGTCGGGTGTGCCACGGTGGCGAAGTTTCGCTAATGCAGTGTGTGGTGAGGAGGCTGCGGCTGTCAACGAATGGGGTCACCAAACATCATTTCAGTAAAATGGCGAGCAAGCAACCAGTCACCGCCACAGCCGCCCCGTACCCTAGCCCATTAGTTCATTACGTTCGTCGACGTTTATTATGCACCGCTAGCACCGCAGTGTGTTTTCATATCCGGCAGGTTTGACGTACTTGTTAGGCCGGCACGCAACTGCTCCGAAATCACTCGGGGAAAACGGGGGGTCGGATTTACGTACCAGTAAACCAAACCGTAACATGGGGGTGGTTTTACGGAGCCTGCATAACACATCATGGCAAAGCTACTACTTACCTGAAAAACTTGAGGCGAATCAATACTAAGGTTTGTTATTGCCTGAGGAAGGAGCTCGACGTTCAACAATGTACCGCGCTTGCCGTCCAGGGTAAGGGAGGCGCAGTCCGCAACGGCCTCCATAAATGCCTTGGTTTTGAAATAGCTTCGATACGACACACCGTTGACCGTGACATCCAAGTATGCGTTCAAACCTGCACGAGGGCGCACGGTCTATGGCATCAGTTCGCAGTACGGAGACACACATGAACGTCTCTTTGGGTTGTTCGGGTCCGAAACAACGTGATGTTTGGCCTAGTTAACAATTGCAGTATTAAATGAAACTAAAAACTCATGTCCAAACCTTTTGCCAGCCCAAAGCATGAATTAGTAACTGGCACTAACCTTGCGTGCAAGGAAAACTTGCCAAAACGAATAATAGTAACATGCAATCTGAAACATACAGCATTGTTGAAAAGACCGAAAGAACGACTCAAGTAACAGAGAAGACGGCCGTTCTGTTATATATGTGGTGTCGCAATAATCGATCTCGGCATTGCAGTTCACGACCGAAATTACGAAGGCTAATTCTGTAGAGTTATGTAGTATTTGGGTGGAAAGTGACAGTTTGGAACGGCACAGCCTTCCTAAGCGTCCGATTAAATGAGCCTTCAGGATGTGTCGGCATTTGGATATCTCATTGCAGTATTTACTTGGTCACGGTAAGGGCAGAATCCCGTTTCTTACGACTTTCTCATGTTACGAGCGTTTGCAGTACCCGTACAGTTGCATTCTGCGCCCCGCGCATAGTTCCAAATTGTATCAGCACTGCATAAGCACAAAGCTCTCATACGCCTGTGATGTTCTGCATACAACAAAACCTCAAATCAAGAAAGACAAGCAGTGACAGACCTTACTCCGACCTGGCAAGCTATATATTAGTGCAAAGTACCCCTGTCTGTGAAGGATTAGGGTTGGATTTCCATTTGGACATTGGGTCACGGAGTACGGGATACGTCTGGTGCCCGCAAGGTAAAACACAAACCACAGAACCGGGTCGCGACAGCGCAGAGATAGATACCGCATAAGCATGTCAAACCACGTGCGCACACAGGTGATGGTGGTGTCATTAGTCGAGCCCGTGAACTTGACAATGTTCACCTTCTCGTCCCCTTTGCCCCTTCAAGAAGCATCGGCACCCCCATCCCCCGGATCGCCCGCCGCTGGACCCACCTGCTGCGCAGCCAGCTGCTGCAGGAAGTCACTGCTGTCGCGCTCCCTGCGCGTGCAGCCCAGCATGCGCCAAGCGTTGCCCTCGCTACGGATGAAGGCCTTCTCCTCCTCCGTGGGCGGCGGCTGTTGAACATCCGCCAGAGTGTCCTTCCACTCATTGTACATTGCAATCTCGAAGGCTTGCATCCTCGCACTCTGATCTCACCATAACCTGCCACCGCTCCATATCTCGCCTGACCTGATTGAACTGCCCAATCATCTGCAGCGCGTTAAAAATTGCATGGTGGATTGGCACACCATGCATCAGCCCCAAACCCGTACTTGCTGCCTCCATCGCCAAACTGCCACCCCCAATCCCACCGCCACCTGGCAGGGCAACATTGCCTTGCATTGCTGCAGACCCCGCCGGCGCCTCCGCTACCGTGGCTGCGTCCGGGGCGCCAGCGAAGTGCTACATGGGGCCCAAGCCCCCTCCCGCCACCCCCACATCCGAGCCCGCATATGGCCCGGCAACCTGAGGCCGCACACCGCCCGCCTGCACACGCACGTTGGCTGCTGCCAGTGCGACGCCTTTGATTGCAAGGAACGCACTCTAAATGTTGTTGGCTTCCCAAACGAACGTATAATCTGCACATTTATCCATGTGAATTTGCCAAGCGGATCTGTGGCATTACGCTTGTACGGCCATGGCCGTACGCGTGCTGTACTGATGAATGTTGGGCGAGAGGGTACCTCGGACCACCCCTTCCCCCCCATCATTCGTTACTCCCACACCCCCATTGCCCTACGAGGTGGCAAAAACTTTACGCGACCACCCTCGCAGAGCGGATGGCGCAGGTGTGGCAATGGCTCAAAACTTTCAATTTGGCAACAAAATAATTGTCATTGAGGCTGAACCGTTACTTGCCGCCATGCACTTTAAGTGCGGCTGCAGCTGCTCGTCCTTTGAACTTCATTTACATGAAATAATGCACATCTGTACTGCTGAGTACTGCCTGCTGTGCGACAAAGCCCGAGGCCTTTTGTGTGTCCAGACTGATCATGTCCGCATGTATTTAACGTGAATTTGTATGTAACTGCTGGATATTAGACTTGATACGCAGCAATTCAAATGCATGATACACTCCGCCTAGACACTCTGATGACAGAATCGTTTGCAACTTGTTATTAACAAGTCGTAGTTCACAACACTTGCTAAAGCAAATTGTTACCATTAAGATATGAAACGTGCCGGTGGGCTGCTTTGGTTTGACGACGCAAACGAGGCGTTCGGCGTTGCATTTGATGATGGTGCGGCTAGCACAGATAACGCTGAAGAAGATAGTTGTTGTAGTGTTCTTTTTGATGGCTCAACGAACGACAGGTGTGACTCCCTTCCCATAAAAGTTGTTGCCAAATACTAAGGATTTGTTTGATCTTTTGCAGCAAGTAATATAACGACTAATATGAACGAAGTTGTCTTGCAGGTCTTCCTAACTTCCCTTTCCAGTTGAACAACATTTCGTTTGTTGCATACTTCGAGCCTCAGTCATTTATAAATGCAGTTGATATTTGCAGCTCTGGGGCGTTCCCAGGCGAACGAGGCACTTTGGTTCCGACCGAAAGTTTTGTGCCAATCTTCCTTCGATTACCAAACTGGCTACCAGCACTTTTCAACGTAAGAGGTCATCTTTCAATGGCAGCAGGTTGAGCGCCATAGTAAATGGTGTGTGCAAAAGTCGTACATTCTGCACGGCGGTCCCAAGAGTGTTGGGATGTCAGCTGCTGGTATTCACGAGCATATAGCAAGGCATTCGATCCCGCAGACAGATAACAACCCTCCAATCGTGCCATGCTGGTCAGGATCGGTTTCCACCCTTAGTACGTACCTCTGCACGCGGGGGCCTCCAACCCAAACATGTTCTTGAAAGCGCACATACATTACCACTCCTTTCTCACACTCCGCAATCGCACGTCCATCTTTGCCGCCCCCCATACAATCTCACAGGAGATTTACAATGGCATTGCGAACACCACAAGGAGCGTTGGAGCATCTCAAGAGGGATGGGGCCTGTGGGTTTGGGATCGATACCACACTTGCACTGCCCTGTTGTACGAGAAAGGCAGCTCAGACCTGATCAAGGTCACTGACCGGCCCTGTCCTTGGAAGCTGTCGTTCATCTGTTTGCCCGAATCACATCTGCCGCTGCTACAGCTGCAGGCCGGACTGGGCTCCGTCAAAGGTGATAAAACGGTAAATAGGGTCATCAAGCGTTCAGGGCTCGTTCGTTCATTGACGACATCGGATCAGTAGTGTCGCGCGCGCTCCTAAACCATGGAACCCACTGGGGCTTGAAACCCCTGACATGCTGCAGGTATTGTCATCTGCGGTGTGGTACCAAACATACAATGAGTCGGCCAGGTTCCAGCCCAGCACCTTCCAGTTAGGACCCAGCGATTCAGGCCTAGAGCTCGTCACCTCCGACACGACCCTGGGAGCAGTGGCAGCGCGCCCTGACTCGGTGTCCTTCGACCAGTCCGCCGATTTCTGGTCACGTGGGCCCGTGGTCTCGGCGCTATTCAGGTGAATATAATCACCGAAGTGTGATCGCATCATTATGTATGTGTCACGCATAGGACTGTTGTAGGTGTCCCCTGATGATGATGAAGGCATCGGCAGACTGGGTGTTCAGATGACATGCAGACCCCTTTCGTGTCAGGCTAGAGGCTGCCCCGCCGTTTTGCTGTGTCACCACTGTCAGGGGTTCTCCAGCGCACGCGCTCTACACACTGAGGATGGTGCGGCAAGCTGAGCTCTCGGACGCCTGGACGTTGTACCGGAACCAGAGCCTCATCACTGACTACATTGGGGTTTACGGCTATGACACCGATGGAGGTACACATTGGATTCCGACGGTTTACGACTCTGGTGTTGATGGGGTTTCCGCCTCTTTTGTCCCGGGGTGTTCGCCTCTTATCTGATGCCGGTGCAGGCACGGATGGGGGCAACCTTTGATACCGATGCGGTTACGCATATGCCTGCCTCTGGGTCTGCCGGCCAAATGGGAAGCGGATGACGCCATGTGAATCGCTGCAAACCCTATAGCTCATACCCCGCCCCTGAGATGAAGTGATGTTTTGCTGTCCATGAATCTCCGTGCTCTCTTGCGCAGGGGGGCCGTTCGAGCTGTACAACGTGGGGGACTTTAACGACTACATCATCACCGTACAGGTACGGTATACTTCAAGTGTACGAACAGGTATCCCATTGCGATAACTCATTCGAACTGTACAAACATATACTTGCAACACGCTGCACCTACGTCCCCAGGGCTGCCACAAGGAGGGGTTCGAGGTGGAGCGCCTCTTCTTCACCACCCGCACAGGCAGGCAGTACCAGCTGGGCAAGGGGCCATGTACAGATATGTTCAGGTTTGTCGCGCATGTGCGTGTCGTGTGCCGCGGGTGCGGGTGCGAGTGCGGGTGCTGGTGCGGGTGCGGGTGCGCGCGGTGGAAAGGCAGAGACATGTTGAGTGGAGCTGATGCTTAGACAATGTAGTAGCCGCGTGTGCGCGGGCGCGGGCGGGGCCGCGGATGTGCGGGTGTGGGTGTATGTGCGGGCGTGTGCGTGTGTGTGTGGATGCCTGCGCGTGCGTGCCTGTGTGCCTGTGCGTGCGCAGGCGCCTTTTGTGTGGTCGCCCTGCATACGGCATGCACCACTTCTGTGCGTGGCATTAAACATTCGTCGATGTGCACGTCAGAGCTGCCTGCTGCCGCGCCTCTCATTCTTATTTGTCAAATCCAGGGAGGACGCGCCGCCTGGAGGTTACCTGGCAGGTTTTACGGGTCGCTACCAGAATTCCTCAACGCTTCCGGCGTTTCCAGCGAGTTGGATTACGGACACGCCTTACTTCTTCATCATACACCAGGTACTCGTTCGCGAGCATCGGCTTCTAAGCTGTGAACGAAGACCATCCGTTGTCCTACATTGTTAGTCACGGGGCAGAACCGCCAGGTCAGCTAGGTGCCGTATTCATTTCATACACCTCCGCGGAATTATATGTATATCCCAGTTGTGCCCCAGCGGTGATGCTCCATCTCATCATGTCGCATGCTTGCATAACATGAAGAGGCAGGCCACCGGCGTGCCGACCTGTATGTGGAACGCTCGCTCCGATCCCATTGATGTATATACACTCGTTGCTATATTGTGAAGAAACCTAGAGCTCATCATGTTGCGTATCGCCTTTGCCTATCGTGGTGCCCCTACCGACTGTACCGGCCGCGCAGCTCCGTATCATATGGGCAGTTCCTGCAGGGGCCGCCAAGGGGCCAACGCATGTGTCCTACCGCATACCCAAGCCGCCGGTCACCCCGTCGTGTGGCTCCGCCGCCGCTCAGTCATTGCCCTCTTGGGCAGCTGTTGACCCGCCTTACACGCAAACCGACTGCGGAGTGGGGCCGCGGAGAGTGTGCCCTACCAACCAGTGCTGCCAGCTCGAACAGCCGTCTGCCGCGTCAGAGGCGTGTGGAGATTGCACGGTGAGTTCTTAGGGCCCGTCCGTTCGTCAGGATGCGACGACGCCACAACATGCGTGAGGCAGGCGGATGCGGGTTGGAATTATCGATGTATGTTTCTTTCAACGGGCCAGCCTTCATCGACGGAGCGAGCGTGCGGCTTACGTAACGAATGATAATAATAAACATGCACCTACGGCAGCTGCACTCCTGGAGCATCATTCCGAGAATTTGACTGGGAATGCGGCAATCCTTAATCCACCACATAAGGGCCTGTCGGAAGCCCGGGTACGTAGGTACGTATACGGTTCTGGCCTGTGCCTATCACACGTCCTGCCCTACCGAGGTCGGTTTGTGAGGGAGGTTGACAGTAACAAGAGACCCTCATGCTGATGGTTGGGGATCCATTGGATGGACTCCCTATAGTGTGAGCTTTTATTTGTACGGCTATGCCGTACCGGCTTACACGTGGTGTACGTGTATGTGCATGGACGCAGAAGACCTGTGAAGACCAGCAGGGGTACGGCATGTGCATGAAGAACGACCCTGAGTTGACGGAGCTGCTTTTCGTCAGCTCCACAGCTATCCCCAGCGAAACCAACGTGGACGCCGCCGACCTGAATACCACGCTCTTCTTGGCGCGGGTTCTTAACACGGTGTCTTACGAATCAGGATACGATATCTGTGGGTAGGTTTCTGAAAGTATGTCCAGGGGGGGATAGGGAAGTTGTTTCTTGAATATATGCTTGGAAGGTTTTTGGGGATCCCGCCAAACCGACGGACCGACATTGCCGTACGGTTCCGGAGCAAAATGTTGTCGTACACACCTAAAATGGACCGGAAAAAGCTTGTAGGTTCTTTACAGCACTCTCTATTTGTTTAACTTCAGTTGGGCGCGGAAGTATGCACGGGGCCCATGGCATTGGGCAGAGACTGGAGGGGGGCACGGGGGCGCTCCCCGCGCCCCTCGCCTGGCTACCCAAGCCACGCCATTCATTTGTTGACCACGCAGCTCATCTTCTTCGGTGTCGCGGGCCCAGCGCCGGACCCCACAGGGAGATAAGCTCCTTTTTGGTGGCGCTTATTGCAACTTGCATCATCTCCGACATTCCGCTAGTCCCCCCGCCAGCTTTGCCGAAATTCGGAAGCACCTATCCTGTATGTTTGGGTGCCGGAGCGAGGTGCTGCTAGGAAAACGGCCTTGACCTGGGTTAACAGCCCTTGGATAGTGCCAGGCTAAGATCGATTTGTAGTATTGACAAACTTCAAGCCTGTAGAACCATATGCGTCAGTGATGTATGAGCGATAGAGCTACCTGCCGTGTTGTAAATTGCGTGCCGCACGCAACGTGAATTGTCACGTACTACGTACAGGAAGACACTGACGGTTAAATTCGGCCTCAACTGGGAGCTCATTGACATCACGGACGCACTGGCGCTCGGAACCTCCATTGCAATCCGTGCTAAGGCTTATCGGTACTTGTCAGGGGGTGAGCTCGTTCGGGCGAAGGCTTATTGGTACCTCGTGAGCCCGGGCGAAGACCCCGTTATCACAGGTTTCTTGTCGTGAGATGGTTGTAGGCGAAGGTATACCGGTACTTGTCGGGTCATGGCTCGGGCGAAAACGCCCGAATGGGCGGGCTTAATTGGAGCGAGCTTGCAAAGCTTTGCTTGATTGTCTATCTGATACGTAGCTCTTTGATTACGTTGTGCACGCGCGTCGGCCTAGTCGGCCGCATACATACAGCAGGTCCGCACTACTGGCGGCTGCACACTGCATGCGTGACGACTGCGTTAACCGCGTTCAATCCATGTTCTGTGTTCACCACTGTTGTGCATCGATGCATACAGCGCCGGGAGTGCATCTCTGAGGGGGCATCGGTAACAACGTATGCGGCAGGTGTGTCAGCACTCGCTTGCTTGCGTGCATGCACTCTTTGTACCACCATACATGCACTCTCGCTCTGCAGCCCCAGAGTCGGCATGTTGGCTACATGCTTCTGGAACATAAACCAACGCGCGAGCGCTGCCTGGCTGTTGCCCTCGTGCATCATCAGGTAACGCTGGCGCGATCTGGGTGAAGACCCTGAATGAGAATTCGAGTCTCATCACCAACTCATCTACGGCACCCGGCAAGACCTGCCTCCGAGTCGCGTACGGCCCACACGTCCCTGCTGGCAGCGGCTCATCGACGTTGGACCCGTTCGTGTACACCTTCGAAATGGTTCCGTGCGGCGCTGCTGCGTTCGGCGTCTGCAGACCGCTGCGGGCGGCTCAGAGCGCCGTCATCGCACCGACGACGTCCGTGATGCCCTGGTCTCCCGGTATGGAGCGAGGCGCATGCACTCGTCAGCAGGGGTAGCTAGATACACATCGTCGACGGTATGGAGATACACTCCTGTTGAATCCGAGGGTTCACTACTCAGTACATAGCCTGCGATTGCCGCATTGCCCTGATCTTGCGGGAACGAATCCGGGGCCATTTGGAAATGTACTTTTATTTCTGGCTGGGAGACTGATGAGCGTTCCGTCCCAACAGCAGATTGATGCATGTGGGCCCGCTCACCTTGCTAGTGATGCGTGCTGTCTGTGCCGCTCTCACACATGCATCCTGTTTGATGGCTTGCGTTCTAGCGATATATGCATACATGTGTGCCAACGATGGTGCATTGCGGGGCCCTCGCTTGAACGCGCATGCATGCAGGAGTGCACGCTCTGAATCCAGCCAACAATGGAGGAGCAATCGGCGATGGGCCCTTTGTCGGCTCGTGCGCCTTCTCGACGCTGTACACGGCCTCGGGGCAAAATGTGCTGAGCCAGCAGCCACCGCCGCCGCCACGCTTCCAGAGTCCACTACCGCCGGCGAGCCCGTTGCTCGCGCCAGCTAAGGCAGCCAGGTCATCACCTCCTGGCCCGCTGTCGGGCCCCTCGGCCGCCTCGACGCTCGCTAGTCGTCGTCGTCGCATTTTGGATGTGCTTGGCACAGCGAACACAAGCGCTGGCAACTACACTGCCACGATCAGCACAGGAGGCGGCACTGCGGTCCCTTCAGTGCCGACAGCTCTGATAGCGACACTCGCGCAGCCGCCAGCCAGCCGCTGGGAGGTGCTCCAGCCGCTGTCCTTCATAGGCATGTCGATGGGCATTGCGTCGTCCGAGAACACCACAGCCGACGCGACCGAACAGATACTGGGCCTCGTGATGAGCTCCACCTCGCCAAGTGTCGGTGCCATAACCATCGGCGACGCAAACAGTGACGGCGTCTGGTACAACTGGACCTTGGCTGAGGGAGAGGTGGTGACGTCCATGGACGTCTGTTCAGGCGGCTACGCGGAGCGGATCGTATTCTACACCAGCAAGGGCCGGCGGCTGACGACGCCGTACACACACCTTTCGCAGTGCTCATCCGCGTTCAGCATCATGCCGTATACAACAGGCTCGTACCTTGTGGGATTGCAGGTAGGCACGGTCATTGTCACATTCGCACCATACTTGTTATAATTATACATTATTACGGACCGTAGCTCTAGGCGGCCATCGATGTAGTACGTTGTACTGTGCGTGGTTGTGTAATGCGCGGGCGTGTGCAAATGGTACATACATCTGTTAGCCAGGATTACAGCCCCGAGTCCTCCCGGGTAGGTTACGCCTTCGAGCTTACGACACCTTTATTTACGGTGTCTATCGCGGAGGGGTGGGGGCAGCATGCGTGCATTTAGTGAATGACATTCACTTCGTCGGATTCTGCACGTGCACGTGCGCGCCCGCGCATAGAACGAGTCGGAACGGCACATACCGTTAAGCCCGTCTGTGAGCGAGCCCGTTCGTTGTCCGAGCATCTCTCTCTCTCTCTCTCTCTCTCTCTCTCTCTCTCTCTCTCTCTCTCTCACTACCTCACACTCTCTCTCTCTCACTCTCTCTATATATATGCGGTTCCTTACTGCTCATGGCTTTGTGCTGCTGCGTGGCGTGCAGGGATTCAGCTCCTTCTTCTTGGACAGCCTTTGGACGATCTGGGGACTTCCTCTCATGCCGCCTTCACCACCTTTACCGGCCTCACCGCCTCCATCCCCTCGACCATCCAAGCCGCCCCCAAAATCACAAATCCAAGTGCGACCGCCGCTTGCGCCAAGTTGGCCGTTTGCGCCTGTGCTAATGACGGACCGCAAACTGAAGCCACCACCCAAGGCGCCCCTCTCCCCACTGCCGGCCTTACCGCCCCGACTTGCAGCACCGCCGCAACGGCCAGCAGATTCAATTGGGTTTCAGCAGCAACAGCGGCAGCAGCAGCAGCAGCAGCCCCGCCAGCAAGTGGAGGCGCCGCCGGCTGCTGGGGGCACGAGAAAGGCTTGGATGTCCGTCGGCGCCATCGTTGGGGCATCTGTCGGCAGCGCTGTGGCCGTTTGTGTGCTGCTGGCCGGGCTGGCGTGGTTGTTTTCCGCCCGGAGGGCAGCCAAGCGCAAGAGCGCACCTATGGATGGGAAGGTCAGCTCCCAGGCGGCGTACCGAGGGAACGCGTTTGCGCTGCTGGCTGCTGACCTGGCACAGGGCCGCGACGGCGACGGTGGGATGATGAGTCTCCAGCCGCCGGCAGCCGCAACCGTGTTTGTCAGGACGTCACGTGACACGAGCCAGCAGGACCTCCAGAACCGTCTTGCCGCACCTTTAGCCGTGGCAGCGAACGCTGAGTCGCCGCCCGCAGCCTTTGGGGATCCACAAAAAGCCGGCTCATACGACGTGGAAAAGGTGACCAAGACGAAAAGCAGTAGTGGAACAAATTCCTCCACGGATGCAACGTCGCTGGAGTCCCGCAAGTCGCAGCTCAGCCATGGCACCCAGGGGTCGGTGTTGGTGGACGTGGCCGCGAAGGACTACATGGCCCATCCCCAGGGTGCGTGCGTGCGTGGAACGGTGTCGGCCTTTGCACAACGCACAACACAAGAATTCAGTGGCCATCACGCAACTTGCTTGATTGCCAGTGCTGCATGTATGGGCGGGGCATACATATATATCATGTGTTACGTATTATGTTTGGAAAATAAAGTGTGATTTATTTGCTGAGCTAAAGTGCTGGCGTTCTAGATGTAGTGCTCATGGCACGATGCCAGCAGGTAACGCGTATTGATGCGGCGCTGCATGTTTGTTTGTGGTGCGGCGGGAGGGCGTTGCTCCGGGCGGGACTCTTGGCACTACTGCATTTACGAACGCCGTGCGCGCAGCACGCAACCAAGCACGCATATATGCTCTTCTTGTGTGAGTTTGTTTGCCAAGAGGATCGCCGTCGTGGTACGTACGGTTCCGCGAGCACCTACCCCGTCGTTGCCCTTGCCGATCGTTCATGCATCCAGGCCTGTGCATGGAGGTGGTGGTGCCGCCCTCTGATTCCCACGAGGCATCCGCAGCGGCTCGCGGCGGGAGCGAATCGTCACCCGCCGCCTCAGGGATGGCGGAGATAGTGATGGGGACCAACCTGACCCTGGACTGGGAATCCTTTCTGGGTAAAGGTAGGGCCGGGTGGGCTGGGGGCGTTTGCGCGTGCGCACGTGGATAATCTATGTAGGGCCAAGTAACGTTTGTTTAGTTCGTGTTCCAGCTGCCTGCACTGCGCGCGATGCGTGAACACGCACGCATGCAGGCAGGTATACACGTCGGTGTTGATTGCTCTGCCACGCACTACGCCTGTCCTTCACTACTGCTTCCCCCCAATGCCCCAGGTGCTGCTGGTGTTGTTCGGCGAGGCATGCTTCACAGCCCCGTCGGCGACGTGCCGGTGGCTGTGAAGCTGCTGGAGTGCGAATTAGGCGTGGGACACGGCCACAAGGACCCGTCCTCCCGCGCCGCCGCCGCGGAGGTCCTCCAGAACCTTCGGTTCCTCTCCAGGGAGGTGCACGTACTGTCCCGTCTGCGCCACCCGAACATCGTGCGGTACTACGGCGCTTTTCTTCAGCCACCGCATCCCTTCATCGTGGAGGAGCTCATGACCACGCCGCTCAGCACCCTGATACACGGTGCGTCGTGACGCGACGTCGCCATGCTTCGTCGGTTGTGCATGGTTGTCCTATCGCGTGGTGCATGGTTTACACTCTTTACGCACGACTAATTAAATGGACGGAATGGTCGGGTAATAATGGAATTACGTAATGGTAGACAGAATGGGATAGATAGTTGTACCTGGACGGACGGTCGGGCCACATGCATTATTGGACGTGGCCCCAGCTCGCTCGCACCCCGCCATGAGTGCGTGCATGGATGTATCCGTACGGGTCAATCAAGGGAATGAACACGCGGGCTGCCCCAGACTCCTGCTGGCGTTGGCGGCGGATGCTCGCCTCGCCTGCTGTCATACCGTCGTTATGTCCCGGATGCCGAGCGAGCCTACCTCACCGCGCCTACCTGCTGCTGCCACCAATTCAACATGCAGCCACGCACGGGTTTGTCCACGCAGCGTCCGTGCATGTTCAGACGATTACCGTATGATTACGATGTGACCATGGATTGGGCTGCGACCAGCTAAACATAACTTGCTGACGCTAGCTTGCTTCCGGTCTGTGCGTGTCATCTGCCGCAGCCAAGAAGCGCGGCGCAGGCTACGTGCATCCATACGGTCTGGAGAAGGTGCTCCAGATCTCCCGGGACATCGCCGCGGGGCTGGCCTACCTGCACCCCACCGTCATGCACCGGGTATGTGACAACGACGGACGGAAGTTGCGCGCACCGGACATCGAATCGCCTGGATTTGCCTGCCCACGCTGCGCTGCCTTTATTTCAGCCGCCGCAGCCAAAACCGCATTGCTATGCATCTTGGCCCGCGGCCAGGTAGGATGGTCTCGTCCCTGCTGGAAAGTCTCTTTTGCGTGTGCAGTTGTCAATTTTTCGTATGCCAAAACTATGAATAATCATCATAATCGGACTAGGGCGGGGTGCCACCCAGTTTGGATGGATGGCCGGTTGCACGTATGCATGATATAAGCGCCCGCGCGTTATAAATAGAGCTACGCAATATACGTACAACATTCAGGGCTGCGTCCACCAGCAAGCGTCCTCTGCAATTTCACAAGCAAGGCTGCCCCTCGCATGCATGCCCGCAGGACCTTAAGCCCGGCAATGTGCTGCTTGACGGCAACGGCCAAGCAAAGATCGCCGACTTCGGGCTGGCCAGGTCAGTCGTTTGCAAATAAACCTTCTTACACACGTTATCATCTGAGCTTGCTGTTCACGCAGATTCATTAGATCACCGCCAATATTCTCTAATACGTCCATCCATCGACATTACGTTGCGGGTTACTCCACTAGCGGTCGCTGGGCAGTGTCATGAGCCAGGCGTTGGTCTTCCAAGGCCTCGAGAGGGTGCAGCGCTGGGTGCTTCAGGGGTGGTGGTAGTAGTGGTAGCTGGGTAATGGGGTGCCTGTGTGGGCGACCTTCCATGTGCTTGGCTTTATCCACTTCTGGGGATGCCGCCCGCTGCTGTGCCCATCCCTTTGGTAATGTTGTCCCGCTGTGCGCCTCTGCTTGCTTCACTGTCTGTCTGGGTGGGGTCATGGCCCGGTGTGTTTTTTATTGCGGCGTTGAGGTGTGGAGGTGTCTTGCCGCGTTGGGGCCTGCTGGGGCTTGCCCTGGTATACACCGTTGATCCCTTTGGGGTCCGCTGTAACGTTCATTCATTCATTCATTCATTCATTCATTCATTCATTCATTCATTCATTCATTCATTCATTCATTCATTCATTCATTCATTCATTCATTCATTCATTCATTCATTCATTCATTCATTCATTCATTCATTCATTCATTCATTCATTCATTCATTCATTCATTCATTCATTCATTCATTCATTCATTCATTCATTCATTCATTCATTACGAGATATGAAGACAACCTGACCGGTGCAAGGCGGACGTGCCGTGCGTGATACATATAAGCATATGTACGTACAACGGACGGACTGTAATCTGGCGTGGGCAACTACACATTCATGCCAAAGCTGATCGCTGCTGACATGACAGTGTGTGTATGTGGGCTTGTGCACATGCAGGTTCAAGTTCAGTACGGTGCTCTCAACAAAGAATCCCGAGGTCGGGACGACGCCATGTAGGTCATCATATATACCAAGAACGGGCGGGTTCGTTCGTAGGGTTACCGCCGTGACATAGACATTTCATATATTACATACATCGATGCACGGGGGGGCATGGCCGATGGGGCTCATCAGGGCCTTCGCCGACGCAGTCGCTGACGCCACCGTTGAGGGGGGCGGGGTTCGCGCGTTCAGGCTAGCCCGCTTGGTTGAACGCGAGGCTGCGCCCTGCGCAAGTCTAGCCATCCAGCCAGTTTTCACAGGCTGAAGTCGGTGACGGAGTGCGAGCAGATTAGGACGACGTTTGTGTGGCATACATACGTCGCCCACCCACCCGCCCTCCATGAATAATGTGCAATGCAATGGTAACTGGCTTGCAGATATGGCGCCCGAACTGTTCACACCCGATGGCGACAACAAGGTCGGTCGTGTGTAGTTACCGTACGCACAGGGGTCAGTGCGTTGTTATTATGTGCCCATTTCGGCGGGATCCGTCGGCTTCAGCCACCGGAATGACTGCTACCGGCTTGGGGCGGGATCCCTCGCTCACAGGTGACGGACCGGTCCGACGTGTACAGCCTGGGCATGATCATGTACGAGCTCGTCATGCGGAAACGGCCCTGGGAGGGCACCATGAACGCCGTCATCGGCTTCCAGGTGCGTTTGTATGCATGAGCGGCTCTGATTCCCTTGGCGGCAGAATTAGTGTATATGTAGTAGTAATTATTATATTTTATCGTTATTGTTATTATTTATATTATCATCTTATCATAAAAAAATATCATCATTATCATTAATAATTCCTGTGCGATTAGCAACTTACAGTCCAAGCCTTGTAGTCGCATGGTAAACAAACGGCGGGAGAGGATATGACGGGTTTCCACTTGCCTGAACGGTCCCGGGGTACGTACGCCGTTTCGAATGTATACAAAATTATGGTTTGCCGTTAACATGGCGGCGTTTCTATAACAAAAAATCTCGGGGGCATCGATACTGTGCGGTGACTCCGCACCTCGATCGTTCACCCGGGTAATGTAAATGCCTTCGCTCTAGAAAGGGGCACACACGCACGCAAGGGCAAACAAGGCAAACCAAGCAAAACGGGAAGATCCTGCATGCGATGAATAACGAAATAGAGTACTGATACTCGATACGCATTGTTACACGGCGCGGCCAAAAGGCTTCTCGAGATGCTATGCAGGATCAATTGTAGGGACGTATACTGTAACCCGGCGTTACATCTGCTGTCCTCTGCAGGTCGCGATACAGGGTGCTCGGCCGCCGTATCCCCCCGAGGACCATCCCCTGTGCCCCCCTGAGCTGCGCTCGCTCATCCTGCGCTGCTGGTCGGCGGCTCCCCTGGACCGCCCCTCGAGCGCGGAGGTGCTCAAGCGCCTGATGCTGATAATGATCAAGTACGGAGAAACGGTGGAGCCAGCCGCGGCGGCAGAGCCAGCGGCGGCGGTGTCAACAGCGGCGGCGGTATCACCAGCGGCGGCAGCGGTATCGCCAGCGGCAGCAGCAGTAGCACAGGCGGTGGTGGGACAGGCGGCAGCGGAGCCAGCGATAGAAGCGGCGGCGGGGCAGGCGGCAGCGGCTGGGCAGGCGGCAGCGGTGTCGCCGCCAGCGGCAACGGAGCCAGCAGCGGCGACAGTGGTGGAGCCAGCGGTGTATGATTCCGACGGGCCAGCAGCGCCTTCTTCGACTGCTTTTGAAGCGATGGCGGCGGAGGCTGCTGACAAATCAAGCAGCGGAGTAACGAATCATACGGCGGATCCGCCGGAGACGTGGGATCAAACGTCATCCACAACGGAGGCGGCGGCGGCAGGAGGTGGCGCAAACCAGCTCGCTGTGATCTTCGGAGACCCAGCAGCAGACGTGTCGCAGGGTCTCATGAATGCGAGCCAGACAGTAGTGTCGCTGCGCACGTAAATGGTAGCGCCGCATATTGGTTTTGCCTTTTCGCTTGCGTGGTAAGAGTAGTGCGTGAGCGAGTGGTATTCGGCAGGTAGGGGCGCGCATGCGGCGCCTGAAGGTGTGTGTGTGTGTGTGTGGGGGGGGGGGGGGGTATACATGTGCTGGACATGCGTGGGGGACACCGGGGGCATGGGGATGTCATAAGGCTGTCTGTGGGCTACGTGTTGCGTGCGTGTTATACATAATGGCAAAAAACCGACACTACTCGCGTCGGCACCTATGTCAGGTCAGACGCTGAGTCTGCTCAGTTCGTACGTTATCGCATAGCTTTTCGATTATTTACGTCCGAGCTAGGTAAATGAATGGATGGAATGCGTTGCGTGCGTGTAGGTGGGTAGGTAAGTTAGGTAGATATATATGCGGGGCAGGACAACTTCACTGAGAAAGACACAGGGTGGCTATCTTAAGATATGAAGTTTCCTTGGGAGAAAAATGAGGTTTTAGATATTCACGGCCTCTCGCGCGGGGAAAAGCCCCCTTGAGTAGATAAAATGCCGGCAAAAGCTCCCTCCGACAGATACTTTCAGCACGATTGGGCAAGGAGTATCTCTGCCAGAGATTCTCTGGCCGTAGATACTCTGCAAAATAAGATAGCCACCCTGGAAAGACACATTTGAATTGGCGTGCTTGGCTGCTGGGTTCCTTACCTGTGAACCTCGATTTAGGCGACATCGATCCATCATTACTCTCGCTTGCTTGGCAAACTTGTACCCATCGCTCGTTTTTACTCGGTGTTATTTTTGTACCTGAGCTGCGAAGGTATTGCCATGAGTGAATGAATGAAGCAAGGCTGAGCAGCGCCGGATGCGCTCACGAACTACGCACGCCCTTCCTGCTTTACGAAGCCAAGCAAGCGACACTGAAGACGGCGGCGATTATTGTATGTCTAGGTGCCCGCTCCTTGTTCTAAGTATAAATGCCCCGCGCTTTTGCAGGAGAATATAAGCAAGGGATGCAAGCGTTTATCTATCTAGTTTATCCGCCTATCTATCTACGTACGTAAGTATGCTAGCTAGTGGTCAGATAGACGCCCGCGCGGCAGTGACCGACGGCGAAGGAAATTCGTTGCGGCGCCGTGCGTGCGCGTGTACTGGATGTTTATTGCGTAGAGCGCAATGAACATTATTCGGCGTATATTTGCAATTTCCTCGCAACAGTGGTACGTAGGGAGCTAGCGTGTGTCGAATGTCCAAGCAAGTCGCTGCGAGGTGTGAAGCAAGTGGCCCCTGCAAGCCCGCCCGTGCGTGTGCGTGTCTTCTCGCTTCTTGCGTGTTTGTAACAAGCTATTCTCGGCTCGTTCCGCTTGCTCGCAGCGTAAAGGGCGGTCATAGCTGCCCGCTCTATCTAGCACATCCATATTTATACCGATGTTTGGCCAACGGGGACTTGTTGATTTGTTCGTTGGTTGACAAGTCGGGGGCTCGGGGCCCACACCAGTGTTGCTATCTTAAATAAAAATAATATTTACGGGCCAAAAAGCCGGAAAATTTCTATTTCCCGGACTCCCAAGAAACCTGCGAGATTTCATTTATTTGACGCTGTGGAGAGCCGGAAATCTGCCCTGCCAACTATTTTCCAGACTACCAAAAAAGCCTGGAAATCTGCAGGCGCAGGGAAAATCCTGCATCGTACACCTGTCTACCGCCAAAACACACTCGAATGCCGTGTCCCCAACTCCTGGTTACCATCCCATATGCATCCGCGACGCAAGGAAAGCGCGCTTCAGGCCTCCATGGACTTAGAATCCCTGTCGTCGCTGTTGTAACAGTGGCCCTGCTGTCGAAACACGCAGAAATATTTCCGCCCTGCCTCGGAGGTTTTTATTTCCTGGCACCTAGGAAGCCCCCCAAAATCTGCCCTGCCAAAGGTTTTTTGGCTACTGGCGACAGGCCGGAAACCTGCGGAATTCTATTTCCCCGTTTTGGAAGATAGCAACACTGGCCCACACGCATTCGCCTGCTGCGCTTTATTGTACAGATCTAGCCTCGGTAATCGCCCAACAGTAATGTCTGAGTCAACTGCTGGTCGTCGTATCAACTCGAATGCATGCATGGATGCTTGAATGGGCTTGTGGATCGATGTGCCCAGCCGCGTTTGAATAGCGCCAAGCGCAAGCATGCACGCACACACAGTGTGCGCGCATGCTGTAATGACGGAGCGGCACAGCAAGTACATGGCATGCTAGCTGTTGTTGCACTTGGCTCGTTGGCTGGGGTCGACGGACAGAGCAAAGCAAGCGTGTGTGCTTTCGTCAGTGGTAGACCTGCAGATAGAAGTGGACCTGCTGCTACGGCTTTGCTTGCTGACCGATGACCTACCCCCTTCATTCGACAGGGGTCGACTGACTGCATGTAACATCCCCTAAATCGCTCATCATACTCGTGTCGATTCCCTAGTAGTAGTGATGCGCCATGGCCAGATGATGAAGTAAAAAAGGGGCTCGATGTCTCCGGGGGCTCTGCCTGCCTCGCCCTCCGAGGCCCTGCTGTATATGGGGTGCAACAGGCGGCAAGACCTTGAAGACAAGACCTTGTACATGAATGAATGAATGAATGTTACAGCGGACCCCAACGGGATCATCGGTGTATACCAGAGCAAGCCCCAGTAGGCCCCACCGCCAAGGCGGCAGGTCACCTCCACACCACAACGCCGCACCCAAAGAAAACACACCGGGCCATAACCCCAACCAGTCAGACACCGAAGCAAGCAGAGGCGCGCAGCGGGGCAACACTACCAAAGGGACAGGCACAGCAGCGGGCATAATCCCCAGAAGTGGATAAAGCCAAGCACAGGGGAGGTCGCCCACACAGGCACCCCATTACCCAGCTACCACCACCTCTGAGGCACCCAACGCAGCACCTTCTCGAGGTCTTGGAAGGCCCACGCCTGGCTCGTGACACTGCCCAGCGACCGCTAGTGGGGTAACCCGCATCATAAGAAATAACTTGGCCAAAACACCAAAATGCCAACGGGAGCCCAACCTCCACCCCAATCTGAGGGTAGGCCCGGTCCCCAACTTGAACCCCGGTTCGGAGAGCCCGACGATAAACAGACAGAGGGCGGGGAACCCGCGCCTCATCCTTCTTCAGGAGCAGGTCTATCTTACATGTCTTCGAGCTGTCACATGTACGCGGGACGCGTGTCTGCAGTGCCGCCGTGCACCTCCCTCCGTAATCAAGGGTTATTTATTATGAGTGAGCAAGTAAACACTGTATCGGGGACGAAGCTACGTAGCTCCATGTCGCACCATACATGCTTGGGTTTGGGGTGGTCATGTCTTTCTATCGCACAAAAGAGTACGACGCGACGGATCCGGATCAATGATGCTCCTCCAGTGCCGGGATTCGTGTCGTAGCAGGGCCCGGAGGTGAGCAATCACGGTCGCTTGCTTGCCCAAACCAGTGAATTTCAATGGGAAGACGGATAGTCACATTTCGTGCACGCAGACCTGTTTTGACGTGCCGTACATACGGGGATATGGCTTGCTGCCCACTGAGCATTAATCTTCTGGTTAAGGGTCGCGCACCGGAATGAGGTCCAAACACTGCATGCTGATATTGTATGCGGACACGAGGGAACAATCGATGTTGCCTGTCTTGCGTGTCCGAGAACGCAGAGGGCTTGCAGGTCGCTACTGCCTCCAGAAAGGCCCGTGGCTGCATAAATGCCACGATATTGAAATGCTCGGCCTCTGCAGTACCCCGAATACGACCCGGTGGACAATTTAAACCAGGGGTTCATCGGTAGAGACTTCTCGCGGATTCAGAGATATCTTACATTGGAGCTTGAAGGTCCGCCATCAGCTCGTAACTATAGACGCCGCGAAAAAAGTAATAGCAGTCGCAGCCCGACCGCGTCCCCCTGCGAGGATCGCCACCGACTTCTTAATCCAGTTCATTTAAGCAAAATGAGCCAGGTGAGACTTAAACGTGTGCCGCAGGGCGGTGTTGCTCGGGGAGGGGATCGGCGAGGGGAGGGATGAGGACCTGCGAGCGGTGAAATCACGCGTTTGATTTCACCGCTCGCAGGTCCTCATCCCTGGTAAAAGATCCATAACCTACAGATTTCTCCTTTTGTTGATGACCTTTTGTTGATGACCCTCGATTTGCGTGCGTTGGCTCAAAGTTGCCCGGGAGGCCCGCGCGTTCCCGCCATTAGCTGCCGACGAGCCTGCTAGCTACTTCCCCCTCATTTCTTGGTACTGGCCTAACAACCCCGTGTGTCACTAATGCTTTCAGATACCTCCGAATCACCCGCCCGACGCGCGAGACCTCCCGCCAGTCGGCATCGAGCGCCGCGAAGCAGACGTGAGTGCTATTCGCGCCTAGCCCGGCCTCATCATTCTTACGACTGCTAGATAGACAGATCCCGAGACCACATCGGTCGCGGGTCGACGGTACTAGAGACCCGGCGCAACCGGCAGACCTTAGAGGGTTGACGAACGGTCCTGCGCCGCGACCGCCTAGGATCAGCCGGAGAACCCAAGACTCACGGTCGCTAACCGCTGCTCGGGGCAAGTACGCGCTCCTTCGATAACCGATCGCCTTAGAGTTCAGGCTCGACCTGTTGGCAATCGGAGAGAGACCTCTCGTGGCTGCTGCACGCTTGCTAGGCGGGGACGCATACCGACCCGGACGGGTGGCACTGCGCGGCGTACGAGTTTCAAGTATGATTGAGCACGAAATCATACATTGTCATCTCCGGAGGTACGTCAGCCTCTGAGTGGGAGTCTTGGCCCCTTTCTAACACGCCTCCCGCTCGCAGGATTCACAGCCTCTGGTTACGCTGGTTATGAGGGTAAGTTCGCATTACCCGGAATAATATCCGAAATGAGACCCGAACAAGCCTGTCCACGTACTCCCGCTTTGCAGAAGCGCCGGTCCTCTTCTCCCCTGGTCTCTCTCCGCCTGCGCCTTCTCCCGGCCCGTTGGCCGTCCCCACCTCTGCGGGTGACGATTCCCGGTCCCTTTCCAGGCCAATGTTCGTCTTTCCTGCCTCAGGTATGAGTGCAGGCCGTCGCCTCTCCACCGCCACCATCCTACCGTTCCTTTTTGATGCCCGTAGTCTCCTGTCCCGTCCCTCGGGGTCCTAGCGTCGCAAATCGGGGGGTCCGATCACACTCTCCCGCCTGGTTCCCCGTCTGCCATGAGAGGGGCGGCATCACGCAAGGTAAGCAGGAGCGTTAGTTGACCAGCTGCCTCGCGCGATGTAGGGTGGGATCGCATACCGACCTGGACGGGTGGCTGGAGCTGTCCCCCGTTCGGACCATCGGCTAGCCCTGAGCGGACCCGGCCGGCAGGATGGCGGCGGGCGCCCGGCTTCCCACAGTAGCGACTAGGCGGGAACGAATTCCGACCCTGAAGGGTGGCTGGAGTGTTGTCCGGCGGCCTCTCGCGCAGATTAACGAAACGCTTCCGACCCAGGCGGGTGGCTGGAGCGTTTCTGGGCAGGGAAGAACTCGGCAGGATGTACCGCATTCGGACCCTGGCAGGGTGGCAGGATGCTTACCGCCGGACCTCCCCTCTTCCCCCTCCCCCGCACCGGCCTTCACCTCCATCCAGGGAACCCAAGGAGCCGCCCACCCCCCTGTGGCTCAAAGGTACACGACCAGATCATCGGCCGGCCAAGCTATGCCCAGCACCAGACAAGGGGCCAGCACCAGTACTGGTCAGGGGGCCAGCACCAACGCTGCCGTGAGGAATCTGGCCCTCCAATTCACCCTCGATGAGTGTGACACTGCCCCGCCGAGCCTGCCCCGCTGAGGCCGAGAGAGAGAAGAGGGCCTCCCTCCGGCCGCCCATCATCGGTCCTCAGGCGACGGCGAGCTGCCGACTGCCGGGTTCCTTGTCGCTCCACCCGCCCCGCTCAGAGCCCCCGCCACGGCCGCCTTACCCCCGGACACCCATTTGCCAAGCACAGGCACCGTTCCTCCACCCCCGGCTGCCACCACCACCGTGCCCGCCGTTCAAGCCGCCAACCCTCAAGACCCGGTCGCGCCTGCCCTCGTCACCGTCGCGCCTCTGGGACAAGTGGCCCCTCCACTGGCCCCGGGCGATGCAGCCGCCGTTCCCGAGCCACAACCTCGCATCTTTGGGCCTCCACCTCCAGCCGCCGACCCCACCGTCGCCGCACCAGCGAGTCGTCCCGACATCCGCAGGCTTGGTTGCCACTGCCGCCGCCTTCGCGACTGCCCGGCAGGCGCACGCCCCCTGAGGCCAACCCGCCATCGATGCCGTCTTCCCCGAGCTCGCCCATATGGGAGTAGTCGTGCCCGCCCCGCTCGCCAACATGGCAGCCGCCCCCAGCCAGAGCGGCCCGGGCCCGGCAGCCTATCACGCCACCACCTCCCTAGCCACAGACGTCGCACCCCCAGGATTCCGACCCGTCATGCCCGCCCCGGCCGAGATCGCCGCCACTGTCCCAGCCCCAGACGCTGGCCACCCTGAGGTCCTCATCCACCAGGCACCTGCAACCCATCCCCCTCCAGCGGGCCCTCACGCTTGGTGACAAAGGCTACTCGAGATGTTGTGCGGGCTCTTTCATATGTACTTATACTGTGTACGCTATGCCGTACGGTTGTTACATTCCCCCCCTCTGATGGGGACATCCTCGGCCCTTCACTGCGGCCTCGCAGTGCGCACAACTCCACTCTGCCATTCACCACCCTTGCTGCCTGGGGTCTTTGCCAGGTCTTCGGGTTCGGGTGCAGCAACCTCCCGTGTCAGGTCATGTGCCAGCCTCACATGCCTTAAGCCTCATGTGCAGGGTTTTTTAGAGTGGAAACCAATGTCACCTGTCAGAATCGAATTCACGACCCACCGGATCGTGCGGAACGAGACTTGGTCTCGATACCAATGTAGCGTTTGGTGACAAAGGCTACTCGAGATGTTGTGCGGGCTCTTTCATATTTACTTATACTGTGTACGCTATGCCGTACGGTTGTTACACACACCCTGCCCCAGGCCAGGTCCCCCGGCCGGCTCGCCACACAGAAGGCCCCGACTCCGAGGCCCAACACCGTCCAACCTACTGGCTAGACCACGACTATGACGACCTAGACCTAGCACCGCCTGCTCTGGCCTGGGTGTCGCGGGGCAATGCCCCTTTACCGACGGGTCCATGGGTGAACACCACGTTCGAGGGGGCCAACCTGGCGAGCTTGACGGAGCCCGACCTGAACCCCTCGCTTGAGGCCCCCCAAGGAGCTCACCCCCCGGCCCAAGACGCCCGCCGTCCACCGATGATGTTCACGTTAACTACAGCCTAGCCCCTTGGGGAGCCGGCAGCGAGCCTCAGTGGCCCCTCAGTCTACCTGCTCGACCACATCCGACAGGCGCGGGCTGCCTTCCAGTGGATCCCCGGCCTGGGTACTTCATTGCCGCCACACTCCATGATGCGCCTCTATAACCTCCTTCAACCTGGGCGGCGGCGTGGGGGGGTTCCGACCCTCACCGTCCCAGACTACCTTGGTTCCCTTCCACGCAATGAACCCTTTCATCCAGTGGTCCCCGGCTATGGCACGGCACCGACGGGAGCCTGGTACTCCAGCGACTTCTCCACCTGGAGTCAATCCCTTGAAGACCGAGACTGGCCCGCCGGCCCAACACGGCATCCCCCGGAAGGACGGATGGCCGACCTGTGGGTCCTCCTACAAGGCCTCCATGAGTCAGGCCATTTACAAGATGCCAAACATGGGGCTCCACTTGCGGAGACTCGGGTGTTCCAGGCCTTCATTGGCTCACTGGGGAGGACCTACGGTGGGGACCAGGGCCCCCAGTTCTTCATGGCCTTGGAACAGAGCACGGCGGCGTTCTTCGTGGCAGTAACCCAAGAGCTGCACCAGAACCCCGTCGGAGAACTGGCCACGGCAGCAAGGGACAGCATGGAGACCCAAGTGCGGCGCGCCTTCAACACCTGCCGACAGGGCCCGGTCTCCTTCATGAAAGAGGGTGACGTCACCCTGCTACAGGAGCGCTGGAGCGGGTTGTCACACGCCTTCGGGCTGATTGGAATGACGCCGCCGGTTGTGGGCGGCGGGCCAGGGACTCCTTCCTGATGAAGGATAGCCTGGTGGGGAACTGGCGGCCGCCCTCCTGAACCTGGGCAGCCGGGTCTGTTTCGAACCCGAGGCGGCTGAAGTGGCCACAGAGCTCCTGCACCACAACTTCGGCCTGATCCCGCCATAGGACGCCCACCGGGTCTTCTGGGGCCCACTCACATACGGTCTGGCCGCGACACTCAACACCCTGCAGTCCGTTTGTAAGTACCTGGACGACAACGCCTGCAGTGTGGCTCGGTTCTTAGCGGCCCTGCGGAATGGCCTCCGAGGCTCTTGGGCCAGAGTGGTGGAGGCCCCTCTACCCCGAGACCTCCTCCCACCTCGCCGCCAGCAAGCCCCCAGGCCAGCAGCCGACCGGGCTGCGGTGATGGCCGAGCAAGCTCCCAGGGCGCTGTCCATCAGCCGCTGGATTATTAAGGAGTCGATCCACCCAGCCGTTCAGGAGGCCCTAGCAAGCGCAACACCCGCCTGACTGCCGCGGATCTGAACCCCATTCCCACGGAGCAGGAGCTAGTGACCGCGGTCAAGGACCTAACTGAGCCCCAGGTGTGCATATCCGGCACTACTTGGCCGAGGTGGCTGTAAGGCACACGGGAGCATGCCCATTCCGTGAGTACGGACCGGGCAAGCATGATTTGCTGGAGGCCTGAGGCATCCGGGTGGTGACCCAACACATCACTGCCGGGGGTGTACAGGGGGCCCCCAACTGAGCGCTACGAGCTGCAAGGCGGTGTGAGCTGGGTCCGGAAAAACCCAGACCCATCGACTAGGAGAGCGGGGGGCAATCCGCATGTATGAGGGGCTAAGCATGGAACCCGCCCATCAGGAAGGTTGTGGACTAGGAGAGAGAGACTAGAGGTCCGTTGAGCACCAGAGGAACCCGCCTCGAGTGTTGTCACGAAGGCCCGAACTGATGGACTTGAATTGGGCCGGAAGAATGAGCCCATCATAGTAATTCGGGCGCCTGACACTTGACCCGATCACCCCAGGGATCGATGATTGGCGTGGAGAGCCCAGACGAAGGGAACATTTTTCCGCCGTTGACGGTTGTGGACAATTGGTTGGAAGAGGATTTGGGCCCGGACTTGGAGAAGGACCCCCTCCCGGGGCACGGCTTCAGGCTCCAACTGCTGACCCAGGATTACCGTGTGGTGGATCCGTCTGGGAAGAGCCTCAACGATCCAACTCCAGGGAACGGAGTCGACTGAACCCCCAGCAACCCTATCACCCGTCAGCTCCAAGCAACCCTGCGGGACCCAGCGAAGTTCTTCGCCGGCCTCGTGGGTGAACAGGCGGCGGCATGGGAGAGATATTTCACGCTCGCAAACCAGGGGTTGGGCACACCCCCCTCCAGCCAGGACAAACCCCTGTCAGCCGCTTAGCACACGGTCTTGGGTTTCCTGAGAAGCGGGGTGCGCTTCAAGTTCATTGGCAACCCGGGACCCCACGACATCGATGTCCAGCTCGCAACAGAAATCTAAGAGGCGGATCGTAACACAAATGCTTCGGCAGGCCGACCCTACCCGGGACCCCGAGTCCTACCTGATGAGCCGGGAGCCCCACCCGATCCAGTTCCCTAACCACTGCAGCGTCGCCAAACACAGTAATTTTGTGTGCAGCAAAGTGGTGAAGGCAGAGGCCATGGGGGTGATCAAGCGCTGGACCCCCGACATGGGCAGCCCCATCATCGTCAACGGGCTACGAGTAGTCGTGAGCAAGGAGGGGACCAAGCGCCGCCTATGCATCAACCCAATGTACCCCAATCTCTCCATGAACATCCCACGCGTCAAGTTCAAGTCAACCTCCGACGGCTGCGGTTTCATACAAGAAGGCGATTGGCTGATCACGACTGTCGTGACACAGGGGGTGGTTGACACAGTGTGTGTTCAGTTTGCCGTTAGGGTTAAAGTGGCCATCTAGTTGGGCCGACGGTTAGGCTTCCTGTTATTCAATTGTGTGTGTGAACTCTCTCAGTAGTGAGCGCGGCATTTATTGCCCGTAAAAGTATTCTCGCCTTATTCTGGTAGAACATGATCAGTGAACTTGGTTGCACTAGGCCCATGAGGTAGATTCGTCGCTACAGGGAGGATAGTTTCGGGCCATCTGCGTCACTTATTAGGCTCGCTGCTCAGCCGAGCTGAGCAGCGGTGATACACGATTGCTGTCTTTACAGACACACCTCTTAGTGTATGGATTGCACCTCTTCGTGCGCAGCTCTTGCCTGGACAAGGCATTGCTGTAACATCCCAACGAGTGCCGCCGCAACAACATCTCTCTTGGATGACAACGCGCAAAGATAAAGTCAGCTGTGCATTGCAGACCGTGTGCCGCTGACAGAGTCTGCGCAGGTGCTGTCCTGCGTCTGCCCGCTTGCAGTGCGCATCTTCCGCTTTGTCCCATTGTATCACCGCTCAAGATCTCAATCGGGTCTGCGAGTCATCATTTGTGGTCAACAACGTACGTCTGTTTCAGTAAGGCTGGGCGCGATTCTGCCGGTTCGTTTGCCGCGCAGTGAGGCTTGCATGTGACATCGTGTGCTACAAAGATCATCATGCCTTGCGGGTTCGTAAGCCCGGATTCGCTCGCTTTCCTGGCTTGTCTGTCTGATTCATCGGTCATTACGGGAGTAGGGGGGCGCTCGTGCCATCCCGCCATCTCGGTGATCGCCTGCACTTGTTTCGAACCTGGCGCCGCGGCCTCGCGATCAAGCAACTCGCGCCAGCACACGATAGCCGTAGTTCTGAGGAACCTGCTAAGCCGTTGCCATTACTTACGCCGGTAAAAGCTGGACCAGCTGACATCGGTGCCTTAGAACGCGCGCTCCGCAAGCTCAAACGTGCTCAGGGTGCCTTTGCCAGCAGCTGACGATCCCTCTATGCGGTCGAGGCAATTTACATCATCTGGTGGGCCGGGACAGTGTGGGCCGGGTGGCTACAAGTTCAGGGAAAGGGGCTAGGGGCGTCTAATCGGGCTAGGAGAGGACTGCTGGAGTGAGTCACACGCTCACACCCCACCTTACCATCAGCTCGCCCTGACCACCACGATCTTACACCCCACCCCTTTGGTGTCCCCATACGCACCCTGCATAGGCGCTGATCGGGACATGGTCATGCAACCCGGGCCAGGCAACGGACCAGGGCTTCCGGCCCTTTGAAGACAGACGGAGGTAGTCTTGGAGCTCACAGTGGCGGGCCGCTATATATGCAACATGGCAGGCCTGCACCCCCACCGAGGAACCCCACACCATGCGGGAGCACCTATAGCTGGCATGCACGGAGGGTCTGGCGGACCACCTCATGGGCAGAATCATCTAAGGAAAGCTGATCCGGGTTCACCTGTCACCCGCCCAGCACCCGGTGTCATCCCTCCCGCCCCCGGAATGGGCCGGCCTGTGGTCCGCCCACAAGCCCGCAAAGGGTCCGGAGCTGGGCCTTGCCAAAGGTGAGGAGCACGAGCTATGGCTACGCCCAGACGGTTGGCTGGGGGAGCTTCTGGGAGCCCCGAGCCCGCAGCACTTCTACTGCGCGACCATGCTGATGGAGAAGGAGTCCGTCTGGGACCAGAAACTGACAAAGATCCAACCGCGTCCGCCCCTGGAGGACGACGACCTGACGGCTAGTCTGCGGGGCGACGCACCTCAGGGGCATTTCGAGTGGTCGTTCGACTACGAGCTCCCGGATGAGGAGGGCGAGATCAGAAAGACCCCGAACTGAAGGAATAGGCTGCAGGGCAGTGTGGGTCGGGCTGTGGCGAATGTAGCTAGGGTACGGGTAGACCTGGCGTTTGCGGGCGCTACGCCAAACTCACGTCAGTCCGAGTACGGCGGGGAGATTGAACTTCAGGAACGTACCGTACGGCGACTATACAGGCCGTTACCCTCCGTTACACGCAAGCGCGCCGTTACCCGCCCTCATAGCCCGTTCAACCCACGCCACATCTGGGGTAACAGCTATGAGAACACCCTGAGAATAACATACCAATTGTTTGATGCTATGCCGGCTGCTATGCTGTCTATGCTGTCAGTCCCCGAACAGCCCAAGGAAGCTGTTGGCTGGTTCGGTAGGGTAATCCAAACACACGACGCATAACAGCCATACACGCACGGCGCGGCTCCCAAAGCACGTCCGGCAACACCGTCAACACGCCGTCCCGTGTGCCATGCGGGGGCCAAGACCAACGCACGGCAAGGAATGAACTCCAGCAACTCGACCCGCCCGGCCCGCAATGGACGGTCATGCTGGGCCGCGTTTCGAAAACTATCTCGCTCGATGCCACAGCGCCCAAGCAACCCATGCGCCCTTCCCGAAACGGACGCCTGCAAAGGTGACGCAGCGCGGAAAAACCGCACTGGGGGTCACCGCACTGCAGCCCCAGACGGGCTAGGGGCTCACGGCCCCCTACAATACCCAGCACATGCACCCCAGGACCCGCGCCCCATTCTGTCATTGACAGGGTGCCCTCGGATGACACCAACAGCGCCCGAACCAGCGGGGTGCACCGCTCGTCCGCCGCCAGGTCTACCGCATCACCGAGGCTATAGCCCCAACGCAAGCCGGCAATGAAACTCTTACTCCAGCCACCAGATGACCCGCCAGCTGGGTCGCCGCTGCCGTGGCAGCAACCGTCAGAGCCGGCGAGGCAGGTCGCCTCTCCCCCGCGCGGCAAGGCTGGGTGCTGAGCCGCAGGAGACTACACGTCGGTCATGCGGGGTGACGTAAGCGCGATAAAGCGCCAAGCAAAGCCTTTGCAGAGCCTTTGCCCTTGAAGGGAAAGAGCGACCTGAAAAGCCGGCGGCGGAGATGATGCGCGTAGCTTCTCCAGCTCCAACTCCTAGTCCAGGCCGCGCGCAGTGCAGCCAGAACGGCTCTGCTCACGAATGGGCCCTACCCGCAGCGGCTCCCCAGTGACCTCAGGCGCCGGCAGAGCCGCCTAGGGTCAGCCGGGGACATCCAGCGCCGCATACGGAGGAGGCAGAACCTTGCAGGTCGCCGCTGATGTGTGGCCCCGGGAACCGATAGGTGAGGTCGCGCCCACGTGGAGGTCGCAGCTGACCGACGTAATGCCGCAAGTGCACTGTGAGGGCTCGTCCAACGTGCACCGAAAAGTGTGACCTGAAGCCGGGGAATGGGCTGGCGGGGGGCGGGGGGCGGTTCCTTCGCTTCGCGACACTACTAGCGCGGATCCCTTGGGCAGCACGCATGGCCGTTAGACTTCACGGCTGAACCCGAACCCGAACAATCCCGAATCCCGCTGAACCCTAAACAAGCCCCCAAAGCCATTCAAAACCAGTGCTGGTATGGCCGGGGAAGGGTGAACGCTAGAAGTTACCGCTGTGGCATCGATTGGCATCTTTGTCAGAAGTTAGTTGGCTGTCTACAGCGCTGTTGCTTGGGCGGCTCGGGTCGGCCTGGTGATTTAATCTCAATGCTCATGCATAATTTCAAAACCCCGCCGCTTTCAGTCTTGTAGTTTTATGCCATTACAGTCATTGGATATGGACGATGCTATACAACGCAGCGACGCATCCCCTTCCTCTCGCAAAACGGCAACATGCACGAATGCACTACTCGGAACTGCGGCACACCCTTTCTAGTTTCATAAACCTGCAAGGATCTGAATTGTTGGACAAAAAGGGACCGGCATTTTGGCTGAGGGTGCGGAAAGGTGGGGCGCGGCGTGCGTGGTCCGGACTTAGCCGTACCGTAAGGGCAGCTCATGACATATGCATATTACGAGTATTTGTTTTACAGTTGATTTCTGCGCTCCGCACATCGCTTAGCCCTGTATTAACAAAGCTCGCAGACGTTTACGAAATCACAGTTATATGCAATCTGCAATCTGAAACAGAAGCCTTATGTGCACGCAAAAGACACCGAGGCAACTGAAGTCACTGCTCGGATTTAAACCGTGCCGCAATCGCCTAACTCGACATTGCACTTAAGTACCATTTTTAAACAAGAAAATACAAGTATTACTGCTTCACAGCACGGCAGTGAAAGACGGTGAACGATTGTTGTAGCCTCCAGGATGTAACAACATTGTGCTATTCAATCGCAGTATTAACTGCACCAGGGTAAGGGCAACACACCTCACGACGTACGCATACTACGAGTATTTGCAGTACAGTTGAATTTTGTGCTCCGCGGATAGCTTGGAGTTGGATAAGCTCTGCATTCGCGAAGCTCGCATGTATCTGCGCATACATACCAACATATAATACCTCAGATAAAGAAGTGGCCGAGTTTACTCCGAACTGGCAGTGGCGAACCAACTACAGTGAATAGTCCCTGACGTTGTTAAGTTAGGATAAATTTTCCCACCTGAACATGGGGTCGCAAAGTACGGGTTCATGTCTGGAAAGGCCATCTTCGGAGTTTGCTGATTGATGGATTGGCAATGAAGAGCTATACGCTGTGGACAACATTTGTTCTAGCATACGGGCTGCTCTTCTCTTGTTATCCGAGCAGTGCAACTGCGGATGCCGCAGGTGTGGCCCTTTCAATGGCTTAAAACTATCAGTTGATAGCAACGTTGGTTGTAAATGCTTTATGAGGCTGAACCGCTACTGACATGTTTGCCGCCAGGAGCTTCAAGCGCGGCTGCAGCTGTCGTTCCAGCTCGTCCTTTGGACTACATCCATAAGAACTACTCTTACGTGGCATTTCTGCAGCCACGGACCTTCCTGGAGGCAGTAGCGACCTGCAATTCCTCTGCTTTCTCGTCGGGGCGCGGCGTGCTGGTGCCGGCTGATATCCTCCACAATGCCGCATCGGATGTGAGTCATGCAGGAATTTTCTTTCGTGATGGTACCGAAATTCTCAGGTGCATGTATGCCTACAAGCAAGCGCCAACCCCAGGGAAGCTGTTCGCGTTTGCCTATGAAGCGCGCGGGGGTTGGGGGTGCAAAACGTGTGGCAGGACCTGAAACGCTGGGTTACGTTATAATTCCCTACAATAGACCCTGCACAGCATCTCGAGAAGCATTTGGCCGCGCTGTGTTACACCACCTTTGGGGTGCGTACGGCATTTGCGCATGCTGGGTGCCATGTCACTTCAGCAGGTCCGTCAGAAGTGTCATTGGACGCCATCCACGGCACTAGTGAGGATCAAAGTGCATACGGTACCGTTTCTGCCCTGTGTATTGAGACCGGTGCCAGTGGATGGATGGAGTGATTAACTGCCGTACTCAAGCCGTACGATTGATTCCAGGGGGCATTTGCCGGGCTGATGGGTCACAGCGCAAGAGGGGGGCTCTTGTTGCTTCCATTGAAGGCCTTCTAAGCGAGCGAGCAGGCCGTACGTACACGGCATCCCCCAGGGCTTCCTTACAAAGCTTCGGTCAGTGGGAGAAGGTCAGTGGGAGAAGTGTCACCGACGGTGTATTCGGTCATGTTGGTTAAGTGGCGTGGTTAACACAGCCATGCGCAGCTCCCTCCTACACCACGCTCCCCTTCTTAGTTTCATATTGTTTCTGGTTCCCTGTCGGTGCAGGAGGTAATTAACAGCGTCAGGGCTGCAACAACCAGTAATCCTGCGGTCCAGGAGCAATGGGACCTGTGGGTCTGGGATCGTTACCATGTCTGCCAAGCTGCGTCCTTTGATTCAGCGAGCGCCGCCCTTGGTGAGGGTCGTTACCTGCAGTTCCTGGACAGGCCTTGCAACTGGACGTTAAGCTTCATCTGCATGGCGGAGAAAGACCTTGCGCAGCAGCTGCGTGTTGGGAGGCCCGCCGGTGATGCGTATAATGACGATGGCGATACCACTACTCATCAGGTGTGTATGTACACACGCAACTAATGAAGGTTTATGTGGGCAAAATAAAAGGCAGACGGAAGCACAGATTCTCCTCGGGGTGTCACCGAGCGACCCTGCGTGCCCCTCCACATCCACCCGGTGTGCCATGTCCGTTTCACACATGATGCGAATAATGATGCATGATGATGCGAATAAAGTCGGTCTTTCGTTATTCACATTGTGGCCCACATGGAAGTATGTATAGGGCTAATGTGCGAACCATGTTTTAATTGTCAGAGCGTTAGAGCTGATTGTCCTGTATGTGCTGACGCGCAGGCCTTATCATCGGCGCATTGGTACCAGATATACAACAACACAACTCGGGTGCAGCCCAGTGCGTATTACCAAGGCCCCGAGAGGTCGCAACTGCAGCTCATTTACTCCACTTCAGTCCTCGGGGCGAAGGATAGCCAGTCGTCACCGGACTCCGTCTTCTTCAACCAGTCGGCAGAATTTTGGTCCTTCGGACCTGTCGTGTCCGCGCTCTTCAGGTGAGCAAGATAGCCACGCACGGATCGCTGTACTGCTTGCCAAAACAGCCACTCGTTGGCAGATGCAGGGCAATAGCTAGTTTAGGCGCGGCTCGTCTCTATCGGTGCTGATTGTGAATGGAGGTCAACCCCGTACGCACGTACATCGGTGCACTAAAGTGGATCTATCGACCGGCCTCATCGCTAGGTGTGGTATTGTACTGTCTCGTTTAATTCCGCAAATGTACTGATTTGCGTGAAGCGTTTCCGAATTCATATAGATAAGCCTTGCTGGGCACGCAGCCCTGCCGTACGACAAGTCTTGCGAGGTTGCTATTATCGTCCAGGTGGAAGGAAAGCGTACGTGGGTGACACCGACCATCACTACATCATCGACCCTGCGTACCGAGAGGCGTCAATTCTGAGGGGTTCTCTGCAAAGGCTTCTCACACCGCTTGACCCTCACCGGGGCAGTTGTAACCAAGGCAGGGTCGGAGAACGAAATGACAGCAACAAACGGCGGCCTAGCTACCCGCCCGCAATAAAAGCCCGACGCCCGCATGTATGGCTCGTTGCGCTACGATGATCTCCGAAAAGTAAAAGCACCGACGCTCCTTCGTCGCTGCTGGCCGACTACAGGAGCCACCCGATTACACGCAGAAGCAACGGCGCTCGTCAGTCATACCGTCGCCGAATGTGTTTGCGAGGACGTAAATAATATTTGTAATTATCATGTTGTGACCCGTCTTAACAAAGGCGCTTGCAAGCTGATGCTACCGATCTCGGATCACTCCAGGACCACTACATATAATGTGCTTAAAGGCAGGACAGCAATCGCCCGAGAACGACGCGTTAGTTCTCCCTGGTTCTCCCACTATATCAATACCCGTAGTGGAATACAGTAATCTCGACAGGTCAAGCAAAAGTTCGAACACCATTCCGTGCGTGAACGTCGGCTCACTCCACGCGTTGCCTGGTGTCATTGATTGCAGGGGTACATCTCGGCCGCTCTACGCACTAAAGCTGCTCCGACAGGACGACGGCCTCAATGCGTGGCACCTCTACCGCAATCAGAAGCTGATAACCGATTTTATAGGGACACGGATGACTGGAGACACAGGTATGTTGGTGAATATGTGGGGTAGTGGCTGGGCAGGGTTTCGCTTCATGCACCCGCCCGTGCGTGGCCACCCATGGCCACTCACCTATGTACATAACTTCGTACCTACATTCTGGCGCTGCCGTCGTCAGATTATATGTAGATGGGTATGTGTTATCAGCCAGTCCGCCGGCGCGTTCGTGAAGTTATGTTTGCATTGGTTAGCCTTCGTTAGAGGCAGCAAGCATGCGATGATGGAGGTTTGAAGTAAAGGACATAAGACGGGCGGGAGCGGCCGTTGGCAACGGGTCCATCTGTCGCTGTGCGTGTCGGTATTATATATGTCCGCAGGCGTGGAGTTCGAACTTTACAACGTTGGACCTTACAATGACTACATCACCACAGTCCAGGTGGGAGATAGATCTCCTTTCATGGATTCAGAAAATGTGAAACCACATGAGGAAATCCTGTGTTTAATCCTACAAACTTATTACCCAAAACCTGCAGGGGTGCCACAAGGAGGGCTTTGAGGTGGAGCGTCTCTTCTTCATCACCCGCACGGGGAGGCAGTACCAGCTGGGTCGCGGCCCCTGCACCACGATGTTCAGGTGTGCAGGATGCAAGGGGTAGGCCGGCAGACCAGCCCGTCGCCACACACAGCCCTGCGTGCAATAACCTGAGCACACCGATGACCGGTTCGCCTGTAAGATTCGCACACCCATAGCAGAATAGCCTTAGTAATCCCGCAAATGAACGCAAATAACACTGCTTCTAGCGTAACGCAGTCTAGCGGAGCTGCATGCGTACAACGGGACGAATTTAACTGATGATTCTGGACGACATACATACCGTACTGTCATTCGGAATGTTGGTAGTAAATGGACACTGTGCCTGTAGCTGTAGTAGGTGCGCTCACTGAGGCGTTCTTAATCATAATAAATCCACATGAATCATCCAGACGGGGACAATGAGCAAGGCTAAAAGCTGTAAGGATGCAGAGCAGTGACCCAGGACCACGCATTCTTAATTTGCGTGTATGTGTCCACCTACCTGCCTAACGAACATGTGCTGTGGGCCCATCCAGGATCGAATAAGCAAGCCCGTACGGAAAGAGTCGATATATGCCTGTTGTATCACGGCGCGTCCAAAGGCTTCTCGAGATGCGATGCAGTGCGCGCGGGGCCCCGAATCTGCGTTGACATGTATGTACTGTAACCTGGCCCTGCAGGGCGAAGACATGCTTTCCCGTCTGCTGATGACGTAAATGCCTTTTATATTACTGGTTGTGCCTTGTTTTTCTTTGGCTCCCTTAATTGTACAGAGAAGATGCTCCTCCTGGTGGTTATCTCGCCGGCTTTGTGGGAAGCTATCGCAACGCCTCTACACTACCTAGTTACTGGGACACCAACAGGACCTATCACCGGATCATCCATCAGGTACATGGGCGTGCTCTCACGCATTCCACATTGTTGCGCAGTTTGCGACGGGCGGAGCCCCAGTCGCTTCATCGTTCATTCGTTGGGCGGGTGGTGTATATGTGACTCACAGAACCCTGGCAGCAGCACATATGTACTCGGCTTGCATGCTGCACATATGTATGCACATACATATGTAATGGCATGTGTGGTTCTGCTATGTTCCGTGGCTGGTTTGGTTGCCGCCTCCATCCCTTTCGCTCGCAGCTGCAAACTATATGGGCAGCTCCAAGCGGATCACCAGTGGGCCCATGGACGACACCGATTCCATCGGCGTCCATGCCTCCGCCAACTACTTGGCGTTCTGCCTGCGCAAGCATGTTCTTTCCGTCGTGGGCACCGATCTCGCCTGCCCTGGAGGCTCTCGGATTCACGAACACTGATTGTGGAGTCAGCTTCCGGATGGGAACAAAAAAAGTCTGCCCGACCAACGAGTGCTGCGGAAATTCGAAGTACGAGCCATTGTACCGAACGTGCAGCTCAACAAGATCAGCGTGCACGGTACGCCGGTAACTGCGCATGTGTTACCCTGCTGTTGACTCGGCTATCCAGCTAGGTATATGATTATTATTGCTTGTTAAGGGATGCCTTCAACTGCACGCGTGCTGCGGTGCTGTTGCGTGCTATAATAAACAACTCAGCGACATGGTTCGCAGGCATGCCTCGTATGCCTTTGCAAGCCAGTCCAACGTGAACTGAATGTGTGCTGACTACTGAGCTTAAGCACAGATCCTGTTGATAGTACTTGCATGCGCGCCATTGCTACCTGCTGTGGGACGGATGATCGCCCTGCGGAAGAAATGTAGGCGCGTGCATGCCCTCCATTCATCCTCCATTGCTCCGTTGTTGTGTGACACCAACAGAGCAACTGCCTGGCCGGGTTCGGCTTGTGCGACAGCGTGCCAGAGGAACAGATGGTCCTCTTCTCACGCAGCACGATAAGCACGACATCGACGACATCGACCAACTTGCCGCCCGCACGCACACTGTACATGGTGATGTCGTCCCGATCGCGAAGCGCCAGTCACGATATTGCTCTGGCGACATGCAGGTAGGCGTGTGTGATATCATCCTCCTTTTTTATCTCAAAAGTTGATCCACACCGGTAATTTATGAGGTTTTGTGCATAAATGCTCTATCCTACCTTCCATGCGGTCCTCCATACGTCCCATCATGACCGCCGACGTGCTTAGGAGACGTGTCGAAGGGAAGCGGCGGACATGCCTGCTGCTGGCACCGCGCACGGTGCACGGACGCACGGTCGCGCGTAAAACTGAAACTTCAGTAACAGTCACCTGTCCGCCGCTTTCGTGGCGCCCCACGGAATTGTAATGTGGCTTACACTGTATTTGCATGCGTGCATGGCTGACAGGGGCAACACGACCTTCGGCCGAAGTTGGGACATGGTGGAGGTGGCGGACGTGTTTGCGTTCGGGACAGCGTTGGACATCCGTATCGCTGGGCTCAGCAGCTTTAACGGCGGTAAGTATGCTTAGGTGTGGTTATTACACCAATATTAGGTATTTAAATGTCGGTTGATCCCTCAGATACTCGGGTGTTCGGCGCTTTTCTCGATAGCGGGTTTGCCTGGAGTACCGTACTGTCGCTAATTATTTGCGTATGTATGATTAATTATCGGGGACCTCGCAAAGTTCGAAACAAAACTCGTAAGGGCACCTCGCAAGTAATTCCCCGTGAGCCTCGCCAACGTTTCTCGCATGGCATCAATAATGATATCAGCCGTTGCATGGTGGCCGCCGCGGAATGGGGGCCGGGGCTGTGGAGGATGTGACAGGGTGGGGTAGTTGGCGAGAAGAGGCGGCGACGGCCGGTGCGGCGATGGGGGACGGCCCGTCTCCGCCGGCACGGGTCTCGGCAGGTGGGCAGGATGGGCGGCGGCACAGGAAGAGGGTGGGAGGGCGGGCCGCTGCATGGGGCGAGGAAGGCTGCTGCGCGCTTCACTGACGCTGGACTGAACGATGCGAGTTCGCAAACGTTTGTGTAAGGCGCTCGAGGTCGCATACTTTCTTATAAACCCACCGATGCCTCGCAAATAATTAGTGTCGCACATATTAAAAGTAATACTTATTTCGGGCCGCGCATATAAATCGCGTTGCAAATAATCAATGTCAGTACGGTACAAGGATGTTTGGTCCTACAATCAACCATTTATTTACATTCAAGCGATGCAGGTCCGTACGTAGACACGGACTGCGTTATGGAAGCATTAGGCGACTGGCCGCAACACCGTCGAACTAGCCCTAATTTAATTTCACACTATTGTTTAGGCATGCATGTGATGCATTGGCGGGTAAAAGAGTACCGTACCACAACTCCCCGACAAGACTCGCTGGCCTCTCGAAAAGGCCGGCTTTACACCTTTCGCGTGCTGGTTTCTTCTCGACATTTCTGTGTGCAGCCTTCTTCTGGGTCCAGCGTGTCGCCGGCGATGTCAACGACACGTGTCTACTAGCAGCCTATGGTGCACCCTCGAGCGGCGACTCGTTCCCATACACTCTGCAACAAGCGCCATGCAACGCAACGGGGCTAGTTATTTGCAAGTCAGTTGTGGAGGGGTCGAGCACTTCAGCGGCAAACACGACCGCAGGCACGTCCTTGCTCCCAAGCGTGAAGGGGCCTGCTGGGAACTCACCTTGGAGACCAGGTACGTACGGCGCCAGTCCGTGTCAGTACGTTCGTAACCTGCTCCCTGCCATGCCTGAATATGAAATGCTGCGTATCTCACTTTGCCAGCCAGGTAGGGGACTGGTGATGTGTGTAAGCACGCAAGGGAAGAGCGAGGGGGCGAGGGTACTGTATGTGCATGCATGCATGCATGCATGAGTGGTAGTACGTGGCTGTCATACACAACAGAGAATCGTATGTGAGCAGGAGTGTATGTACAGCATCATCGTGGGGGCCGGTGTTTTTCCGCGTAGGTGCTTCGACCTTTTATGTTCGCAAGGTTATCGGTTCGATCCGCCGGTGGGGCGACCTTTCACTCCATATGAAGTGGCGCGACGCCGAAACACAACCCTACTTTGTTGCCAGGTACCCCTGGCAATTAACTTACTACTTCCGCCGCCAACGATCGATAATCACCTTCGTTGGCTTCGCCAGCTTGGTTCCAATCTCGCTGAACCTCGGTTGCCCGCCGGCCCTTGATCATCCAACAGGTGTTCATGCGTTGAGTATATCGAATCGTGCCGGTGGTGGTCCGATGATTGGAGCTTGCGCGTTCTCGGTTCTGTACACGCCATCCGGGCAAAGGGCCGCTCAGACTGTCCGCCCTCCAGCCCCGCCACCCCCGCCGTTTCCTCCCCCTTATATTCTTGGCGGCACAAGCAGCTCAGCCAGTAATAATGGCAGCAGCAGTGGCGGAGGCGCGTCGTCGTCATTTTCACTCAACCCGCTTATGACCGATCCCGCTTACGACAAGGAAATCGCTTCTGTCCCGGTAGCTCAACTGGAGGCGTACCAACCAATCCGCTACATTGGGATTATCGTTGCAAGTGCTTCAGCTGAAAACAGGACAACTGATGCGACTGAACAGGTAGGCCTGCTTGTACTCGGTTATGTCAAAATACTGTCGAATATATATACATATATATATATATATATATATATGTGTGTGTCTATCCCTATGAGTGAAACGCCAATATCAACGCCAATATCCAAGCACGTGCTTGCACCTGCCTGCGTGCAATGTGTGGTTTGCCGCCTTCGTAGGTGTTGGGTTTGGCGATCGCGCCCACGTCCCCCGACGTGGGCGTGCAGTTTGTTGGCGATTGCAGCGCCGACAGCGTCGTCCACGGCTGGAATATGAGTGACGGCGAGGTGGTAACGGCGGTGAGCGGCTGCGCTGGAGGCTACCTGGAGCGACTTGTGCTGCACACCAGCGCAGGGCGTGCGCTTACTACCCCCTACACCCACCTGTCGTTGTGCTCCAAGCCCTTCTTCGAGCAGGCCCCCGCCGGGGGCTACCTGTTAGGAATCCAGGTGCGTGGCTACATTTACGCTACAGCAAATGCGCAATCAAGTAGGGGTCGACAGCGAGGGTCGGTGCGTGCCCGACAAGCAAGTAAAGCTTTAAGTGACGCGCGTGCCCGCCCGGCATGTATGTATGTATGTGGTGCGCGTGTTTATTTTTCGTTGCATCCCCACATTTTATTATTTCCTGCACGGTGATGCAGGACATTCGTAAAAAAAGACGTTTTGTTCAAGAGCCTCGTTGGGCATACGTACGTGGGGTTGGATTAGCCACATGCATCATGTATGTATGTATGTATGCCGCACAAGCTGCACGCATGCGGCACTCGGTATAACACATGTATGCTCGGGGTGCCAATCCAGTCACGGGGAGTTTTCAACCACACGGCCCTACCCCGCCCCCTTTCGCTCGCCCATCTTTCATTTATCGCGTGACGACGTAAAATATCCCATTTATACACACATAAAATATCCCGTTTATCGCGTGACGACGCAAAACATGCGATCAGGGTTTCTACTCGTTCTATATCGATGCGCTTCACGTCATCTGGGGTACGCCCGTGGCGGCAGAGCTACCGGCTTCGCCACCGAACCCCGGCAGCAGCGCAAGAATCCCGACTTCGCTTGAGACAGATTCCACCACAACGCTGCGGACGCCACCGGGCTGGCAGATTCCAGACAGGTCCAGTCCGCGGCCGCCGGCTACTCCAGGCCCGCAGGGCGCTCCTGCAACAGAGGCCAAACAGCAGCAGGTCAGCGCCGTCGGTCACCGTGGCGTTGGTGTGCCCGCGTTGATCGGTGGTGTAGTCGGCGGCTTGGTGCTGCTCGCGGCGGCGGTGGTGGCGGCCGTGTGGGCATTCAGGGCCGCGTCGTCGGCACGCAGCAGCCGCACGGAGAGCGCTGCTGCCGCTGCGGTCGGGGTCGCCGTTTGCCATGACGGCAGCTGCGGACACAAAGGCCATGGTCCCTCAGCCGCCGGGGGAAGCCTGAAACCAGGAGTCACTACTCCTGCTGATGTCAAGTCACGCGCAGCGACCGTCAACGTCAAGCTGCACGTCGGGCTGGTCACCCAACCGCAAGATCCCTCACCTTGGACCTTGAGCAGATCCCACTCAGCGGTTCTAGATGACGACGACAACAATCCGAACCACTCGCGCATTGCAGTATCCGGCATGCGTCGGTCCCTCTCATCACTGAACGGTCATAGCCAGCAGTTCGTGAATCTGGGGTCTGCGGGTTCTATTGGCAACAATGTCCGTGTATTATCCGTGCCGGCTTTCTCATCGACAACGACAAGTGCAATGGACGCAGCGGGTCAAGGTGCGTGCGTGAGAACCTGCTAAAATAATTTGCAGTCATGCGTGGGTAAGATGCAACGTTACAAACAATACATACGGCGCTGGACGGACCTAGACAGGCAGCCACAATCTCGCTCGGCAATTGATCGATCGGCTTTCATGGCTACTTACGTGGCAATAGAGAGGACTGGCAACGAGACTTTAAAATCGGACCCAGCTCATCACGCATACCCATGTCTATCTAAATCTGCCGCACGCACGCAACACGTACCGGTGCTTGTTTACCTAATAAGGAAAGTATCTGCTCTTGCAGCTCTCTGCATGATGGTAGTCGTACCACCTGCCGTACCACTGGCTCCTTCCAATCCTCAAAATGTGGATCGACGGTCTCCGTTCGAGGTCATGGAACTGACACTTGGAGTCAACGTTCTGCTGGACTTGGAGGCTACCATAGGCAAGGGTGAGTGAACGTGCCAACATGTTGCTAGAATGATTGCAAAATGTAAAGCAAAGCAATGTATTGGGCGTAATATATACCTGTATGTAATAACGTCCTGTGCATAACCTAGGTGCCGCGCTGTACCTCATCCTTTCTGCAGAACAGATCATACAACGTCTCTTGTTCGATCGGTCGTTTGCGCCCGCCCAACCACACATGCAGGTTCCGTCGCAGTCGTCCGCCGTGGCATGTTGCGCATCGCAAACGGAACCCTGCTGCCCGTAGCTGTGAAGCTTCTGGATGAGGGGCCACTTGGGGCAGCTGCGGCTCTTCCCAAAGAGAGCCCACTCGGCGGGCCGCCGGTTGCCGGCGGCTCATCGGCGGCGCACGCCAGACCTGCTGCCACAGGCGAGCAGCGGTCCTTGGATGTGCGACACCTTTCCCGGGAGGTGCAGGTGCTGTCCCGGCTCAACCACCCCAACATCGTGCGCTACTACGGCGCCTGCCTGAAGCCGCCCCAGCCCTTCATTGTGGAGGAGCTCATGGCCATGTCCCTGAACACCCTAATCCACGGTGCGTGCGTGCGCGCGCATGCGCGCTCGCTAGCAGTGCTCTATCGGGGCCGCGCGTGCAGAAAGTAATAAAGCTCGTGCTGGGCACGCAGTTAGTCCTGGCGAGCGATAACGAGGGGGCCGCCAGTACGTAGCGTAATGTTGGGTGTCGGAATAGAAGCGGCATAGCTCACCAAAAATTTGCCCACGCCAGCACGCAGGCATCTATATATCCGTCTGTGCGCGGATCAAAAATAACCTTAAACCGTGTGTCTGCGGAAGCGAGAGCACCGGTATATAGCTTCGGGGTGCTTCCGCCCCGGACGTAAGCGGCCCGTTCACCAGAGGGTAGCGGACGGACGACGGACCCAGTAGTTGCATGTTTAATACACGAGCTACACGCCTGGATAGGATGTACGCGAAGGCTTCAATTATAGCCCCACAGCGGCCTCCAGCACAACCGAGCACGCACCGGGACAATTTTTATTCCAGATTGTATGTGTTGATGGCATCTTATTTAGGCAGTTGTGTTTCCAGTGCATATGGGTAGTTGGTACCGCAGTAGGGCCCTGCGGCATTCGGGTGGTTTGTCCATCCATCAAGTCATGTCCGAGTGCGTCCAATATGCGACTGAGTCGTGTTTTGTTTGCTTTTCGACATGCTATGTGTGTATATATTTGGACTGTATGGCGCAGCCAAGGTGAGACCCATGGGGCCGCATCTGTACCCGTACCGGCTGGTGGACGTGCTACGGATATCCAAGGATATCGCCATGGGCCTGGCCTACTTGCACCCCACCGTCTTGCACCGGGTGAGTTGTGGGGATGCGACATGCGACATGCGCGTGTGCCTGCCGCCTCGGGTGCGTGTCAGGGTGTTGCATAGGTGCGTGGCTGACCGTAATCGCTCGCCCGTATTTAGAGGTTATCCCGCGCAGCTATATATGCGCGCGCGGCCCCCATGTCAATGGACAACTATTTAATCGCCCGATTATAACGTACGACTTTCGCGCTGACCTACCTACCATAAGCGGGGTTTGCGTGAAGGTGAAACCCAATATTGCTAGGCAGTTTCTGCTGAATGGGTGTCGATCGATGGCAAACACTGCTTGGCCCGGGTGGAGCGCGGAGTTCGAAGAACGAACAACTCTGAAGTACGGTAATGGGGTTGCCCCTGAAGTCCGTAATCTCACACTATCGCCCCTCCTGATCCGTCTCACACATTGCATCCACACGTCCAGAACGATCTATCCATTGTTAGGGAATGTAGACCCGCCGGTGTCTAACCACTCCGTTGCAGTCCTAACAAAATGCGATGTGTAACTTAACCGCGTGCACTCTCCCCGAGTGCGTGTTGTTCTGCACGCAATCTGCAGGATCTGAAGCCGGGCAACGTCCTGCTGGACAATAATGGGGTAGCCAAAATAGCTGATTTCGGACTGGCAAGGTGCGCAACAGTATGTTCACGTTTTGCCGTTGCGCATCAAATGCTTCTTCTCGTGCAGACGACAACGAGCCGATTTAGCATGCAAATCGTTTTGCAGTGACCGCGCATTCCTTCCATATCTCTGAAGGAAGCCGTGCCCGCTGTATTTCCATTCGATGTTCCTCGAGAGAAATGGTATGTTTCCACGCTGCACGAATGTCTAATTCGCTGCAGGTTCAAGCAGAAAACACAGATTTCATTGACACGGGGCGAGATTGGAACCGCACAGTGTAAGTACTAGTGCGGATCGTTATGTGAACAACCAGACGCGCGTACTATAATTATTGTTATTATTGTTATTAATAGTGTTATTACTATTATTAGTATTGGTATTGGTATTGGTATTAGTACGTATTAGTATTAGTATCAGTATTAGTATTAATTGTTTATTATTTTTTATATAATACGTGGCTATAATGTTCAGTTGTAATCACAATAATTGTTATCATTATTGTCCTTGTTATAACTCGTGTTAGTGTTAGTGTCAGTATCTATATCAGAAATAGAAGAAGTATTACATCAGAATCAGACTTAGTGCTAGCCTTAGCATTTGTATATGTTATTTTTATTGTTATGGCCGTTTTCAATTCCAATGTCCGATTTCAATCGCGGATTTGCACTTTCAGACAAGAGACACTTGAGACTTGAGACTAAACGTTTTGCGCCAGCCAACGGCTGCCAATGGGCTCAATTTGAAGGTATTAGTCTCAGCTTTCCAGAAATTTGTTCGATTTGGTGGGTTGCATCAGGACGCCAAAGAACGGGTCATCGTGGTTCCGGCTTCCTGGGCATTTTGACAGCACTTTTGTTCAGCATATAGAGGAGACTAATCAGAACACATCCCAAATTTTAGCGGACGAAAGCGCGCTCAAAAAAGGCCCACGAGCCCGGAACCACGCAGACCCGTTCTATGGCATCCTTGTGCAATTCACCCAGCTCATCAAAATTAATTCGAATAGCCGAGATAACGGGCTTTCAATGAAAATTTCAGCAGCGCTTGGATGGGGTGAAGGAAAAGTATAGTCGAGATAAGTCTAAGTCTCACGTCTCGAGGACTGCCCGATACAAACATATGCTGCCCAAATCGGATATGAATTTTAAAACGGCCATAATAGTAGTGGGTCATTATATTCTATTTGTATTGTCACTACGCACTCCATTTATGAGGAATGCATGTATTTAGGAACGTCTGACATGCGGTATGTTTATTATGCACGCAACTCATTCCAGTCAACCCGTTACTGCGAGGTCAAGATGCACCTAACAACGAGTACCCTTAAATGCGCGCTGACCGCAGACATGGCCCCCGAGCTCTTCGTCATGGACGGTAACTACAAGGTACGGGATCGGAGAAGCAGAAAGGGTAATGATCGTAGCGATATTAAAACAAATAGGAGGTCGGCTTCCTCGAAGCCGTACAGGCCGCTTTCTTTACAACGAAAACTCTATTACCGCGCAAGAGTGTGGAAGAGTGAAAGGGTGCCATGGGGGGCGTCGTTGATGTTGAATGTGGATCGGCGTGCATGGATTCAGCAAGCTCACACAGGCAGGTAGCTTTGCCCCGAAACCAAACTGCAGTACGCGCCGCCGGCAACGGCATTATCGTAACGCTAGACGCCTCTGCACTACTATATCCGCCTGTCAAGCAGATGATTACAAAGCAAGCTTGAAACATTCTTGTTTTGCGATGTAACTGTTGTTGTTTGGTCCGTCGGCAAGCATACATGCATGCAACCCTTCAGTTAGTTACCGTCGGCAAGCATGCAACCCTCAGTTAGTTACACGCCCGCATCAGACGTGAACCTCTAATGTTTGCTATCAATAGTTACATAGCCAGTGTACGGCAAAACAGGGTGCGAAGAAGTCGCGGTGAGACCCAGACTTCGGGCGATCGGAACTGGAGAACGTGTTGGTAGTCGGTATGCTATCCTCTTGCATTTTGGAAGTTTGTTTCAATACATATTGCTGAATTGTATTCATATGGCAAGACAGAAAGGCACAATCTTGATGTTGGTGGCATCTTGATGTTCAAATACCAGAACACTATGGAAGTCCAATGTAGCACGCGCCACCCGTTCCTAATCCAAGTATTCAACACGCGGCACCCGTTGAAACAAATATCAGCGCGAGAGGCGTTGGGTTGACGCTGACCTGGGTCCATGGAGACCGCGGAGCTTTACGTTGACCGTTTGTGCGCATACATTTTTTGTCAGCTAAACCAAAGACACCTTGCAATAGAGGACAACTATTATGACAATTATTGCAAATTAGTTTAGCGAATAATGAACGTTTTGCCGTTACTCACGGCACACGCACGCACGGACAGGGGTAATACTAGGGGGTGGGGCCCCCCGAACGCCGCCCCAAAAATGCAAGGCCACAACGCAGCCCTACTTCCGTCCTGTACATACGTACGTACGTACGTACGTCGGGTTTCGTCCGCTGTATCCGCTGCTGGTGATGGGTTTCCCACGCGTAGCTGGTCACCATCTTGTTCAAATCCTGGCCTCTCTCTTAAACGCCGCTCTACGTATCACTGACGCCTGCATGCACGCAGATAACGGACCGGTCCGACGTGTACAGCCTGGGCATGATCATGTACGAGCTCGTCACGCGGAAGCGGCCCTGGGAGGGCACAAACAATGCGACCATCGGCTTTCAGGTACTGCGTGATCATGCTAGCTATGGGACCCGGCAGAAACGCTGGTCATGCATGAGGTGCTTTTATGATACTGGAGAAACCTTTTTCTGCATGGGGTGCTTTCATAAGGCGCCAATGACTTTATTGTAAATAAGGCACAAATGACGTTGTTGTTGTATGGGTAAAGTGCACTTGTGTGGTGGCGTCAAAACACCGATTTGGAGACATGCCGCGTATTTATTCCTAGACCAGTTCGTCGCCAGGGAACGACCTAACAGACCCTCCTATTCACAGCGCATTGATTTCCGCAGACAGATGCGGCATAAATCCAGCAGGCGGACAAGAACATAGCTATCTACTCGACATTCGAACACCTCGTCAGACAGTTGGCCATTACGTCGAGCAAGTCAGACTACGTTTAGTAGTAGTTTCGAACTTACCAGACGAATACCAGAATTACTACCAGACGCGGTTATCAAACGTTATAAGAACTATGGCACAATTAGTGCGGATCAGATTGCCGTACTGCCTCTAGTAGTTTTTGAGCGTAATTAAATGCGAGGCGTGCTTCCGAATTTTCTAGGAACTGTAAAGCTTTGCGAGTCACCCCGGCCATTAAACAACGAAGTTTACACGGTTGCTGTGCCCCTCTAGGCGGAACAGAAGTGAACGCGTGGAGTGCAGCTGCTACGGTACTGCAGTACCGCAGCCCCGGAACTGCCACAGGCAGGCACAAGCTCGCAGCGTCGACCATCGACCCTGCGTGCCCAACGGCATGGATTCTGAGGGATTCTCAACCAAAGCACCTAGCATACAGTCGATGCGCTTGCACAGATTATTTTGGCGAAGCTGTCAACGTATTATTATAATAATGTTCAACGAATTATTTGCAAGGTACCCCCGGCAATCGTTTTATAGCTTTGCGAGGTTGTAAATAAATAAATAATATATTCGCAAACAATTACAGGCAGTACGTACGGTACGCATTATACAACGCTTATATACTCGTAAGCACGGTGAGTACACTCACGCAACCACGCACTTGGTATGTATGGCTTGATAAGATGGACTGACCAGGCGAAACCCGCCCCCCTTCACCCCGGTCCGCCACCCGGCCCTCTTGCGTCATCCCCGCGGTCACCGATTGCTCCCTGATTGCGGAACTCCTGTTTCTGTGCCTGCCAACCCTACGCCCGTCTGCGATGTCGCCCTTCCGTACACCCGTACGCCCGTACATTCTTGCATTGCTATTTCCGTCTACCGTTTCCTGGACCCACCCTCTTTCGCCGCGTCGCCGCCGGGTTTGCGTGCTCTTTTCTTTTTTCTCTTTAATTTAACCTTTGCCTTTGCCTGCCGTTTGTCCGCCCTTTGTTGCAACTCACATCTTCCGTTCGCCTCGCCGTCCGTCCGCGTTTCGTCCCATTTGCGCAGGTGAGTACTACGTTCTCGATAATTTGTGCTGTCTGGGGTGTGGTCCGTCCTCGTGCTGTCGCGTGTTGGTTGGTCCGGGATGGGTCCGGCGGCGACGCGGTCGCCCGAGGTAACAGTGAGCGCACAATTCAGGTATGTATGGTAAGTAACTTGGGTCGCGTATTGACTCCTGTGCCACGTATCGGTTCCCCAATCCATGCCCCCTTTGTTACACATTTCCGATGTATGCCCCGCCAGGTATCCATCCAGCGCGCCCGCCCGCCCCTTCCGTCTGAGGACCATCCCCTGTGCCCGCCTGAGTTGCGCTCGCTCATCCTGCGCTGCTGGGCCGCGAGCCCCCTGGACCGCCCCTCGAGCGCAGAGGTGGTCAAACGCCTGACACTGATCATCATGCAACACGAATGGAAATCTTCTGGAGCATTGGGGTTGAGGACTTGATGGGTTCAGGACTGGTATTCATGCATAAAGTCTAATATCAGCGACGTACTTATATGCGGCATCCGTTTGAGTGGCGCGTTGTTGAATGAAACAGAAATGTGGCGTTGCCGCCATGTCAACCATGTGGAAGCAGCTAGGCACGCAGCACTACGTAGATGGATGGACTTCCAATCCTGAGAGAGTCTAACTATCCCCGCCGAGCCAGCCCCGCCTGTGTGTGCCTGCTGCTCATACGGCATACGGCATATGGTAGTGCAGTCCTGCCTACTGTACGGCAGATGCCCAGCGACATCTGTGCGCGCTTGTCATAGAAAGCAGCAGCATCAGTGCATTGGTGTTGCGGCGTCTTGTCAGGTTCCGATATGCGTGGCTAGCGAGGTGAAAAGTAAGCATTATAGCTAGCCTAGGTATGTGCGCGAGCGCGCGAGTTTGAACAATATGTTCTATTCATACCTTACTTCAGACAGGCATACAGCAGATGAACGAGACCTATGAAAGGTTCGACGCATATGCTGAGCAAGGTCACAACGCGTGACGCGCCATGCATTGTACTAATTGTACTGTATGCACGGTATTGGTTATTGTTGGCTTTGTTTGATTGGCAGGCAGTCACTTCAAATATATGGAACGGCTTGGATAAATCGAAATTTCGAAGGTTACTTGACGGAATGTGAGTATTTCAGTGACGGATGCGTGGGTGCCGATACAGTGAGATGAAAGGTGCCGATATATAAACAGGTGGACGGACCTTGCTTGAGGTGTGATAAATAGCTCGCGCTTACAGCGCAGGTCGCTCGCGTCTGTAAAACATACAGCTACCGGCCGAAGTCAAAAGGGTCAACAACATGATGATGTTGGCCTCTGGTCCGTGAATCGATCCAGCAGGGCCATTTGGGCGTGAGATAGAGGTCGGGTTAATTAAGTGATTGCTGGGATGGGACGGTGGATGTATAGGATGCAGGATCGTTTGTGGCCGGGTCGTTTATTGGGTGGGCAGCCAGCGGTACGGGGGTACATAGATTGTGACCGGGTCGGCGACGAATATTTAACCGGGTCATCATTCGCTCGGTAACCGCCCATCACATATACCCCAGCACGGATACCTGACCTGTCGGATACCTGACCATTCGATTAGTACGCGGGGTTGCCCCGCGGCCAGTGGCGCGCGGCGGCGGCATGAAATCGACGCCGTCAATTAAAGGACTCGACCCCAGCTGGCAGCGGTCGATGATCAGGATTTTTATTATGCGTCCACCCGCGGCCCCCTACTAATTAACGCCCACAGGGCTTCGGTTAATAACCCTGGCCTGACGGAACAGGGCCACGGCACACAAGACGATCATCCTGCACCTTCAAGATGGGCGTGTAGCCCCCGCCGCTGACCACCCCTTCCTTGCTTAGTACTCCCAGCGAGCTCTGCGAAGTCGTAGAGCCCGCTCCAAAACTCCGCCACTGCCCGCCGGGCGGCCAGCCAGCCCTTCAGCCTCTATCCACCGATGGCCGAGGGGTACCGTCTGCAGTCCTGGACCTGGCGGCGCTCATCACTCGCCGGCCCGTTTCCATAGCAATGGTTATCGCCAAGACGACGACGTGCCATACGCACTGCTGCACTCCCGTGGGGGGGCAGGGCAGGCGAGCCACACATGCTGTCTTTGAAGGCTCCATCCCTAACCGTTCCTCGATCTGCGCGACAACCGCTTGGGCCACCTCGCAGCCCCAAAAAAGTAGTGGTGTTGCATGTACTACTACTACTACTACTACTAGTACTACTAGTACTACTAGTACTACTAGTACTACTAGTACTACTAGTACTACTAGTACTACTAGTACTACTAGTACTACTACTAGTACTACTAGTAGTACTAGTACTACTACTAGTAGTACTACTAGTAGTAGTACTACTAGTAGTACTACTACTACTACTAGTACTACTACTACTACTACTACTACTACTAGTACTAGTACTACTACTACTACTACTACTACTACTACTACTACTACTACTAGTACTACTAGTACTACTACTACTACTAGTACTACTAGTACTACTACTACTACTAGTACTACTACTACTACTACTACTACTAGTACTAGTACTACTACTACTACTACTAGTACTAGTACTACTAGTACTACTACTAGTACTAGTACTACTAGTACTACTACTACTAGTACTACTAGTACTACTACTACTAGTACTACTAGTACTAGTACTACTACTACTACTACTACTACTACTACTACTACTACTACTACTACTAGTACTACTACTTCTACTACGAGTACTACTACTACTACTACTTCTACTACTAGTACTACTACTACTACTACTACTACTACTACTACTACTACTACTACTACTACTACTACTACTACTACTACTACTACTACTACTACTACTACTACTACTACTACTACTACTACTACTACTACTACTACTACTACTACTACTACTACTACTACTACTAGTACTACTACTTCTACTACTAGTACTACTACTTCTACTACTACTACTACTACTACTACTACTACTACTACTACTACTACTACTACTACTACTACTACTACTACTACTACTACTACTACTACTACTACTACTACTACTACTACTACTACTACTACTACTACTACTACTACTACTACTACTACTACTACTACTACTACTACTACTACTACTACTACTACTACTACTACTACTACTACTACTACTACTACTACTACTACTACTACTACTACTACTACTACTACTACTACTACTACTACTACTACTACTACTACTACTACTACTACTACTACTACTACTACTACTACTACTACTACTACTACTACTACTACTACTACTACTACTACTACTACTACTACTACTACTACTACTACTACTACTACTACTACTACTACTACTACTACTACTACTACTACTACTACTACTACTACTACTACTACTACTACTACTTCTACTACTACTACTTCTACTACTACTACTTCTACTACTACTACTTCTACTACTACTACTTCTACTACTACTACTTCTACTACTACTACTTCTACTACTACTACTGGAATGGAATGGAATGGAATGGAATGGAATGGAATGGAATGGAATGGAATGGAATGTTACATGTTGTACTGACCGTCCGGCCAGTCACATGTGGCCCCGCAAAGGACATCCGTCAAAGGCCGCTCATCACGATCTTCCCGCACCAGTTACCATCGTAACCGTTTCACGATCTCCGCCATATCCGTTCACCCGACCATCCTTCGAGTTTGAGAGTTCGGCATCGCCACCAATCAAGCGTGCGTATCTTGGCCCATCAACTAAGCCTCAACACCACATCTCAGTAACTAGCTGCTATCTCATACCCGACTTACATCGGGGATCTGTACAGGAATCGAACCTGCGACTACAGGTGCACAATTGGCAGTGAGTTGTCTCCAGACCAGACTACTACTACTAGTAGTACTACTAGTAATACTAGTACTACTACTACTGCCATCAGCGAGCGGACCTATCGCCCCCCCCACCAACCGCGCATCTATCGATAATTCCAGAACGAAGGTGAGTGCGGCGGCCTCAGTCGCCAGCAAGGTTGGTCAACCGCGTCACCTTGAAGTGAAACTATCGATGACGACCATGACACTCCGTCCAATGCAGTCGATGATTGAACACGGTCCCCCCACACACCGCCAACGAACGCACCGGGGTGGGTTAGCAAGGAACTCTTTGACTCAGGGCCGGTGACGGCGGTGTATCGGCTCTAATGAGCCCCATCGTCTCCGTCCCCTTAACACACGCCCGGGTGATGCCGGACGTATCATTATTATTATTATTATTGAACACGGTCCTTTCACGCGCGCTGAAAAAAGTCAACACTGCGTCGGTGTTCTTGCTTCGTATGCGAGTCATGAGGCCATCACCTATTCCGTCTGAGTGTATAGGAACGGCCTGGACACATCATCAGACACCGTTTCGTCTCAGGATAACAGGGACACAGCAGGTAGGGTATGCATTTAATGATACATGTCGTGCTTGCAACTAACGGAGAGTTCCAGGTAGGTCGAGGACACAGCGAGCCACTGGTGGCCCTGGCATGGCACGCAGGCAGGTGGCGGCGGGATATATATGTACGGCCCCTTACGGTTAAATTTGGCATAATTGGCGGCAGTCTTAGGTCCGCCTGAGGGTCGTGCTTCGGACTAGCCCTACAACTCGTGCTGGTAGCCTATCTATCATGACCTCCACGTATGCCCGAAGCCCTCATCAGGTAAAGCGGAAAATGAAACCGGAGAAGCAAGGCTAGGTGCAAGTGGTGTCGTGTCATTCGTGAATTCTTTGTGTTCCATCCGCTGCGTTAGTCCGTCTCTCGCTTCTCTCGCTTCTCGCTGACGGAAATATAATAGTACTTTGTTGCCGTACAACCCTTGCCGTACAACCGCACGACACCCACTCGCACCTACCGACCGTATCTAGCTACCCCGTACGTACAATCCAGCTACCGCCGGTGACGTTCACAGCAGCAAGCAAGAAACCATGAACCTGGGGGGTAAGCTATCTAGGTCGCAATCAAACCATTTTGGGTGCGTATCTGTAAACCGTACATTTTCGTCCTGCTGCATAATGCTGCAGCAGCGAGGCGAGGCGAGACGGTCGCAGTCTTGCGCCCGATGAGCTAGATGAGCATTCTCTACATGATCTCGCTCATCAAAGATTCTTTAGCGCATCGATCGAGCAGGTAGATTTACAGCGCAGACGCCAGCCAGGCTTTCGTTCATCGGAACGCATCCGAGCCAGTCATCAATCGATCACTACCCATGACGTACTCACTCCTTCCTCCATTACCGATCATCATCACAATCTCCATCGTACGTGCAGCGACCAAGAACCAACGCACGCGAGTACACACATACAATATACCGACCCAAAGGCGGGTTCGTTCAGCCATGCTCTGAATCTGCATTACCTCTATAGCCGTACTTCCAACTTTGTTTCAGCGACACAGGCAGAGGTATTCTGACACAGGCAGAGGTATGATTCCGGACAACGCCATCGACGGACCAGACTGAGGCTTATCGTCATGCACGCCAAAGTTAGTTGGTATAACTACTTATTATGACCAACGTAACAATCCTGCAATCATTGTAGGATACAACTAACCTACAAGACCATAAGCCAACTGAAAGAATCGTGCATTGCCGTACGTAGTTCACCACACGACACGCACGCACCCACACACGCACTACACGCACCCACTACACCCACCCACATACCCGGGGATGGATGGCCATGCACGTACACATGGACTGACAAGGCGTACACGCAACGTAATAAATGAATTGTCAGCAGACATTATTATATCAATTTAAAGTGTAAATGAGTATGCATGCAAGTATGCATCGGGCAGGGCCCGTACGTACGCAAGCCCCCGGCAGGGGGCTATCCCGACCAGGTTAACCCCACGCGCCCGCCGTCAATGCCGCTTCTGGGGGATGTGGATGACCTCTTGTGACCTCGTCCATGTTTGCTCGACATGCAGTAGTTCTGGCCCTGCACCCTCACTCGCCCCACATAGCGTGCGAGCAGTGCCGACTGTGTGGCTATATATGCCGTGGTGGGTATGTGAAAGTGGCATCATGATGAATTGCTAAATTCTGTCCGACCTACCTATGCTATCTATCTACCGGCCGCACACGCGACATCAATTTAGGAACACTCGCTGCGACTCAAATCTCCTGCAGCTGCTGCATGCTACTGCTGCGCGCGATGCGCGACTGCTTCATCAAATACATGCCTCTAGACCGTTTACCACCATTCCTTTGTGCCACATAATAATTAATAGCTACCTGGCTTGCCTCGACGGTGTGTGCGCGCGCTGGACGGACGGACGGCAGGCAGAATGAATGCACACGCTCGCACGCATGGATGCATGCTTCCCTTCTTCACCTTCTGCAAGCATGAATGGCGTACCTACTTCGCCGTACGCCCACGAGCGGGTTCTGTGATGACGACCCCTTGTGCGCAGATAGGCCACAAAACCACCCAGCCGATAATTTATTTCGTGCACGCGCACATACAATTGTTACACACGCAATCTAACGAACGAACTTTACAAAACACGCACAATGACACCCACAACACGCATGCACCCCCCTCGCTTAGGATTAGTTAGTATACAGAGTGCAGCTAGGTTCACGCACAAACGAAATGTTACGGAGTATGTATGTGATTTAAACAGAACGACCAAGTAACCAAGCGCGACGATGGGACCGTCCGGGAACGAATTAACCAAGCCACGTACCATGCGTGGCGCTGCTCGTTTACTGATGAGCTATACATCAAACGATCCTTCCATCGAAAGACGTAGGCCACACTACGGGGCGGGTTCGCGACAACGAAGAACAACGAAGGCCGCGAGCAAGTTGGTACGGCAGGAGCGGGAAATGAGCTGGTCTAGATAGCTATACCAGGTTTGGGGAGTTCCTGGATCGGATTTGCCAGTCGGACAATAATCGGCCCGGCAGCGCTCTGAGCGCTGACGCCGACGATTCCGAGGGCACGTACGCAGGAGCCCCCTACCTCCATCTCCCGCCGTGGAACGAAGTTGTTTTGCACCACTGCTAATGGCACAGTCTGAGGTGCGAGCGCGCAACAAGCGGACCCGACCATCCACACGGCACAAGACAGCAACGTCTGATGAAAACCGTCTGCGGGACGACGTAGCAGGCATTAAAGAACACCTACGTAACATTTACCCTTGACGATTCGTAACTATTCAAACACTGCCAATCATTCTTAACTATGTAAAGGTTGAAAGGGTCGTCGTCTGTGGGCCCTCTTGCTCACCAGAACTTCACTCACGTCCAGGCGTATGATCCACATACGAAAAATAAACGAACAGACCGCGCGTACGTACCCCTATTCCTCTTATTCCTCTTGCTTGTTGTCGGTGGACGGATGCGATGATGCGACTGTGATTTCTTTTGTCGCCCCCCGCCACCCAGAGAACAAACTTCCCTAGACTACATGCAGCCCGCTGCCCTGGATTCAGTCTGCGCGTTGCCTTGCACTTTTAGCCATTTTGGCGGTGCGTGGTCCGTGCCATCCAAACAGAAACAACAATCGACACACAAATACGCACACGCATGCAAGGGCTAGGTGATGAAGGGCTTCACGGTCAAGTCAGCGCCGGCATCGGCAGCAGGCGGGAAATCAAGCGAATCGATGCGTGTGTTGATTGGTGTGGAAAATTCTTCGGGGTAATAAGGCGGTGTGCTGTGTAGCCGATGATCAATGAGCAGCAATGCTGGTTTGTGATGAATTTATGCTCGGCATTCCTCGTACTGCTTGCTTCAAGTAAGCGGATGCGTTGGATGTATGCGTCGTCTGCGCCATATGCATCGATGCCTCTCTTCATCTCGCTCCAAAATGTCGCCGGCCCTTTTCGCGTCTCCTTGCGTTATTTCCCGTCTGAAGCGCCATACGTTTCCATCATTGTCGTTACGCAGCTCAAGACCTCCGCGCTGGAGGGGCGGTCCTTAGGGCCAGCAGACCAGCAGGAATCGATGAGAGCGCGCAGCTCAGGCGGGCACAGCGGGTGTTCGTCGGCTGGAAGTTGCGGCCGCGCGCCACGGATGGCGACCTACACGTACGTATGCAGATGGACCGATATATAAACGCACATTGAACCAGCAACTAATCATAACTAACACAACTATGACACCGGTCGCCGTTACATAAGATGCGTACGTACACGCGCGCAGGTATTGGTAAAAACTGGCATTCTGTCCAGAGATCGGCGGTTCGAATCCCCGTCCCCTCACCGCCGTGTGATTAGGCGGGTCTGGCGCGGTTTCCAGGAGAGGCTATCCTGGCGCGCTGGTAACCTGGTGTAGTGACCGGTATGGCTGCGTGACCCCCCCCCCGCGGGTGATGGAGGATGGGTGCGCAGTCCTTGGTAGGGGTTGATGAGACGAGGCACCTACGAGCTATCTGGGCCCGTTGGAACACCCGGTCGGGGTACAGGTCCACCTTGTAACGGTTACATCAAAAAAGTGTGCATTCCTTATCAGTCATATTCATACATATGATCAAAGAAACATAAACGTGAATTCCTACTGCAACTAGGTTTTATGTCAATCTCGAAACAGCTAGAAGGGCCGCGGCCAGCTAGATGAGTGTAAGGGGAGGCCCCAGCCCAGCTACGATACCTAGATACCATTCAGGGCACCCAAACGGTAGTTAGCTACCATAAAATTGATATTTAGATGTAACTAAAAAGTAGATGCCGGCCAGGTACCCCCCCCCCCCCCGGCTCAACTGCCAGATGCGACCGTCCGTCGTACCCTACTAACCCTACGTTCAAGCGGCACTCTGGCATGACGTAAGCAGTCAATGTGTTGATCGATGTTTGCTCACTAACATGAAGAATTATAATCCCGGACCGCTAAGCCCATGCGTGTAACAAAGGGACCGCCGATGTTAGGTTCGAGAGCCGGCATTGGTCACCAGTTATTTTGTTCACGCAGGCATCCGCCTGCGGCCCCTACCCATGTTACCAGGCGCCGGCCCCCCGAACCATTTCCTGGTATGCGGCCGGACCCAACAGTCCGACCCGCTTGACGGGCACACCTCGGGCTATCCATGCAATCCCTTGAGACGTGGTACGAGGTACGACACTTCCACCGGGGGCGGACTCGGACCTAACTGAAGCGAGGTGTCCAAGCGGAACTCCCCAATTTTCAACTATTTTATCCTGAACCGGATCGAACCTGCAGCCTCATGTTCACAGACTCGATGCCTAGGGAATGGCCAAGCAAGTTCGGTGGTACTAACCTGAAACCCAATCATGGCGTTCACGCTTCCAGCCCAAGGTTCTCTCCTCGTAACCAACTCGTAAATGATCATGCCCAAGCTGAAAATGTCACATCGATCGGCCATCTGCGGTTTACACAAACAGAAAAGAGTTAGTCATGCGTATATGCCAAACGTTTATGTTTAATCACGCAGTATATGCGCTGAATGAACTACTCGCGTATGTATTCTGCGTATATCACGCAAGTGTCGGCAGCTGCATAGGGATTAAAAGCTTGTAATCGTGTTATATATACAGGATGGTGTGAAACTCAGTAGTACGTAAAATATCAGGACCTCGTGCAACTCCACATGAAACACTATGATATAGTGGTAGTAGTACCGTTACAGTGTGGATAGGCTTCCGGGCCCTGTCTAGGGGTTTATGTCGCGGTTTTATATGATGCTTATATGACACCTTCAACCAGCATCACACCGAACCTACGCCATACGCACCGAGGGTCCAAGGCGGTTGATCCTGCCAAATAAGGATCCCACCTCATCCATTCACCCGCACATCCGTAGAGACAGAGGGTTCAGCAATCGCCACCGATCTAGCATGCGAATCTCAACCCATCAACTGTGATCTCAACTCCACATCTCAGCAGGTAGCCGGACGATTATATGTATATGTATATATACATACATACATACATACATACATATATTATATTATATTATATTATATTATATTATATTATATTATATTATATTATATTATATTATATTATATTATATTATATTATATTATATTATATTATATTATATTATATTATATTATATTATATTATATTATATTATATTATATTATATTATATTATATTATATTATATTATATTATATTATATTATATTATATTATATTATATTATATTATATTATATTATATTATATTATATTATATTATATTATATTACATACATACATTGTCTATATATACATACATAGGGTTTAACCCTATAACCCTATATACATATATGTATATATATACATATATGTCGGGTGTATGAAGGGGCCATAGACGAGACAATGATGCTCATTGGAGCCTATACGCCGCCGCCACCAGTATTGACTCACAGATGTCCCAGTTAGGGAATGTATGTATGAGGGACGGGGCTACGCGCCAGCACCCGGCGGCGGCGCTAGAGCATCCGGCGTACATTATTATTAGGATGTTACAGCAGACCCCGCGGGTCATCGGTGACAGCCAACGGCGACAGCCGAGGCTTCCTCACCATACACTGCCTAAACGAACTGGCGCCACCATGGCGCTCCGGACAGGCTCCACAAGTGCACCGAAACACTCCCCGGGCCCACACTACCAGGGAATCACCCCGTTCCTGAGAACCAACCATGGCAAGGGATAAAGCCCGCTCAGGGAGTTAGCCACCAGGGCGCCCCTATTAGCGAACCACCACCCCAACCAAGGCGGGGTCACTTCTCCAGCGGTGGTCCGTAGTCTTGGAGAGCCACGGGAGCTCGCGAGCCACCATCAGGGGCCTGCCCGTACGGTCCCTCCGGGCCGAAAAACCGCCCACCCCTAGCGATAGCTCCACCGGGCGTCAGTGCCCCTTCCATGTGATGCACGCCTGTGCCCGACAGCTCGCAGTTCTTTTGGATGCTCCCCTTAGAGCATCGATCATCGCGCAAATGTTGAACCCTTGTGCAATTGTTTCATGCCGTTGCCGTACGTGTTTGTAATAACATACACACCTGCTGATTGTAGTTGCCACCGCAAAAGAGCTCAGGCGCCATGTCTGCGCGCAAGCGTGAATGACAAGTAGCATAACAATATCGCTTTGGGCGGCAACGAAATTAAAAACCCTAGATATGCCGCAATGCCATCGCTTCTGTAGTCCCGCAGAATTCGTATTGTGGCTCCTGTCACTGCATCTTCACAGTTCTCCTGTGCGTAAGTTCTGCGTGGATGTGTCGGTCGCACGCTGCCGGTGATCCCCATCCAGGGGTGGTCGAGAAACATATGGTCAATCCAAATGCCATCTTTAGGGCTAGGCAAAAACTTACATTGGGCTGCTCCAACCTTGGGCTTGGCAGCAGGCAAGAATGCCGAGCTGATTCTTAATCTGCACAGTTGAGCGCGTGGTGGGCAATATTTTTTACATTATAACATTACCAAGACGTTCCACACAGAATGCACGCACGTCCATGTACCCAACTGTGCACAACTTTGCAGCGTACCTGGCGAGTCCGAAGTCTGAGATTTTGGCATTCCCCATGCCGTTCAGCAGCACGTTGCTTGGCTTGAGGTCCTGGAATAAGCATGGGACGGAGGGAGTCATGCTTTATGTTAAATGTATAATTGATAAGTTTTATTAGTTTTATATCGTTATAATGTGCTATATGGTGTAGTACATTATAGAGGATTGCATGTATCCCATTTCGCGGCATTTGCTGCTCTCCAGAGACCAATCCATGCTATATTATTGGTGCGTTTGTGTGGTGTGTCGCCCTTGGCTTGCCGCTATCTTGGGTTGTGTTGCCCCGCAGGGCGCGTCTGCGTTCTAGCGTGCTTGGTTGCTGGTTTGACTTGGTCCTTTTTGATTTTCGAAGCGTTCGTGCTGTGCGGCGGGTTTCTTTCTTTTGAGGAACAACAACATACAATTGCATTCTTCAAGCAACGAGCGAGATCATACCACTACCACGCATACAAAGGACAGGATGCGATGCCTGGAAGCTGGTACGGCAAAGCGCCGTACAGACAGACGCTCATAATAAAGGGAGCCATCAGGTAAGCCTCTGTGTCATCCTAGCGGAAACCGTATGTACAAGTACAAACACGTACACGGCGGTATGTACAATTCTAATACGTACATACCAGGCATTTATCCTCCACCACCGACATACCATGTGTATGACGTCGGGATGCAAGTATGCCAGTCCCGCCGCGATGTCCCGGGTTATTCGCAGCACATCCATCAGTCCATAGCAGTGGAGGTGGTGCTCGCTATCTCGATGTTTTGCTGAGGCACAGACGTGTTTAATGCGTATTAGTGCAAAGGAGCGTTTTCATAATAGATATGAACATTGATGATTAATATTATATTAGTGTCTTTCTGTACAGAGCAGCTTCCGAATGCAGGCAGCACTCCTCGTGCACAAATACCTTACCGTGAATTAATGCGGCCAAAGGCGTAGACGAAACGAGCTCGGAAACTATGAATGGAGAAGGCGGCTGCAGGTGTGCGCCGTAGTAGTGAACAATGTTGGGATGTCGGAGCCTTGACAGGACCTGAATTTCACGTGACAAAACCTCCAGCGTCTCTATTATCTCTTCATTGTCCGCCTGCCCTGTCCGGCCGCCCGGGGCCATCAGCTCGTGACTGCTGCAGGCAACCTCGCACTCAAGCAGCTTGACTGCGACCTGCTGCTCACCGGACGGGGTATGCAGCACGCCATGCCGCACAACCCCGGACGCACCTGCGCGCAACAAGCCCAACTACCATGGAGACACGAAACTAGCCGTACCAGAAGCAGTGCAAAGCATTTGAAGAACACGCGGATACATACATTATCAATATTTCAGCCCTGGATTCGAAGTGCTTGTACTAATTCATTGTATTTCCCTCCCGACACAAATCTTTCGACGTTGGCGATTCTTACGGTAGGTTGCACACCTTTGCCGAGGAATGTCTTCAAGTCGATGACGAGTTTCGCTTCATGTAACCCGGGGAACGAACCGTACTGGCACGCCAGCCCGCCGTCCGCGGCATTTGATGAGGCCTGGTTCGACAACTCGATGCAAATGCCTGAACAGTGAAACCATGTATATTGTTCTGGTTCTTACGTTTGTCTGTGGACATGAATACTGACCCCCCGCCAAAGCAGTGATGGCCAGTGATGGCTATATATACACATAGCAAGGTGGCCAGGTAGATTGAGAGTTGAATAGTTTTATCTGGCGGATTTACGGCAACCATAAACGGTGAAATAAAGGACTTGAATGTCGGTCATGACTGCTAACTCTAAACAGGAAATTAGTATTCCGGGAAATAGCTGCTTCCGGTAAGAAAACCCGTTGGTACGTAGATAGGGCAGATTTATGCGCTTACCCAGTTTCTATCATGCACCGTACACAGTATCCCATCGTTACTTACTGTATTCGCTTGTGTCCTGATTTATTCGATGTTTGATCGCCTTGAAGATTTCAGTCTCCGAAGTTAGGTTTGGGGCTTCCGCATCGTCTGAAACAGTAGGGGACCATGGAAGTCGCTTCGTTCTACCCTGGTCGCAGGTAGGTAGGATTGTTTCGCCGGACACGCTCTCTACCATCTACATCGACATGCATAACACTTTCGTTCGGATGGTGCGTGTCTCAGTAAATCATATGCTAATATACACATAAATATGTGGCGGGCGGGCGGGTTGCTTTTCTAAATACACATTGCTCGCCAGACGCTCGTTACCTACGTACCTTCGACGGATGCGGTGTACTCGGACGCCCCTAGGCACAGCCTTGCTGTCACTTTGTCCTGAGCGGCCTTGGCAGCAGTAGCGACGGGACGTGCGCAGTCGGCTACGGCTGATGGCGCAAGGCAGTGCAGGGCGACCTCACTCAGCTTGTTGATGGTGGTAGGTCCGCCGCCGTCGCCGCCGCCGCCAGAGACGACTCTTGGGCTGTCCGGGCTCTTTGTGTTTGAAGCCGCGGAAAGAAGGGAATGACTCCTGTTTTGGAGTAAGGCTGGCAACGAAGACCAAACGTAAGATTTGGTCGAAGGTTGCTTGACGACGCTACTGTATCCACTGTCACTGTTCCTGGCAGCAACGACCACAGCAGCGATGGCTGTCCGATCAATTTCACTGCTGATGGGCCCTGCTGCAAAGTCGCCGAACCCGTCTCGCGCCTTCTTCCGGCCGCATGGCAATCGCAACGTCACCGGCCCTGCAGTTTCAGAGTCGATGGACGACACGACAATCGCACGCTTGGATGCTGCGGCTCCCCTTCGTAATAACACCCGCCGAGCTCCCAGCAGCAGCGCTGCCAAGCTGGCCACGCCGCCGCTCAGTGCAGCGCCCGCGATAGCACCAGATGACAATGCAGCCCTGCGTGGTGCTTCCGCACCGGGCTGATGCTGATGACCATCGCCTACATGAGGCGGCTCACGAGTGATTGATGGTTTCTCGTCCGGCTGCGGCACTTTTGGATCTTGATGAGGAGTACGAGGCGGAGTGTTGAAGACGACGTCGACTGGCAAAGCCCACGGAGGTCCTGTACCGCCCGGTCCCATCACATCTCGGCCTTCGTCAGGTGTTGATGATGGCGGCGGCAGCGACTGTGCCGCAAGGGCGCTTGGGGATGCTCCCCGTTTCGGGCCGCCCCGCTTACTCGGTCGCACGGTTTGTGTCGGCGTCATGGATAACGGCCTTCCCCAAATAAATTGTAACGAGTCTAAGAAAAATGAGAAAGAGCCCTGTCGTCGGTATGGAGAAACAAAGGGTTTTAGCGTTTAAGGTTCAATACAAACGAATCAGTACAAACATTAAATACCCGCCGATTACCTTCGCTCCAACCTGACGACATTTATGGACTTGTTACTGGCAAGTTGTTTCATTTTACCGTGATACAGCAACAATTCCTTACTTTCTTCTCACCTGAATACCGACGAGATAGCCAGCCATCGGCGCTGGCACTTGAACATGTTGCGAGCACAGCGAAAGGTGCGTGAACGGTGTAGTCAGACGCCGGCCTTTGCTGGTATGGAACACTAGCCTCTCGACATAGCCACCCGCGCATACACTCACGGCTGTCACCATTTCTCCCTCATATAGCGACCAGCTGTACCAGACTCCATCGGTGTTCCCGTCACCGATGGTCACGACACCCGACGTCACGGACGTGGTGTTGAACCTCAGCCCGACAACCTGCTCTGTCGCGTCAGCCGATGTGTTGATCGCAGAGGCTATTGCCACTGAGATCCCGATGTAGGATATTCTTTCGAGCACCTCCAATTGCCCAGAATATATTGGGCCACCGATGGCTGCTGGCGGTGGACGGGGCGGCTGCTGCCTGCTGTCTAGCCTGTCCAGCCTGTCCTGCTGCAGCGTCTCTCCGCCGAGCGGTCCACTGCTGCATGACAAGCTGAAGTCACAGGAGCCGTTCATGGGACCGCCGCCAAGCGGCCAGGATAGGCTGACCGCGTGTAGACCTGCGCGTGAGTGCAGCAGGCCCCCGATCGACCGGCGGCCAATGATGTATGTTGCTGACATGGTAGGCATGTATGTCAACGAACCATTAATTGATTGATGATGGGCACAAGAACGTACATTCGTTTGCTGGAAGTACGTATATATGTAGTATGGCGAAGAAAATAATTACAGCACCGTGCGTGGACGCACGCATGTGTTCAAAATAAAACACGCACGCGTTTTTCAAACACGCGCGCGTGCATGGGCCAGTGATAATGAGGCGCGAGCATGGATATGACAAGACCATCAGCGAGTCTGTATAGCCCGTAGCCAATACATGCGTAAGATATAAACGTTTACCGGGAATCCAGGAGATCTCAGCCGACGATGGTGATGACGCGCCGGGTTTGTTAAAATTGTTATTCTTATTGTTTATTGCTGTTTGAGCCAAGCCTGCTGATTTAGCTGTGGCATTATTGCCTTCTATGCCTTCTGGCGGCGACGCCCAGCGCTCCGCACTGGCCTTGCAAACCACAAGTGCCCTTTCAGAGCACCGTGACACAGAGAACGTGTAGATGAATGGATCATCTAGCTGCTCCGTGATTACGCCGGCAGGGTCGGCGCCGTAAGTAGCACGCATGCAGCTGGATGTTTGTGACTGCTGCTGCGTGGATGCGTTCGTCAACGCAGCACTCGCGATGCCCTCGGTTGATGATTGGACCCAGACGGCAGCGGCCTTTCCTGTGGGGCACGCAGTTGGGATGCATATGATCGATTAGACGGATACATGCGACAGATGCGGTTCGTGGCTGGATGCATGGCATGGGTGCGAAAGGTACGAATGCTGCGACCGAAGTCGTAGGTTTTGTAGGTAACCGTACCTAATCCTTAACACAGTAACCCTGACCGGAACGCACTGGGAACTAACGAGTTTTTCACTTTGCATGAATACTGCAATAGATGATTTTTTTGCGATCGAATGAGAGTGGGAGTGCGATTATCACTTACCTCCCATGAAAGCATTGTAGGCTTTGGCCCGAATGTCGTACGCCGTACCGAGGGCAAGCATATCCGCGACATCTATCAGATCCCAGCCACCGCCGAAATAATTGCCGTTTCTGTAAACATATCAATTGACAACCGTCAACTCACGCGAGCCGTTCGGTTAACGTGTAACCTGGGATTACTCGGGGAGGTAAGCCTGGCTTACAGTCCAAGTCAGTGTCCGAGTCAGTTCCCTGGATTAAACAAGAAATTCATGCCAGGCTCCATGTTATGTATGTGCACATGCATGCATGCATGCTAACACGGCGCTGTCAGAAACCCACCCTGAAGCTATCCTGGCCGCCATGCGTGGCTACCTGTCACGGACAGTTGCACTTATCCATACATAGTTGACATAGTATATAGTGTTGCGTACTTTACAGTGTGGATAGGCTTCCAGGTCCTGTCTAAGAGTTTAATGTCGTGGTTTTATACAATTATAGGACACCTTCAACCATCACCACACCGCACCTACGCCACGTATACATCCATACCATCATACGGACAGCAAATCGTTGCACTAACCTGCATAAATATAGCGCCGAGTAGAATTCTGTAGGGGTGTTAAGCAGGAGGTAGACCGTTCTGTCGGTGTATCGCGGTGAGTTGCTGCGTGAAAAGGTAATGCTGTAGCTCTCGGGCATTTGGTCAGCTCCACACGCGCCATAGCCTTCTTTGCAACCCGCCTGTGTAAGCGTCAGCAATACCATGTGCGGAACAAACAGATGCGTGCTTGGCTGAGAGTGCGCGGTCGCAGGGAACAGTGCGCGGAGAGGGTGAAGGGTTTCACGATCTACACGATCTTTAACCTGATAACCTGACCCTAATCCCGGAGAGGGCGGAATTGTCTTATACTTTATGCGTCGCTTCGCATATACGTAACAGACTGCTTATTGGCATTGAAGCCAGACGGTAAATCTGGCCCTCTGACGAAAGCAACCCCGGGTCGTTTGCGAATATTTGAGAACCATCAACGACCTAATAAAAAGCAAGTACTGCGTCGGCCTTTCAAGCTGGCGTCTGCGTCGCTGTGATAAAAAGATTCAAATTTAGACATTGCCCGGTAGCCGCCAACATGACCTGTTCCATCTATTTCCGCCAATGGGACGAGCGACAGCAATGGTTCGAGACGACAGCAACCATCACGGTACGGTGCTGGTTGGCGAGGTATCGGCGGAACAGTGAACTCAATGGCTAAAGCATGCGCGGCTTTGCACTATTTGCACACTCGGTTTTGAACTCACGCACATGTGTCCTGGTGCACAGCCAACAGCACATTTTATTCACCCACGCAAAAACGCATCCCACGCACGAGATACATCGATGCCCGAGCAGACGCCACTAACGCCATACATGCCCTCTGCTTACCTTGCAAGCTGCCCCAGAGGCGCTGCACATCTCGTAGCCAGGCGGGAATTTCGATTGGCCACAGCACTTGTTGCTTGGACAAACTTTCCGAGGCCCGTTCCCGTCGCCGTTGCCACAATCCGTGTGCGCAAAGGAGTTGCCCATCGCAGCCCACGAGGGCACAGTCGCAGCCGCGGCCTGGGAGCACGCCGGGTTACTCGGCGGTGCCGGAGGCACCATGGATGTGCGGCTGGGACTGCTGGCGCCTTTTGGAGCCGCCCATATTACACGGAGCTGCTTGCAACCCGACGGAAGAAAAACCATGCGTGAGGGGGACGAGTCCAAGCGGTGCGTGTTATTACCTATATTACCCAGAACGACTTCTCGGCCACGAATCAATAAACACGTCATAACAGCGTGGGTAATTTAAATAAGGATTGGCAGCGCAGTGTAGGCAGCGCACTGGAGCCTCCTGTGCAGGTACATGACATGTTACCCATAATACCTATGCCCAACTCAGTGGATGCCACGCTCCGTAAACCAACATAAAGCCCGCAATCCGCGCCTAAAATTGTGTCGTCGGCAGTGATAAGTAAGGCGACTGAACCGTTTGTAATATAAATCCAGTCGCAAATATTACACTGTGTAAACGTACCTGTCGAATGCTTGGATTGTACTCTCGCTCGGTAGCCGTTGCGCCATGAGCTTTATATACTCCGGCAAATCCCGCAAGGTAGCCATTAGGCGGTGCCTCCTCTCTATCGGGTACATAAGATGACATGGCGAAGGTACAGTAATCGAAAGGGATGACGAAATGAGCAGCTAGCCGGGCGGCCAGAAAAGGCAGTCGGATAATAACGAAGAATGAAGTAAATTCTGGAGGATAATGAAGTCACAGAGACGTTCAAGATCTTATCACGCGCGATTCAGGCCCAGGCACCCAAACAATTTTAACTGCATACTATGCTACGGCGCACACACGTACAGTCGCCTTCTTCATTCTCCGTTGCTGAGCTCGGGTCCTCCAAGCATGTAGCCCCAATAGGTCAATATGTTTTGTGTAAAACGAGTGCCGTCTGCATTCGGGAGCCACTCTGCACAGCAATTGTTATCCATTTGTTTGTATATACAATTTTATGTTTATTAATATATGTGCTATCTACTACTGAGTTAACATTATAATAATATATGATATAATAATAATGATTTAATAATAATGATTTAATATATTAATATTATATATAATTTAAATATGATAGATTTAATACCTTAACATTTTTAAATTATATATTCTGTATTTTAACAATATTATAATATATTTATTATAATATTATAATGTAATTTATTATCATATATTGTGGCCCTCCAAGACTACGGACCACCGCTGGAGAAGTGACCCCGCCTTGGCTGGGGTGGTGGTTCGCTAATAGGGGCGCCCTGGTGGCTAACTCCCCCTGAGCAGGCTTAAGCTCAGCTTTATCCCTTGCCATGGTTGGTTCTCGGGAACGGGGTGGTTCCCCGGTAGTGTGCGCCCGGGGAGTGTTTCGGTGCACTTGTGGAGCCTGTCCGGAGCGCCATGGTGGCGCCAGTTCGTTTAGGCAGTGTATGGTGAGGAAGCCTCGGCTGTCGCCGTCGGCTTCACCGATGACCCGCGGGGTCCGCTGTAACATCCTTAGTAATAATATATTGTATTTTTATAATTATTGTTATAATTATGATTATTATTATGATTATCATTGTGATTATTATTATTGCCCCCGCCTTTCATACCCTCGCTACGCATTTTGGACGAACTACTACTGGCCGTCGTACATGACATCTCAGCCACACATCGCGCCGTCGTACATGCCATCTCAGCCACACAGCTCGCGAGATTGTACATGCCTAGAATTTGGGGTATTTCCATAGCCATTTATATGACGACCTAGCTAAACAACAACCATTATTGCTTCCCTGCCTGTCTTCACGAACAGTACTACAACTTTTCCTCTTGCGAGCAAACAACCCCGCTTGCTTCACGTTCTGCGCTTGCGAGCAAATACAGCAAAACAGCGCTCGCGCTCGCTTGCCGTTCGCTGCGACATGCATGTGCACATGCTTAACATAATAGCACATCATGAACCACTGCTCAGGTAGGCCACGTTGTGCTGTATGATACAGCACTTTGGCGCAGCGTTCTTTGCTGAGGTCGGTGAACGGGTTCAAATCGGTCGTCGCTTATCATTTTCATTGGGGCGCTGTTTTGTGATTCCGCGAAGTTCTCTATTGCTGACAGTACTTACGCTCCTGAAAGATTACATTTTTGCCCACAGACGGCGGCCTCACATACAGCCAAGCTGCCGACTTGCCATTACATCGCTCGACTGCAACACACTACCCCAGTATGGCCCGCCGTTTCCTCTTTTCTAAGCCAGCAAAGATTTCATTGCATCGTTCTTTTATAACGGTGCGGCTCGGGGTGAACCATTCGTTCACGTTGCGATTCGTAACAATTCATGTTTCGACTTTACTTTCCGCATGACTACTGTGAATTGCCTTTGCACCACTAACATTCCTTTTCAATTGCCATATTTATGCTCATCAGCAGTCGTTTGCGTTTCTGACCTCGCGTAACGTCATGCGTACTTGCGACCCTGGTGGTCAGCAGGTCATTGAGCCGTCGTTTTGCAGATGCGCTCAAGTCATGCAGCGCGCGCTTCACGCCAGGGTGATGCCCAGCGTAGTAATACTTTTTGGTGTTATCAATTTAGCGTCTGCTAGTCATGCAAAGTTGGCCACTGCACATTAATCTTCCACTCAAAAAAGAAGGGGGGCCGGGGGGCCGTGCCCCCGGTCTCACATCATTCTTCATATGAGCGTTACAGCAATACAGAGTATAAATTCCAACCCGGCATCTGCCACCCACACAACCGTGGCGGCGATTCCATTAGGCTTCATAATTTGTGGGCTCCATTGGTGGCCTTTTGTGCCAGGGCTTGCATTACGGCCGTTCCTACCTATATGACGCAGGTCTTTCCGGTATTGTCTTTGTGCTCCAGTTCATTTCTGTCGTCTGCTGCACGGCCTCTGGTCTCCATATTTGCATTCTCAACATCCGCCTTGTCAAATGAACACCGGCTCACAACTATACACCGCACGTGTACACAATATGTCACACGCATGACGACGCATTGCAAATCCGTCCGCAGCATACACGATACTGCAACTTCCTGTGCCGCAATGTCGTCACATTAACAAACCTGTAATATGTTTTGTGATGCGCACGGCGTGTTGCAATTCCGTACACTGCATACACGGTACTGCAACTGACAGTGCAGCGTTGTCCTCACAATATGTCATCTGTAATGTATTGCGAACGGCACACCACTTGTGCTTACACTTATTGCCCAGGGTGACCCCCGACATTGTTCGGGAGCATGAGATTATGGCTAGCTGCTGAGATGTGGAGTTGAGATCACAGTTGATGGATTGAGATTCGCACGCTAGATCGGTGGCGATTGCTTAACGCTCTGTCTCTACGGATGTGCGGGTGAATGGATGAGGTGGGATCCTTAGTTGGCAGGATCAACCGCCTTGGACCCTCGGTTCGTATGGCGTAGGTTCGGTGTGATGATGGTTTAAGGTGTCCTATAGCATCATATAAAACCGCGACATAAACCCTTAGACAGGGCCCGGATGCCTATCCACACTGTAACGGTACTAACGGTAACTAACGGTAACTTAATGCCATGCCTGCCATCATCCCGGGGGGGATCGACAGGGCTGGTTCCCCCCCTATCCATGAAGGGGGGGGGGTGCGGGGGGGCCTAGCCTATAGGCTAGGCCCCCCCGCACCCCCCCGCGAGATTTCTTTTCATCTTGATGTAGCCTTAATTGAGGCGGGGGCTATTATTATTATTAGTGTTATTATTAAGTAGAATTAGTAGTAATAAAAGTATTATGTAAGCGTATAGTAGCGTCGGTACAGTACACGCAGTTCATCATCACCTCAGATTAACACCCTGTCTACAGAAATACACGCATCCTCGCCACCCAGCCCCCTACATTATTATACAGACCTGAAAATGGCGCTGCAAGGCCCCCTGCCCAGCTGGTACTGCCTGCCGGTGCGGGTGGTGAAGAAGAGGCGCTCCACCTCGAACCCCTCTTTGTGGCAGCCCTGGGATAGGTAGAATGTATTGCACGGGAACCGTACAGAGGCTTATCGATGCTCATACTTTCATAAAGGCTCATACTTGTATATGTTGTGATCAGCAAAGCGCCGGACCCTCCACTGGTCCTATTACTGCTGCATCATTTCGCCGGTATATGAGTGTTGCTCATTTCAACACTCCCCCTGAGCGACACTCATCGTCACTCAGACTCCCCAATCTGCCTCATCCCGGCTTCCCGTACTCTGGACAACAGCCAGCGGGACTCGAACCGGCGACCTCTCGGCGCAGCGCCATGCGCTAGCGGGGCTCATAACCTGTTGTGATCAGCAAAGCGCCGGACCCTCCACTGGTCCTATTACTGCTGCATCATTTCGCCGGTATATGAGTGTTGCTCATTTCAACAGTATACTTTTATAATTTTAATTATGCAAATATTTCAGCAACCAGCAGCTAATAAAGTAGCTCTGCAACTAAGGAGTAGTTGAGCATGTTTAAACGGCTTCGCTATATGTAAATTGCTTGATGTGTGCGCATGTACTTCAGTTCAAACGAACTGTATTTGAAAGTGCAATTCAGTCCGTAATCCCCAATCACCAGACGTACGCCAATTGTAGACCAACTAGGCAATGAGTCAGTACGGTCAGTGTCTGTCGCAAATGTGTACGCAATCGATAAGTTCGAAGTTCAATGATAATTAACCTGTTATTATCATGTATAGTGCGCCTTGGTCATAAAGCGACGCGTTTTTGAAGTTGGCGTTTTTCCCTGGCCGGCCTTTCGCCTCCCATGTATACGGTTCGTGGCTGTGTCAGTCGGCGAAGCGTAGGTGGCAGAGATTATACATAATGCGCGTTCGAACTGTCAAGACGTTTATTTGGATGGACGACTTTTGGCAATTACAGGAGGTTATTCGTCCAAAGCGAGAGCGACATTCAGAAGTACAGGGGACGAGATGCATCCGTATATCCGTAATAACCAAATCCCAGTGATTCGGCGGGTCTGAAGCGGTTTCCAGGAAAGGCATTTTTTGTGCTTCGGTAACCTCCGCGGGTGGTGGTGGTGGTCGGTGGATGGGTGGTGGTGGTGGTGGTGGATGGGTGCGCAATCGAGTTTTGGTGCCGGTTGATGATATCTGCGCCTACGCGCTATACAACATCTGGGCCCGTTGGAACGCCCGGTCGGGACTAAGAGTCCTTTTTGTGGTTGTTCATTATTATTTAACCTAACTTTGTCAGCGGTTGATTCAAGGTCAGGTTGTACGTACAACACCATTTGTATATGTACAAACCCCAAATCTATTATCATCACTGACTCGCCTGCACTGATATTATGTAGTCGTTGAATGGGCCCACGTTGTACAGCTCAAAGTGCACTCCTATCCACTCAAGCAAAGAGCGGGGATCATGGGGACGTTGGGGCGCAGGCAAGGAGCGTGCGTACATTGTCAAAGGACTCCCTCATCGTGCCTATGACTTGTACGACTAGTACGACAGACATGCGCAATATAGTTTGTCACCCTAAAAGCCGTGATCCGGTTGATGACCTGTGGGTCCCACTTCATAATTGTACCTCCAAAAAATGGGAAAGCATAAGGAAATAAGAAAGCGGATCACCGGTGACATCCAAAGGCGGTCCAGCCATCACCCTTCGTTAGTGCAAAGGCAGCAGGCGCAACGGACACGCGCAAGCCACACGCGTACGGAAATCCCCTCGCAGCATATACATGTACTCCAAACAAGCACATGAACAGCAGACTTAGCAGACTCCGCAGAGGTAAGCTGCGCTTAGCTCTAATATTAGAAAGTGCAAATCGGCGAACGAACAGGCGGACATACGAACGTACGCACTACTACCAGCCGCATGTGCGTGTAGTGCGTGGCGGGAAACACACCTGGCTCGCTTGAACCTACGAGGCCGGTGATTGAGCTTTGATTGCGGTACAGCGTCCACGCATCGAGTCCATCGTCCTGCCGAAGGACCTTGAAAGCTCTAAGAGGGGAGAAATCGTCGCTACCACGCAGCATCGTGACGCCAGGGCATCCAATTACCGCGACGGACGCAGGGTAAGTAGGTTAGGTAGGGTGATTAATCAATATTGCAACAAAGGTATTACTGAACCGGAAGATGCGCTTGCTGGGACGCATACATGGTGATCACGTGTACGTCTACTACATCCGTTACAGGAACACAACTGCATGCTGTATGTAAAGTCGTGCATCCTCAGTGAAAGTAACATTATAACGAGGAAAGTAACATTATAAGCAGGCATCGCAAGCCCTCTCCGCCGCACGCTTCATTCATTTACGGACGTACGTATACATTCTGCTCACGCAGTCCCACACATACTGCTGTACTGCATGCTGCAGTCGTTGGCAGCAGTACAGCCAACGCCGGGCGCGGCTGGTTGGCTGCTCCTCTGCAGACAAGTTCTTTCGAAGTGAGTATCGGTGTTTCATTGTTTATTTTGGGGCGGGGCCCCAGCGTGAAGCGCGTTCGGGGGTCCCGCCCCCTAGGATTGCCCATGTCCGTGTGTCCGTGTGTCCGTGTGTCCGTGTGTCCGTGTGTCCGTGTGTCCGTGTGTCCGTGTGTCCGTGTGTCCGTGTGTCCGTGTGTCCGTGTGTCCGTGTGTCCGTGTGTCCGTGTGTCCGTGTGTCCGTGTGTCCGTGTGTCCGTGTGTCCGTGTGTCCGTGTGTCCGTGTGTCCGTGTGTCCGTGCGTGTGTCCGTGTGTCCGTGTGTCCGTGTGTCCGTGTGTCCGTGTGTCCGTGTGTCCGTGTGTCCGTGTGTCCGTGTGTCCGTGTGTCCGTGTGTCCGTGTGTCCGTGTGTCCGTGTGTCCGTGTGTCCGTGTGTCCGTGTGTCCGTGTGTCCGTGTGTCCGTGTGTCCGTGTGTCCGTGTGTCCGTGTGTCCGTGTGTCCGTGTGTCCGTGTGTCCGTGTGTCCGTGTGTCCGTGTGTCCGTGTGTCCGTGTGTCCGTGTGTCCGTGTGTCCGTGTGTCCGTGTGTCCGTGTGTCCGTGTGTCCGTGTGTCCGTGTGTCCGTGTGTCCGGTAACGGCAAAACGTTCATTATCCGCTAAACTAATTCGCTATGTTTGTCATATTAATTGTCCTCTATTGCAAGGTATCCTTGGTTTGGCTGAAAAAAATTCTTTGCGCACAAATGGTCAAAGTAAAGCTCTGCGGTTTCCATGGACCCGGGTCCACGTCCACCCAACGCCTCTCGCGCTCATATTTGTTTCAACGGGTGCCGCGTGATAAATACTTGGATTAGGAATGGGCAGCGCGTGCTAAATTGAACGTCCATAGTGTTCTGATGTTTGAAAGATGCCACCAACATCAAGATTTGCCTTTCTGTCTTGCCAGATGAATACAATTCAACAATACGTATTGAATCAAAATTTCAAAATGCAAAGGGATAGCATACCGAGTACCAACAAGTTCTCCAGTTCCGATGGCCGAAGTCCGGGTCTCACCGCGGCTTTTTCGCACCCTGGTTATGCCTTATATTTGCTATGTAACTATTGATGGCAAACTTTAGAGGTTCACGTCTGCTGCGGGCTTGCAACTGAAGCGGACCAAACAACTACAGCTTCACGGAAAACAAGAATGCTTCAAGCTTGCTTTTTGATATCTGCTTGACAGACGGATGTGGTAGTGCAGAGGCGTCTAGCGTTACAATAATAATGCAGATGCGATGAGGCGGCGCGTAGGTTTCGGGGCTACCCTACCTGCTTTACCTTGCTCAACTATGCACGCCGTTCCACCGTCAACATCAACGACACCTTCAACATCAACGACACCCTCAATGGCACCCTTTCACTATCTCACACTCTTGCGCGGTAACAGAGTTTCCGTTGTAAAGCAAGCGGTCTGTACGGATTGTGGGGGCCCCGCCCTTTTTCCGGCTTCAAGGAAGCCGACCCCTACTTGTCCGCCGTGGACGGGCGGGTGCGCCGCACGCACATCCGCGGTCGACGTCAATCAACCACGCATCACTCGCGAGACTGACCTGCTACTGAAGAGGGCTGTCACCACGGGGCCGTGCGCCCAGAAGTCATCGGATTGGTCGAAGGCTGTCGCGCCGTCGTCATCTTCATCATCATCGCTAGGACTGGCGGCCTCCGCTGATCCCAGAACGGCACTCGAGTACACCAGCTCCATGCCCGACAGGTCGGGGCCCATTCCGTAAGTGCTGGGCTGCAGCCGAACCTTATCGTAGTACGCCTGGTACCAGTATGACGACGAGAGTCCCTGCAGTTTATAACAAGCAGATACGGTGGCTACGGTGGCTGGGCTCACAAGCACCGAGGCCGAGTAACCCGAATGCGTTAAATGCGTGAGCGCGCGCGCGGACGTACAACATACGCACGGGCATGCATGCCAAGGCGGATTAGATGAAAAAAGATGTGCATGATGCGAACATACATATACGCACTCACACGGTATGTGTGCCGTGACTGCGAGCTTTACATACGCGGATGCACGTTCGTATGCTTCGTGTAAGCGGTTGCACGCATCCTGCATGCATGTGGCGCTGCCCCAGACTGCCGTGCCCCAGACTGCCGCCGTCTAGAAGCCAAGCAAGGCCGCCGGGCCCTAGCTATGTGTAAGGACGTAGGCCAGCCTAAACGCCACATACAGCTGAACAGCTTGTGCCCAGTATCCGCCGAAGCCGCTTCCAGCGAGCTTAGCGAGCTACCATCCTTCGTTGCACTACTGCGTAGTGACTCACAGAATCTGGGACCCTGTTGCCGCCCTCTTCTGAGTCATCATCCATCACCCTCTTGGCCAGCGGTTCCTCATCAGCAGCTGCCCGCCGCCCGCCCCGTGAGGGCAGGTCTGCTTCAGACATGCAGAGGAAAGGCAGCCGCCAGCGGCACGGCCGGTCCAGGGCATGGAGGGTGGGGTTTCCCGTGGCGCTGACTTGGATCAATCCTGCTTTGCAGGTGTGGTAGCGGTCCCACAACCACAGCTGCCACCGCTCCTGCGCAGATGCTGATTTTCCACTGGCGATATCCGACAATTCTCCCACAAACGCCTGCGACGGAGTCGATAAGTGAGAGCATGCGTCTTTACGTCAAGTTTCAACGACGGAACGATCGAACGATCAAGTACACAGCTAGCAACGGCTGCAACAGGTCTAAGTAACTACATGTATTATTGATAATTTACTTGGACGCGGTGCACCACAAGCAAGGCGGCATCGATGGAGGCGGATAAATACGATAGCACGATAGAATGGCTGGTGTATTCGTCCGCAGCATTATTATGATTATTAGCAGCACACAGCTTGCGCCTGCGGCGAAGGCGCCTGGTACATACATATGTACACTGCAGTCGAAACGTTTTCTTGAAGGAGGCCTAGCTTGGGCGCCACGGGGCTTGGACGCGACAACCCGGCTTAAGAGCCGGCAGGGCTGCCGTGCGTGCCTTCCCGTCGAACGAAGCGGATCACTCTAATTACTCCAATCGATCCAAACATTATCGTCCTAATCGACGCACGCTGCGCCTGCGTCTAACCTTTGCAGCTGTAAATTAAGTAAACACAGTTCTGTATCTCCCGGTAATAGAGTTGGTGAAACCTCGTTGGTGGATATGTATATCCTCCCGCTACTCCAGCCGCATGCTTGCTGGAGGTTTGTCCTAGCTAGGTTGGTTTGCCTGCCAGCGTTCATGCGGCCCTGCCTAGTAGTTCGGGGAACCCCACGCAGCAGCGTTCATGCAGCCCTGCCTAGATAGTTCGGGGAACCCCACGCAGCAGCGTTCATGCAGCCCTGCCTAGTTCGAGGAACCCCACGCACACAGCAAAGTTCATGCGGCCCATCCATCGATCAGTGGGGAACCGTCCATTCATCTGATGACCGGATGGCGCGACGGAGCGAGCCCTTGCAAAGAAGACTTTAGGACTACTGTTCGAGCTTACACATAAAGACGTTTTGTTGGCAGAGAGTTAAAAATATGATCGAGCTTCGATGCCTTTTTAAAGGCTGCCCAGCAGCAGGCACGCACGGGGGGTGTTTGACCCAGGCAGTGGTAGCAAGCAGAGAGGGGCCACGCACGGGGATGGGATGACCCCGGTTGTGGGGGCAGGCACGGGGAGGACAGGCAGTGGTAGCAAGCAGAGAGGGGCCACGCACGGGGGTGGGATGACCCCGGTTGTGGGGGCAGGCACGGGGAGGACAGGCAGTGGTAGCAAGCAGAGAGGGGCCACGCACGGGGGTGGGATGACCCCGGTTGTGGGGGCAGGCACGGGGAGGACAGGCAGTGGTAGCAAGCAGAGAGGGGCCACGCACGGGGGTGGGATGACCCCGGTTGTGGGGGCAGGCACGGGGAGGACAGGCAGTGGTAGCAAGTATAGCAAGCATAAGGGCGGGGCCACACACGCGCGCACGCATTGCCAGGCTGAGAACGCCAGCAGGCTAAGAACGAACCAATAATTATTTATACATGTTGGGTGCGTGGACGAAGGGTCCGCCTTGGAACGGTTCCAATCAGGTATTCATAGACGTTCATCATCCTAAACCCGGGATACCCCTGCATGTCGCTATGCACGCTATACTCGCTCGCTCGCGGGTGCGAATGTGGTGATGCGAAGCAGCAGGTCATGCACTCACATCTAGCTTCTTGGGTTGACTGACGGACAAATTCAACAGGGCCTCGGGCATCACATCTACAGGTGCCAGGACGCCCCTCCCAGTCGGAAACACGGTCGAGTTGCACACGGCGACGGCTTCCAGGAAAATCAGCGGCTCTAGGTATGCCACGGCCGTTGCGCCGCCGCCGCCAAGGAAGATCTCCAACCGCGGTGTCGTCTGCTGTCTGAGCGGGCCTGCGTGCACCACCGGGGAGGCCAGGTAGGGGCCTCGCGTCAACGGTTAATCGACAGGGCGGGTAGGACGTATGGCATCGATGGTGACCCGCGCGTTACAACTCTATCTGATTGATACCGGCGGTTCATCAGCATGTCATATAATTTCGGGGCGCCGGCAAGTAACGAAAGATGGCTGCAACATGACAGCTTATGTAGTCAGGACCTACCTTGCCCGGTCTGCTGTGCCCGACAGCTGCTGATCCGCGCTATTAACAATAATATTGCGACGAGTGCGTATGCTGTGAAGTACAACTGCCATGGCTTCGCTCGGTCTGACATGGCAGCAGGATAACAACTTCCGCTATGGAAACATGAGAGGTCCGAAGTAGTACTGGTATTGGCGAGCGAGCCACGTTGCAACGTATCCGCTTGATGTATAGCGAGCGTGATCCTCTGACGTCGTCAGGCTATAAATACGAAACTTTGCCGCTTCCGATCCTGACGATCAGAACATCGTACACGCATAATGAGGCACACTACGGACATTTGCCATGTTTCATTTGCTTTTTTTCGGGTGAATCTCTTGTAAGTAGTTTCTTCAGAAGCAACGGTGGGATAAGTATCGACCCTTTTTGCCCGTACCGTAGGCGTTCATGCGTCAGCGCTGCTCCATATCACTTACACAATCTGCAGCAATATGATCGTAAATCATGTAAATCTAACTGAGATTAAAACAAGCTGGAAACGCACAAACTTACCATGTACTTGTTACGGTTCAGTCATTCCGGGTCAGGCTAGGACAGGTACGGGATCAGTCCGGGATGCGTACAGCGAGATTGTACGGCCCCATAGTGGCCAAAGAAAGCAAGTCGGCGAAAAAACGTTTCCGCAAGAAGCGTTCGAAATGGGGCATCTTACAAGGAAGCTTATGTGATCATTGATCGTTAACAGACGCGGCCAGTGAGCCTCACTGTTGAGCCCTCCTGAGCCCTCGACCCGGAACGGGCAAAATGTAATGGATACAGCGTCTCATGATCAATCGAACAAATCACCGTCCACATCTCGAACTTGCTTTACCTGATTCAGAAGATTGCAGGCAATGCCGGGCATGTATTTATGACGGCGCGCGGTAGGTAATAAGCAATCTACGTGCGTGCCTCATCGGAAATCCGCCGCAATTAATTACGGACATACACCTACCCGTGACACCTTTCAAGAAAAACGAGCATCGTTGTGCTTAGCCATGCTGATCGCTATAACAAGAAGGCGGGGCAGCTGCGTGCAGTATTCAGGGCTCGCGCGCTACGAGCTAGCAGCAGTGCGCGCAGCAGCAAGTGTCCCGTTTGCTCGTGGGAGGTTACACTAGTTTCACTTTATTATTCGTGACGCTTGCTGTCAAGCAATAAAAGCATTAACAGATTACCATGGATCAACCGTATCCATAATCCACGATGAGCTTTATTTGCTTCTTATTGCTTTTATTTGCAACGGCAGTGATCGCATGACAGATATATAGTTCCACAAGTACTCTGCGTATACCTAGCATTATACAGCTATGTATCCACAACATATGTACATTTATCCACAATTATACTGAGCTCAGAATGGTTGAACTAGTTTAATCATTTTCCCCTGCCTCGAGCATAAACGCGCCCTGTGTGGGTGCTGCAAGGACTTGCGGAGGTTGAGTGCTTCGTTCGGCGTTTTTGCGTCAGGGCTGCCACCTATCCCAGCAGTGGGTTTAGGGCTAAGATCGACACCCTTCCCCCCTCCCCCCCCACACACTCCCATACAGGCACGCGCACAACTACTGCTGTATGTACGAACAAATTTCAAAATTCTAATGAACGAACCGCGTGAATGGATACATACTTGCTGCTTGGTGGAACGAACGCATGTACATACGGCTACCTAGCTAGCCTAACAATGCATTATTATCACTGTAACACCTAAGTTGGTGATTGCGGAAGCGTATAGGGCGACCTACTGCAAGTCAACACGGATGTATTTGGCGTAGTAGTGTGGTAGTGATCCACAACCACTAGGAGTCTAGTGATGGCTCATGCTCTACCCATGCGAGCCCTGATGCACCTGGGGCGTCGCATCACCCAGTAGTGCCGTACACTACGTACGCGGATCGGCATCTTGTGCATCCTCAGATGCACAACCTTCCCGTGTGACACCCCAGGGACGTGATTAACGAATCAGCATTCATAACAAGAGAACTCAATAGATATTCAGTAACGCAGCGTGACCGTGCTCCTTTCGGCTCGCCTCGCTAGCCTCGCTCGGGTAGGCGCGCGCGCTTCGTCCGGCTGTATGGCATGTCAGTGGTGTGGCCCCATTGGCCAGCCCCGCTTGATTGCTTGTCAGGGCGGCGGCTCCATTTATTGGCCAGCCTGGACGTATGCCTCAATGAGTTGATTGTTCCACAGGTGCAGACTCTCGCAGGTTATGTAGCATCCGGCTCCGAACTGCTTTCAAAGGGAGGGAAGCCCTTCCTGCCACCTGACGAAGTAAGTATTCTTGTCTGTAATGATCTGTACGCACCGACCGCGCCCTTCTGCACTGACGTCTCAGTGGTCAGCTACAAATATCCTGAACCACGCATCCGTCCAGTACTCATTCTCACTAACTGTGAAGGCAGGGCCCGACGGAGTCCGCCCACCGCTCTGGTATTATTGCCACAAGAGCGACACATGTTACACTGGATGAATGCGCATTTCGCCAGCTAGGCAAGGCCAGCTTAGCAGCCGCAGGTCCCACCGTTTTCTCAATGCGGCAGGGCCCGATCCAACGTGCATCAACTTGCGCGCACCACGCAGGGGTTTTGAACGTCACATTCTTCGTGCTGAGCAACACCTCGTGACCCTCTTCGTTGCTTTAAACACGGCGGCGTCTCTCCGTCTTTTCGTCCTCATTGCTTTTCTGCCTCTGCTGAGCAGCAGCTTCGAGGCACGCATTTGCTCGCGCACGCAATTGTAGGGACTCACACGCACTGTGACAGCTTGACATGCTCCGCCTCCCGAAGGGAACGAACGTCCTCGTTCCGCACTGCTGCGTCCTCACAGTAGTGCACAGTCCACTCCGCATTGCCTCGTGCTCCCCTACCGCGAGGTAGGAGTCGTACGGAAAGAGTTGTGATACTCGATACCAATTGTAACACGGCGCGGCCAAAGGCTTCTCGAAATGCTGTGCAGGCAGAGTCAGTTGTAGAGACTTATACTACTGTAACCCGATGTTACAATTACCACGGATGGACGTACGACCCAACGCAGGTGATTGCTGATATATCTAACTTTACCGGCGGGAGTCCGCCGCCATTCACCAATGCACTACTCAGCTGTGCGTACAACTCACTCATCGTCAGCCGTACGTACCAGGCATTCAGCGTCCACTCCGTCACTCATCAGCCGTACATACAACGCACCCAACCGTGCGTTCAACTCACTCAACCGTATATCGCACCCACGCACGTGCAAACGTGCAGCACTGACCGCACCGCGCGGGCCCGAACCAGGCGGACGGCGAACCAAAAGTGAAAATCCGATGTCATCCATGCATTCAAATGTATGTGCGATGTGCGTGGGTGAACGAAAGCTAGCCGCGCGCGGGAAGACACTCGTGTCACGTACGTACAACACACGCGGGTTGTTTGGCTGGCCACACACGCAGTACGTAGTCTCGATCGGGTCAATCACGCAAATGCACGCATGCATGGTAAACGTGGTACGCGCGTGCGTCTGCATGTGCAAGCCAGCCACTACATACGTACTGAGCATGTATGCTTACACGTACGCACATACATCCACTGCTGAAAACAAGGTCTTGCTACATGCGCCTTACAGTCCGGCAGACCGATTGGACATCAAGCAAAGCAAGCAAGCAAGCAAGCCATCAAGGCAAGCGCATCACGAGGGGGCGTAAGTACCCGCATTCCGAAGGAACATGTATGTGCGCGTGCGCCATGAATAATCGAAAAAGTAAGCAAACGTCGAGCGAGAGAGACTGACGAGACCGTCGGTCTTATTATTTGACTACTGCGTGTCCCGCCGGCCGACAACATACCGACAACCGAACGCCCGCCGCACCGATCCATGCAGCCACATAGATGTCTAAGATATCTTCACAGACAAAAGTGGACGGCGGAAGGAACCAACGAAGCGCCGTCCCGCAGGGTTCACAGCGGACTGACCTCGAATAAATAAACACGGCGAGGCGGCCACTGTCATGCGATACGTAGAGCAAAGATAGAGACGACGAGACCGACTGCCTTGCTTATGTCGACAACCTCACCTGGACGAACGAGCGAGGGGGTACATATGCCGTACACATGCCGTACACATGCCGTACACATGCCTGTGCGCGTGTCCATGATCTATATACCTTGCTAGCCCTCCTGACTGCAAGCTTGCGTGCAGGCTACGCACGTCGCTCGCGGCGGCGGCCCGCCGTGCGTATCGTAGAGAGGAATGAACGAACGAACTCTCGGTCCGTGTATGTGTGTGCATAGTTACACACGCACGCACTACGACTGCACACGCACCACACACATACACATACATACAGATCCACACACGCAGGTACGTACACTGTAAAGGCGGCGCTCAGTACGTATTGGTCGCGATCAAGGAAGGCGGAACGCTAGCTAGCCCCTCGTGCGTGCATGTATCGATCTACCGGCACACGTACATGGAAACACTGCGTCTCGCTTGTCCGCACCGTGGTGTATAACCGAAGACGGAACTAACGAAATCTGCCTGCTGCGTGCTGCGTGCCTGCGACACGAGCGTGGTACGTCGGTCGTTCTAACTAACGGTTAGGGTTTGAAGCAACTACGTACTGCGTGTGGGGGCCGCGGTGCGGCGCACATACACGCACACACACACGCGGCACGCAGCGATGATGAAGCGCTCTATACCTCTCGTGACACCAAAACCAAAACCCTCCAAATAAACGCCCGTCTGCTGCTGACCGCGTCGAGTGCAAGTTCGTTATTAGTTGCTTGTCTGTTAGATTAGTTCGATCCATTCACTCATACGTACATCCACACACACATACGTACGTACGTACATATATACCTACCCTGCATCATCGACCTCCTCCGTCCACGCACGCATACATGAACCTCGCTCACACGCGCAGCAGGCATCGATCGTAGGCGATGAGAGGACGCACGTTTACCACGAAACAAAACAGTCACGCACTCCTCAGCCACGGAGGGAGGGCTCTCGTGTGCACCCCATCCATCCGTCGATCGACCCCACGGATGGAACGAACTCCCTCCGTCGCTCGAAGCTCGCCAGCTCGCTCGAAGCTTGCTACTCAAAGCAATTCAGAAAGAAACGACCAGCAAGTGTTCGCTCGTGTGTGCGTTGGGCCCCTGCCTTTCATCCTTTCATCCTTCACAATCGTGCTCGCTCGCTTGCAGCCACATTGAAGCGAGCGGCGGCTTCGTTCAGCAACAAAGATAATGGCGGGAGCAATCCCAACTCTACCGACCTGTGGTAGGACAAGCGTGCGTGACGTGATCGACGCGATAGATGCGATGTCTGCGGTGTGGTTTGTTGATGCGCTTCCATGCATGCATCAAGTAAGGGCGGGGTACGTATAGTAGGCGGGTAATAACACGCGGCATGATGAATAATAAACACACGCGCAGGTGCCCACGAACGCATCGTACCAAGGGCGGCGATCCCCATGCATACCGCAGCCTGCGTACTTGGGAATGGATCAATAATGCGACACGCACGGTGGACGGCACCGACGCAGAACACGTGAAGCAACGCGTGAAGAACGGCAAATAAAGATAAAGATCCGCCGGTCGGAGGTACCAAACGCAGAAATCAAGCAACTCACGCAATGACCTCCCAAATGTAAAATCCCCAGCCAGCTACCGCCGCCGCAGTAGTGCCCAGAGTCATGTCGAAGGTGAGCGGCCGCCGCCGTCGTCTGCTGGGATGCTAACGCCGCCTGCACGGGTCGCTGATGCTGGCAGGCCGCCGCCGGATCGCGTTGCGCCGAGCAGCCCCTGCTGCCGTACCGCTTCTTGATCGCCACCGCTACCACCGCGGCTTTCGTCGATGCACGGCAGCCCTCGCGCAACGCACGGCCATCCACGTCGACGCGGTTGTCCCAATTATTATTTATACCTTCTTCACCATCCACCGGCAGCGGCAGGTGCTTCTCATGCTTCCGGCGAAGCGACCACAGTGCCCTGAGGGTCGGTGGCGGCGGCGTCCGTCGGCAACGCAAGCGCCTCCGGAGGTCCACTTCCGCTCTCCCGCCGGTTCGTTTCGGCCCCCCCGACACTGATGACGCCCTGGACGTCGCCCCCGATGCCACCTCCGCTGCCGGCCCCGCCGTCATCCAAGCCGTGGCCCGCGTTTACGAGCTCGCGACTGCCGGCCGCCGTCCCGTTGCTGCCGCGCCCTCCGCCGCCGCCGCTACTAAGCGCCTGCTGCTCGCTGGGTGGCGTTCCGCCGCTCCCAAGCATCTGCTGCTCGTTGGGTGGCGTAGCCGGCGTGCCGCCGCCGCTGCCAAGCGCCTGCTGCTGCTCGCTGGGCGGCGTCGCTGCCGTAGCGCTCCCCGCCTCCAGCTGCTTGATCATCAGCGTCAGCCGCTTCACGATGTCCGCGCTGGGGGGCCGCTCCGACGGTTTAGCCGCCCAGCATCGCTCCACGAGCGCCCGCATCGCCGGGGTGCAGAGGGGGTTATCTGCTGAGTGTGGCGGGAACGCCGGCCGTTCACCGTTGATCGCAACCTGCACGCGTCAGTTGGCGAGGCGAGGGGAATTCTGGATGGTTGTGTTTCCCTTCGATGCTGCGCTCTGGCCGTTGGTTTTATTTCCCGGCAAATTTATCGATCCGTAAAAGCAACGAAGCCACGGTTTATTATTATCGGGCTAGCTCTCGCCTGCGTTCGTTCGTTGGCGAGCGCTGGTACGGCGGTATTACGTGAATTACCGTACGACAAGGTACATACGTAAAGTGGATGCAGTTAACTAATTATGTACCCAATTAATCAACTAATCAACCAACCAACGGATACGCACCAAGAATCCGATGACCGCACTGACGGTGCCCTCCCAGGGCCGCTTCCGCGTGACGAGCTCGTACATGATCATGCCCAGGCTGTACACGTCGGCTCGGTCCGTTATCTGCGCCGCCGCCGGCGACACACATACACACGCACGCATAAACATACGCGCGCGCGCACACAAGAAGGGTAATCTTTCGTGGCTCAAGGGGTCTGATACACACAAAGTAAGAGGGTCAGCATGTAATAAGCCATTCCGCCGCGGGCGGAGACGTAGACAACGAATGAAACGAAGGCCATGGATGGGCACGTGCTAAGATACGAACGTCATTCAACTAATTCAACTAGCCGGTCCGCAACCACGTCGCGTCTTGTGCATGGCGTACATGACATGCCGTGCAAACAGCTTCATACAATGTGTCAGAAGTAGTTGACATGCGCATGGTGTGTAACCTGTAACGGCATATGTATACCGCACATGGCAAAAGGGAGCGGGATGCAGCGCTTGCGTTACTGTAACACTGGGCGGTGCGAAGGCCACTCGAGCTGTTGTGCACCGCCATTCCTAGGCTTACATCCTTACGGCTACACCGACCGCCGTGTTACATTTATTACTGACTGCGGTGCGTACAACTAGCGCCACACGCTATCGGCGGTACGTACGTATCACGCATCAATCGGCGCCCTCAAACCGCAACAAACAACGCACCGCCTACCTATGTTGTTTTGTCCGTCGGAGAAAATGGAGGGACATTTCATCACCCGCACACTTCTGGTTCTGAGTTCGCGCGCGCGCAACCATACATACATGCATGCGTGCATACACGCACCTACCTTGTGATTTTCGGGTGTGAATAGCTCAGGCGCCATATCTGTAGATAGCAGATAATACCCGGAAGCAGATTATCGGAAACAGAACGGAGTCCGGCGAGCGATCGATAGAAGTAATATAAGGCTTAGAAGGCTCGCTCCTTCACGAATTGATGCGTGAAGCGTGATCCATGCTATCTATGCAGCTGCTGCCAATGCGCTAGTGATGATCGATGCCGCCCACTGAAACGACGTGCATTCGGCGACGACGGCGTTGAATACGGGCGTCCGCATTCCATCGATGGATGGGCCACTACTCGCACACGCAAAAACGCACTTGTACCGTTTTGGGCGGTGCGCGCACGTAACCCCCTTGTCGCTACGTACTGCTTGCTGCGGCAAACATGACATGCATCCTTCCTCATTATTGATTGGCCGCACTAGCTAGCACGCCAACTTGCGCGGCACACCTTGGACAGAGGGTGCGTGCGTGCAAGCACCGCCGCCGTCGGTCTGTCGCCGTGATAAATACGTACTAATCGATGTTTTGTACTAAACATACATACAAGCAGGCGCGGCACCATCAATATAGGGGAACAAAGATTACAGACATGCATGTCTAATGACATCCTACACCCCTTGCATAGCATATGCAGCAGTTGGCTGATGATCACCATCATGATGTACATGATGACCGTGCACTTGCGCTGTCAACAGCCAGCCGTGCCTACTTACATTGAGGCGTGCCGACCTCGGGGTTCTTCGTGGAGAGCGTCGTGCTCATCTTGAACCTGTCACGCACGATTGAGAGTACGACAGATCGAGGGAATCGTATGTTCGTGCACCGACCGGGAGGTCTGACCGACCGTACAAGCAAGCAAGCAATAATGATCATACGATGTGCAGACATTTCTGTAAATTAACGCACGCCAACACATCGCATAAATGGACAAACGTTCGTTCGTATGTTTTCTCAATCCCGACCAGCAGCGGACCTCCCCAGCAGCGCTCGGGAGCCATCGGCGGGCATCTGCCGGTCAAGCCTGAGACTACTTGGCGGCCCGAATCACGCCCAAAGCCAATCAACCGGGTCGATACGTACTTACTTCGTCATCTGAGTTCGCATACATACAGCGCGGGCGGAGCGTACAGCGATTCGCGCTTACCGTGCCAGGCCGAAATCCGAGATCTTCGCTCGACCGTATGAGTCCAAAAGCACATTACCCGGCTTTAAATCCTGTGAATTGAATCGGTGCGTGCAGGAGGCAGCATTGTTTAAGATCGAATACCGCTGGAAGGCGGGCGGCCTTCTGAAATATCTGGAACAATGGCGCATGCAGGCGTGTCGATGCTGAGCGTACGTATCGGTGCCGTGTTGCATCATGCCTTATCAGAAATAAAAAGACCAGCTTGCAGATGTCCTCCAGATGATACTTATACATGCTGCAGCAACCGGTACTATATATGATTGCGCAGCGGGGAAATAAAATCAACGAGCGTAACAATGCTAGCTGCTGACACTCCAGCCGCCCAAGCAACATACACAGCAGCTAGCACAACCATGCGTGCGCGCGTACGTATGTACCTACCCGGTGCATGACGGTGGGGTGCAGGTAGGCCAGCCCCGCGGCGATGTCCCGTGCAATGTGCAGCACGTCCACCAGGCCGTAGCGGTGCAGCGGCAGTCCATCTATGCCCCGAGCTGTGCGTGTGGGTGGGAACGGAGGGAAGGAGCGGTCATCGCACGGTCAGCCAGTACCGACCGGGCCAGCGGAACGGACGGCAGCGGTCAGCAGCCAGTAAAAAGGCGAGCCGAAAACAGCAGCTGACCGGAGTTCATTTCGCATCCCTCGTGAAAGCTGAACTGCCTGCGTGCCTCATCAACGTGCTAACAAAGGTAACGTTTCTGGCTTCTCTGTCTCATCTATCGCGTTTATTGCAAGCACGTACATACGGCGTACGTCCATTTGGTCCATCCGGCCGCCCACCTACGCACGCACGAGCGACCTACCCGTGGCGGCATCGATCCACGGCACACTTCAAATAATGGCGCCAGCCAGCCATGCACCCAGCCACGCACCTAGGGCGACGGATTGTTGCACGCAATACGTAGATAGAACCAGCTATGCTACGCTGCCGGCGTCGTCAGCGCCGTCGCTCGGTTAACGGTCAGACAATAATGCACACCGACAAGCGGCGGAGGCCGCCGGCAAGTACCCGTATGTATGTCGCCACATATCCATATCTATCTATCTATCTATCTATCGCCCCACCAGTACGTACTTCCGCAGTTGTACCCGGGGATGAGTGGCCACTGCACCACCACAACGCTTTTGGTGCGGTCGGTGTTTTCACACAAACCCACCGTGGATGATCGTGCTCAGCGGTGTGGTCATCAGCTCCTCGGCGATGAAGGGGCTGGGGGGCTGCAGGCAGGCCCCGTAGTAGCGCACGATGTTGGGGTGGCGCAGGCGGGACAGCACCTGCACGTACGCATGGGGAATGCATCGATGGGGAGTCGGTGGGTTAGGTGCGTGTGGGCTGCTGTTCACGCACGTTCGTTGCCACGCAAACAAGCCAGCCGATCACACTTTGCGCGGAGTCCTGCCTGGAAGCAAGCAAAGGCAGATCGCCAGGTGAAGTTAAGCAATCCCATCTATCCAGCGCGTCCATGGCCGATCGACCGTGTACGCACGTGGGGCCGAGAATCGAATTTCGTTTATTTTGAGACGCAGCTAGCGCAGCGCTCTGTAACACGGCTCGACCAAAGTATTATTGCGCGCTTCTCGAAATGCTGTGCCGGGCCCGCCGCCCCGCCTCGCTGAGGACCTAACCCGGCGGGTTTACGCGCTCCGACAACCCACCTGCACCTCCTGCGCAAGCAGCTGCAGCTGCTCGTCGCAGTCCCCGTCCTCCTCGGACACCATGCTCCGCAACCCGCCGTCCAGCAGCTTCACGGCTACTGTCAGAATTCCCCTGGAGCTGTGGAAAACGCCCCGCCGTACGACGCCCACGGCGCCTGCGTGTCCGCACAAACAAACACAATGCGGTCACAAACCACGATGCATGCATGGTGCAATGGTACAATCGATTTCGCTTCGTCCGTCCGCCGTAGCATGGACAGCTGTTAACGTGGCGACATGAACGACGGACATGCGGTAGTTGGAGGTAGCAGGAAGGACGAATCCGCGTTATGTGCATGGCTCCTAGATGTGTAGTATGCCGCGCATCGCGAGCTATTGCATTCAGTTGCGTTGCTTGTGCGCTTCCTGTGATGGCTTCGCTTCGGGTGGCGGGTCATGTTAACACATCTAGTGTATATCCAGGCCATGTTAACACGGCCAGTGTATATCCAGGCCATGTTAACACGGCCAGTAGTGTATATCCAGGCCATGTTGACACGATGGGATATATCCTAGTGTCAACACGCACCGGATATATTCGACCGTGTCTACACCCTCGGATAATAGCCTATCCGGGTATTCTTGCATACACGGCCGTGTGATACACAGTCATGACTCTGAGTATACACGGCCTCCAAAATTACAGACGATTATTCAGTTGGTGCGCCAGCTTTTCCAGCGCGCCTCAACGCATTATTTAGGTTGACGAGAAAGCACGCGGACCAAAACATATGATGAAACGTGCTCAAACACGCTCAGGATACATCGGGCTTGGTGATCTGTGGCTGGTAAGCTAGCTAGGCTTGCATACATGCAGCGATCCGTGAAATTAGTGCAATTCGTACGGATGGCGTGCCGGCAGCCGGCCATCGCGCGACTAATCTAACTAATCCTCCTGTGTCCGCACCCCATCCAGCTAATCCAGCCATCAAATAATCCGCCGGTGTCCGCGCGCCCGCCATCGACTAATCCGCCCGCCATCCGTACCTTTCCCCAGGAACGAGTCCCAGTCCACAATGAGGTTGACCCCCAGGACGGGCGTCTCCAGTCTCTGCCACCCTGCTCCTTCTGCTGCGGCAGCTTCCGTTCGGGACCCAGAAAGGCCCCGAGGAGGCGGTACCACCTCCATACACAGACCTGAGGCAGGGTGCCGGCGACGGCCAGGCGGGCAGGCAGACACATACACACGCAGGCGGGCGGATTAGTCGGATCGGGCCTTTGGCTGGGCGGGTGGCTGGGTGGCTGGATTGCGCCGGTAGCTAGGGTGGTTCGTTGATTCTTGAGCGAGCGAGTGGAATCGGGTCCCCGTTCTGGAATGAATTCGATTCCCAGTTCGGGCTGGCAAACCCTCTTTCGCCGCTGGCGGCTAGCAAGCGAGGCTGTCATGCTCGCTGCTGCCTGCAAGGGCTCCATTCCGATGCTTTGCAGGTACCGGCGAGCGAACGGGGTTTACGTATTTATTTTTTCGGACCTGCACATACATGGCACGTGCTTCACGCCGATTTATCGCTCAGTGCTACCACGCAGTAGTTCCACTGACTCGTGACTGCTTGCTGGCCATGCATGCCTGACGAGGGGATGCAAACAACAACTATAAAACGACAGCTGCTGGCGGCCGAGTTCCGCACACGCACCCACATTGTGCACCTGGCTAAACATGCAGCGAATGAACCGCATGCACCCACCGCTGCACGGCGGCAGCGCGGCCGCGCCGCCACGCGCCCGCGCGCGGTCTCTATACTACCATTGCTATGCAGGTACCCCACCACTAAGTATACTGAGTTGTGCTGGGTGTGCCCGGGTTCGTTCTACGAGTTTATTTGTTTTTTCAATTTAACCCACCTTCCCCCGGAGACAGCCCATCCTGCTGTCCCGGGTCCGCCACCCGCACCACGCTGCCCGCTGCCCGCCGCGCATCCCGCGCGTCCCGCGGGTCCGCCCCTGGAGTCTCCGGCACAACCTCCAGCAGCAGCCCGATCTCCGGCGGCGCCTTGTGCAGCGACGCCGACGACGGAATCGCCTCCGCCGCCGGGCTCATCATCATCGCACCCGTACTCCTGCCCCCCGAGACGGTGACGGCGGGACTCTCCGACGCCTTCGTACTGCTGTACGGCGGCGTCAGCGTGCTGCTGCCGCAGTCCTCCCAGCGCCCGCTGTCCGTGTCAGCGGCCGTGGCGGCCTTGCCGCCGGCGTCGGCGGCGTCCTTGGTGGCCACCACCTCAACCTTTGCCTTCTCACGGCGGCGCCGTACCACGAGCACCAGGCAGAACCCTAGCGCCACCAACACAATGCCGCCCAACGCCCCGCCGAGCGCGGTGAGGGCCAGGGTCCCCGTGGACACCGGCGTCTTGCCGCCAGCGGTGGCCTCCCCACTCTGTGTGGTTGCTGTCAAAGTTGAATCCGCTGGCTGCGGCGCCACCAGCTGTTGAGGTGGCGGCGTTTGCGCGGGCGCCTGCGGCAAGGAGGTTTCAAATGCGATCGTGGTGTTGTCCCCAGCAGGCGGCGGCGGCGGCGGCGGCGGCCGCGGCGGCGGCGATGGCGGCTTCGCCGTCGCTGGCGACAGCAACGAAGTTGGAGGCGGCGGCGGCCGCGGCGGCGTTCCGACGCCAGCCGGGGCTCCGGAGGAAGGCGGCGGGCTGGGTGAGGAGGCTGGAGGTCGTGGAGCAGGCTTTGGGCGAGGTGGTGGTGGCGGCGACGGAGCATACTCTTCAGGCAGTCCCCAAATGAACTGGACTGCGTCCAGATAATAGCTTGAGTAAGCCTGTTGGCAGGAAAGCAACACGGGGAGTCAGTCGGTGGCGATGACTTGCAGGAAAGCAACACGGGAAGTCAGTCGGTGGCGATGGCATGTAGGAGAGCAACACGGGCGATGGCATGTAGGAGAGCAACACGGGAAGCACACACACACACCCCGAGGCGTGTGGGTGCGGCGGGTACGGTGGCGCGGGGCCCCACCCGTGTTCACCACGGGCACACCATTTCTGGGCATGCCCGGTCGCTCAGGCAGTGATACAGCAGATCGGGGCACACGTTCAGGGCCCCGTCACCCGAGCCAATGTGTGGCTGGCTGAGCCGCCGCAGGGGGTGCAACAAGGGGTTTGGGATATCATTGCCCTAGCGGCGCTGACGGCCATGGAGCGGGCGAGGGTTGGGCTACGTGCAGCGACCCCCAACGGCGGGGGCGCACACCCCTTGCCGGGGGCGCCGGCTGCCCCGTCGCCGGTAGATGTAGCTAAGGCGCGCGCAGTCATGGAGTTCTGGCAGCGGGTCGCCAGTTTTGCAGAACTGGGCCGACCGCGACGGGGATGGGAGGGGGTGGGACCGGACCACCCAATCCTATCGGTGGTGGACGGCCGGATCCGCTGCGTGCAGCCAGTAGACGTCGACTCTTGATGGATAGATAGCAGCGCGAGGCTCTAGGGTGTAGGGATTGGGACAAGGGAAGCCCACTTCCGGGCACGATGGGGATCGTGGGTGCCCGAGGAGGATCGGGCCCGACCAGTGGGAGTTGGCAGCGGGACTTGTAGGCGAGGGCCGCTCGCGACGGGAAGGGGTGTACGACAGGGAAGCTTACGTGGTGATGTGCTGCCTTGTGCAAACCATAGCCCCATCATGCATGGAGCGCCCGACTGCATACCCGGACCCAGCAAGGCCTGACGTGTGCGACGTCGCTCTGACTCAGCTGGGCGGGCAGGCCTGCCGAATGGTGCAACTTTAGCTAGTACGATTAGGTTGGGACGCGGGACCAGGCTAGTTTTACCGCACCGGGCAGGGGCGCGCCGCCGAATTGCTGAGGAACGCGCCCTGGGTGCTGCAAGGACTTGAGGAGGTTGAACAGCGGACTGCGAGGCGCAGACCGCCCGGGATGGGCCTTCGCCCACTCCCTTGAGGGGGCACAGCGGTCACCGATCCTCGGGGATCGGGCACGCGCCCTTGGTTGAGAGCGAGGGGACAGAGGCCCCTTACGCCCCTCTCCCCCGAATCCGGGGGAGAGTGCTTCGGCGGTCTCCCGTATGGGGCGGGTTAGCGCCCCCGGCCAGTGTCGGCCCGGCAGATATGTAACGATTCACACACACACACACACACACACACACACACACACACACACACACACACACACACACACACACACACACACACACGCAACGCATATGCAATGTACACATGTTCCCCAACCTCATCCAAGTGCCGATAATGGATTGGTACTCATCTTGCATCCCATCACGCGAAGAGGACGGACCCCGCCGCCCGTGATCATCATCAAGTGCATGACCAACGACCGGCAGAGGCACCCACCATTACACCCACGAGGTAGGCTCCCCACTCCTTCGGATAGGAGGATGTGGCTTCCGAGCACACAGTGTGGTGTGACAGGGGCGGCGACAGCAGACGATTCAGGTTGGTGTGGAAAGCGATCCGTTCGATGTAGCCGCCCTCACAGCCAGTGACAGCTGTCACCACCTCACCGTCGGTCAAGTCCCAACTGTACCAACCACCAGAGCTCACACTCCCAATGGTAACCACCGCCTCCGCATCCGCATCCGTGCTGCCGCCGCCGCCTCCCAAGGCGCTGCCGGGTGGGGCTGAACCGGGAGGCGCTCCCGGGACGCCCCCGCTGCCCCCCGCTGCCCCGTTGTAGTCATCGCCACCGGAATCACCATAACCACCGCTGCTGCTGTTGTCCAGCTGTTGCAGCTGCCGTCCACGGCTCGCATAGGGCGATGCAAAGCCATGCTCGGAGCCGGCGGGGCCGCCTGCGCCCGGTATCTCTCGCGCCATCCGCCTTAAGCGCCCTGGAGGCAATAATGGCCCCACTACTGCCACCCGCAGTCCCCGCACAGCTGCACGCGGCGGTGGCGCGCGTCGCAGCGGCGGCGGCAGCTGGGGAGGCGGCCTGCCGGATCGAGATGGCGGCAGCGGGGGAGGCGGCCTGCCGGATCGAGATGGCGGCGGCGGCGCCCGATGAGGAGGAGACGCACGGGGTGTGGGGTAGCGAGAGGGCGACGAGATGGATCTGGGAGGCGGCGGGCGGTGCAGCAGGGGTGGAGGCGGGCGGCGGGGGCGAGGCGGCGGCGGTCTCCGCGGTGCGGGAGGGGACGGTCTGGGCTTTGGCGGAGGTCGCGGACGTGGGATTGGCGGCGAACGTGGACTTGGGGGAATTGGTGAGGCCGCGTCCGGCGAAGGTTCCGAGGGGATGAGCGGAGGCGACGGTTCCGAGGGGGTGAGCGGAGGCGACGGCGGGGCGTTGGGTTGGCCTGGTGGAGGCGGTGGTAAGGATTGCCAGGGTCCGAACGTCAGCTGCAGGCCCGCCACTTGCTCCGTGGCGTCGTTGGTGCTGTTGGTGGCGAGGGTGACGGCCATGCTGATCGCGATGCGGATGATGGGACGGTGGATGTCGATGATGCGCTGGGGTAGGACGGTTAGCAGGCGGTCGTCTGGGATGGTGGTGGCGGACGCGTTGGAGAGCGGCGGGGACGGAGGGTCCGGCGGCGCGTCGGGCAGCAGCTTGGACAGGGTGCTGGAGAAACAGGACCCGACGAGCGGCGCCCCGCCCATCGGTCTGGTTGACAGGATCAGCAAATGTCGTCCTGTGGACGGCGTAGATGGCGTGAGCACACAGGTACCGTAGGGTGGGTTACTTATCTCATTACATCTCTCGCGCACATGCATCAGCACATCTGGTGTCGTGATCATCATCAGATCTGGTGTCGCGATCATCGCCAGATAGACCTCCAAGGGTGGTCGGTGCGTGCCGCAAGCTACCTGGTCTCCAGAGCTTCCCCAGCCTCCACGGAACGGTCGATGCTGTCGGGCCTTTGGCAGGGGGAGGCGGCGGCGGCCGAGGCGCCCCGGCAGCCCAGCCACCACCACCACCACCAAAGAAGCCCAGGGGCGGCGAGGTCGCGGCTGCTGCTGGCGGCCGCCGTTTCCGCTTCGCCAGCGGGGGTTCAGGGAGGGGCTGCGGCGGCGCGGAGGGGCTCCCCTCCGGGACGGACGGCGGCGCCCGTGGAGGGGGCGGCAGCGGCGCTGCGGGCGGCGGCTTCGGAGCGCGGGGCGGCGGCGGCGGCGGCGCGCTGCGCGTCTGCGACCGCCGGAGCCAGCCGGTCTCACGGAGCGACATGGGCATGGCGGCCTTGCACACGACCAGCGCCTTGTCGTTGCTGCAGTCCGCGTTCAGGAACACCTTGGTGGCGAATCGGTCGCTGGTGCGGTTCGGCAGCAGGACGCGCTGCGGCTCGCCGTAGGTGGCCTTCCGGCAGGCGCTCGTGGGGTTGGGCGCGGTGCGCTCCGTGGGGGCTTTGAGCCAGAAGGACGCTGCGTTGCCTGCGAGGAGCATGCATTGCATTACATATATACATATATATACATATATATATACATATTATATATATACATTATATACATATATATACATACATATATATGTGTACGTATGCGTTTATTTGTTAATTGGAGAAAGTGCGGCGTCCGGTCCGTGCGTGCGCACCATGCATGTGCGCTGTGATACCACTCGAGGTCAAAAGCTGAGAAGCTGTACATATATATACTCTTGCCAGCTTGATAATTTGAAGCTTGGGTTTCAAATGAATTTCGAATCAATGGCACGTATGACACTACTTCCATTGTTCACACCGTTCACGGCGTTGTTTGTGTCAGTTGATCGAGCAATCGCACGGCGCGCCTACGTACCTCCGGTGAGGCTGTCGTACGCCTTTGCTCTGATGTCCAGCGCCGTACCAAGCGCAAGCACGTCTTCCATCTGCACCAGCTCCCATTGAAGACCCAGATCGAGTGCAGTCCTTCGTTCATTCATCCCGAGCAACAGGGATGCACGTATGGGTTCAGCAAATGTATGTGGAACATCAAAGGACGGACGGAGCGACTGCATGTGTCCGGTATAATAAGTTAGCGTGTTTTATTTAGGGTTTTAGGAATGTAAGGGCCGCATCGCGCATCCCGGACGGACAGTTCGCTGGAGTTTCCCCTCGGGTTCATCGATACGTCGCGCAATCGCTCGCTTTATTACCTGCACACCGTCTCCGAGCTGAAGTACTGCTGGACCTCGACCAGGTTCACCGAGTAGATGACCTGCACGCCGGCGTCATCCGTCGCGATGTGCATGCCCGACGGGTCAGACCGCGCGAACATGACCTCCCGTATCTCGGGATAGAGCTGAGCGGCGGGGTAGCACTTCCCGTAGCCGCTGAGGCAGTTCAACTGCGTGCGACACATACACGGGTGGGTGAACCCATGGGATGGAGCAGACATGGCACGGGGCAGTTCAACTGAGATACACGGTTGGGTGATGAACCGATGGGAGCAGACATGTATGGCACAGCGGGGCATGGATGGATGAGCGAGCGGGCGCGGGCGGGCGCGGCGGATCTGGCTTGTCGATACCATTCATCATCGAGATATATACTCAAGCACAGAAGCATGCATGGGGAGAACTCATCAGCACTCGATCACAGGTAGGACCCACGTGCGGGCGCACCAAACCACGTACGGGGATGGATGAGTGAGCGGGCGTACGTTCCATGTGCAGCTTGTCATCAGCAGCGGTGTGCAACGATCGATCCAGTGCTGGTCAATATTTCAAGCGAGGGTTTGGAGCCGCGCGAGATCGGCTGGATGGCTGCTTGCGCGACGGTCGAAGTTGTGTAAGTTGTGGGAGAGGACGACAGTGGTGTAAACACAGGTAGGTAGATAGGACCCGCCCACGTGCGCGCGCACCCAAGCAACCACTTGCGTGCGCATGCGAACGTATGAACGTCGGTGCACGCATTCACCCCGTTGTCCCCACCTGATTACTTCGCAGGTAACTACATACACCAACTACATTAACTACACCCGCGTCCATGTACTGCACCACGCCGGACATACATCAGGTTCGTCTCTGGCCCTAGCTATCGGAATCCTTCTCAGAACTTATTAACCCACGCACCACACAGGCCGTCATGTCCGCTCGACACTCCCGACTGGGCCGTTGGCCGGATGCCGCCGGCCCGCAGCACTGGTTGGTGGGGCACAGCCGGCTGCTCTGCGGGCCGCACTCCCCGGCGTACTGGCCACTCGGGTTGTCCCAGGGCGGCCGCATGACCAGCGAGGCCGAGCGGCAGGCCGGCTGTCGACCGCCGCCAGGGAGCAGCGCGGGGCCGGACCGGGTCGCGGTCGGCGCCGCCACGACGACGCTACCGCCGTCGTCGCCCCCGCCGGGGGCCGCCCATAGGATGCGCAGCTAAGCGAGGAGTCGCAAACACACACACATGCCGCATTCTCATTAAACACATACATATGACACAAATAATAAGGCACACATGCTCGAACGAACCGGTGAGGACGCAGTCAATAATGCATGCGTGCATGCATGTTCACGTGAGCACGCACGCACCAGGATTGCGGCTACGTAATAATGAGACACGCATTACACGCATCGTGCCATGCAGGTGCAGTTCAAACTAGTGCTCGGCATAGGCACAGGCGATGCGGTGACATTACATGTTGGGTTCTGTGGGTCGTTGTGAACCTAATGAAGCGGGTGCCCCATGCATGTATGGCCCATGGAGTCGGATCGGTCGGGTAACACTAACATACATATAGATGATACCGTCGTCAAGAGTAGTCGAAGTAAGTGCGCCCTAGCCCATCACGATCGTACGTGCGTACGTCCCCAGTACCTAGCTACCTGCTGGATGATGGCATTGTAGGACTGGTACTGGCGAAGCAGGGCATTCGATGGGACGTTCAGGTAACGACCCGCAAAACCCGCCAGGTATCCTCCAGGGGGGGCGTCCTCCCTGCGATCGCGCGCGGGGGCACCAGCAGAGGCGGCCTCGGCAGGACTACGTAACTAGTAGCGGCGTGACTTGGTCAAGTTGGCGCCATACATCGTGCCGCCATACATTATGTAACGCTGCGATTGTACCGATAGAGTGTTAATCAGTGCAACTATCGCACGTATTCCGCATAGAGGTCAATGCCGGCGCATGAAGCAGACTAGATGCATGTTAGTTGCCGCAGTACACATCAGCGCACAACGTAATCAATAATGCGAGGTAAGGTTGCTTTTTGTCTGACATTATGCGTGGGACGGAGGCAAGCAAGGACGCGGCGGGCTGTGGGGTTCGCGGGGTTTAGTAAGGCCGTGCGGTATGTACCTGAACACCTCGGTGCAGGGGCCCCTGCCCAGCTGGTACTGCCTGCCGGTGCGGGTGATGAAGAAGAGGCGCTCCAGCTCCAGTCCGGGCTTATGACACCCCTGTGTGCACGAGTAAAGCATCAGCAGGCCGAGCACGCATGCAGCATCATAATTCCAATGTAACAATGACGCTTGCTTGCATCCACGGCAATCACTCGCTCGCTTCCGTCAGCATCGGCGTCAGCGCACACGTGCAGCCGCAGGTGGCTGGATAACAACAAAATAAATAACCAGGGCTGCGACATGCGCGCGGCTCCAGGGAAGGGAAGGGAAGCTATCACTATCACGCTGCAGGTGCAACTCCTCCTGCTGGCTGGCTGGACCCACCGCAGCAGGCCCAGGCGCTCGTGTGCAAAGGGTAGGTGCCGCGATTTTGTTTGGTTGCTTTGGCAGCGTGTAACACGGCGCGGCCAAAGGCTTCTTGAGATGCTGTGCAGGGTCAATTGTAGGGACTTATACTGTTAACCCAGCGTTACAGAGCGGCGTTCATCACTACACGCAATTTTATTCGCGCTCGACGGCGCTTTAGCTGCAGTCCGCATATATCCGTGCGATCCGGAGGTATGACGGAGGCCGGACCTCTTGCTTGGTCCGAGCCGCTTGAGCACGCGCATCCCTCTAGGGTTGTGCCCTACCCGCCCAGTTGCGCATGGCCACTGCTCACAGCGGGAGCGACCTCGGACTCCAGTAAAGCGCCAGGCTGCCGTGCTGTCTGAGCGTGAGCAACACGGGGCCGTCTTCTGATATAACGCCAAATGGGCCATCCAGCCCGCCAAGAATGAACGAGCATTTCTAATAATAATAATAATAATAGTACGCCGGCCGGAGCCTGGCGTGTATTAAGGGGGTGGGGAACTGAGGGGTGGCGTAGTCACCCCTGTATGCCCGCACCACCGGGGAAGCCTAGGTTGGTTATTATCATTTCTAAGCATTTCTAATTCTATGAGAGCGCCACCGGCCTTGCCAGCGCAGCAGCTGCACAATCTTGACGCCCTACTCAACATCCGCAACCCGTCACCCGTCACCAGCCGCCGCCGCCGGCTAAAGGTTTATTTGCACCCACCATAACGGTAACGATGTAGTCGCTGTAGTTCCGCCCGACGTTGTGCACCTCAAAGGGCAGGCCTGGTCGGCCATCCAGGGGGAAGCAAAGCGCGCGGCCACAAAGCATCGCGCGGAGTTAGGGCGGGTTTAGGGCGGGTATACGTATGACGTCGGCGTGGTGACCTCCCGCTGGACCGATCTCTGGATCGGCCCCGGCGACATCACTTGCTTCCGGCGATGGCTACCGTATCCGTTCAGTGGGTACTCCCGCCCACGCCAAAGCGATCCCGGGCGGGTCACCTTTCTATCTATCCCTGCGGCGCCCACCTTAACCCTGGGACTACCGGGTCATGCCGTCCCTTGGCATGCCATGGTCCTGCGGTGATCCCGGGAGTGGAGACTAATATAACATAGATGCCACCGGGGAACCGGGAATCACCCCCATCACGGCGCAACACATCGTCATCGCGCGCACACCACGGCACGGCACGGCATGGATAGGCATTGATAGGCATGGATATGCATGGCACGGCACGGCACGGCACGGCACGGCACGGCACGGCCGGCACGGCACGGCACGGCACGGCACGGCACGGCACGGCACCGCACCGCACAGTACAGCACAGCACAGCACAGCACAGCACAGCACAGCACAGCACAGCACGCCAGGCACCTCCAGGGAGGTCCCCCGCGTTGGACATGATGTTCGCATTCGTGCCGATGAAGTCCGATAGCGTGCTCTGGTAGCGGTACATGTTCCAGGCGTCCACTCCGTCGTCCTGCCTCAGCGTCTTGAGGCCGTAAAGCACGTGCGCGCCACCCCTGCATGTGCGCGTGCGTTGTTGCGTTCATTACACTCAACTTCGTTTATCTATCTTCTCAGCGTTTGCCGGTCAGCACACGTTCACGTATGGCCCTGGGTCAACGAGCAGTCCATCTAGTCCATCCACCGGTCGTATGCGCGGGAAATATGCATACATCATCATAGTGAGCTGAGCTCAAGGGCATGGATAAATCAATGCTGACTAATTTCTCCGACAAGGTGCACGCACCGCGTGCCGCGTGCCGTACATGACGTTGGGACAGTCAGGGACATCCACCCGTCGGTTCATTCGTTTCGATATATAGTTTCGGGGATGTGCACCAGGGCAACGGGGACGTGCACCAGGGTAACGGGGACGTGCACAAGGGTAACGGGAACGTGCACAAGGGTAACTGGAACATGCACCAGGGTAACGAGGACTTGGAAGGTACACGGTAACGAAAACGTATAACGTCCCCCGCTGGATGCACCGTGCTAATTACTATGGGGCACGTTCCCGGTTCATGCAGCAGCGTTCCCAGCACTGACAACGCCGGGGTAGGTTCAGAGCAGCCGTACCCCACGCACACCTGAACAAGGCCGACACGACAGGCCCATACGCCCAGAACTTGTCAGTCTCGTCAAAGGCTGTGGTGTTTGGATTACTGGCGTTGGTGCCGTAGACCTGACCGGATTCCACCAGCTGCAACCCCGACTCCTTTGGCCCCAGCTTGTAGGTGCTGGGCTGCTGGGATATCTGCAGGTACGTGTCGTACCATCGTGACGCAGATGATGCGATCACCTGCGTGTACGGTGGGACGTGAGCGCAGTCGTGACATGTGACCGCCATCACTGCCATGTTGGCTGGCGAGGATAGTGAGAGGAGTAGGCGCAGTCTCGACAAATTCATACCCAGCAGACGAGACAGGTCGTGCATCACGTACAAGCCCTTGACATCTTACGCACGGCCCCGGTCAATGGACATCCTGACTCGAAATTGATCGACGGACATCGACGGACATCGCACAACCAGCTCGCCCTCGCAACCCGACGGACATCGAGGTCGACATGCGGCTCGCTGAAGGCCGCAACGACCAGGCTCGCTCCCCGGCAACAAACCCGCCCTCGCGACCCGACGGACATCGCCGGACATCACTCGACACGCGGCCCATCGATATCACGAAGTCACACCCACCTGCGCCTGGTCGTCTTTGATGCTATCCGGCAGGCCGTACTCCGGCATGCAGATGAAGAGGGCGCGCCACTCGCAGGGCCGATCCATGATCTGCATGAACGTGACACCCGCCGTACCGCTGCCGTACCAGGCCGCCTGGCAGACACGGTACCGGTCCCACACCCAGAGGTCCGGCAGGTCCGGCTGCGCCTGCGCTGTCCTGCTGGCCGCGCCTGCTTTTGATATGGATGACATGACATCCTGCGTATTCATTCACACAAGCGCAGTCCGCATGTAGTAGTGTATTGAGCATCAGTAGCGGAAGTATCAGTAGCGGCAGTATCAGCAGCGGCATCAGTAGCGGCAGTATCAGTAGCGGCAGCATCAGCAGCGGCATCAGTAGCAGCAGCATCAGCAGCGGCATCAGTAGCGACATCAGGAGCCGCAGCGGCAGCAACGAACAGATAGAGGCAGCGGCACAATTGATGACAAACCGTCAACGGCTCAGCAGGATGAGCCAAGCCATAGGCAGTGGCAGAGCTTGTGGCATGTTCCGAGGCACGCAATCCATGCGCGTCTGTGTACATTGCTGGCGCCCCACGCACAGCACACCAGCCAGCCGCACACAGAGGTCGTCGGCGTATGTATGTGTGTCACGAACGCGCGAGCAGGCAGGTAGCTAGGGTACCGCAAGCTATGGCACGTATTGTTCAATAACACGGTAGATAGCTCCAGCAGGCGTCTGTCTGTAGATAGGTCCTAGGCTGTAGGGCCTAGGCTTCGTCGCCAGTGGCACCCCATAGGGACGGAGGTCGATGGATAGGTAGGGACGGAAGATAGAGCGCCAGGGAAGCAGGCTGCTGGAGACTTCCCTCTGCTCCGTCCCAACCCTGCTGCGTGGGAGACTCCCGTGGTATGTGCTGCTGCCCGTGCTGTCCAGGCGCGTGTTGCGTGTCCTGACCTGCGCCTCGGTGGGGTTGTCCAGTCGATAGTTGGTGACAGCCTCCGGCAGCGAGCTGATGGGCGCCAGGGTGCCTCGCTTGGAATCGAGGGTCAATCCGGCGCAGTGCGTCACCGCCTCCAGAAAGCTCTTGGGCACATATGAAACCTCATAGGTAGCGCCGCTAATCGAGAACTGGCGGTTCGCGGGGCCTGCACGCACGCAGCGCATTGAGCGAGACCGACCAAAGCCCGCATCACCAAGAATTGCGATACGCTGTCTTCAGAAATGTCCATAAATGTAAAGTATTTGTAATATCCAGGCGGTGTCATATGCCCCACGCGACCGTTGCGGCAGACTGACAACGCAGCGAGCGCCGCGACGCGCCGCAGTGCACAAACTGACCTTGAGCGGATACTTCGGCTGCGTAGAATATTATTGCGGCTTGAATCAAGAAAACTACATGAAGAAAGCATGGCCTCCGGTTTCTGAGCAGTAGCCAGATTTGCAGTTCCATCCAGGTAAAGAGCTGATGCTAGCACGGCATTTTCATAAATGCGATCATGTAAGCCTTCGAACCATACATAATTTGAGTCGGGCGGCACAGGGTTCAAGGAACCATATGTTGGTACGATTTTTAAATGCTTAAAGATACACGAAGCTTCTCGTTGCAGCAGGGTACCATCCATAATGGCATAACAATTACTTGAATTTGGAAAACATGATGTTGTTATGTTGTAGAAGTCGTACTACCAGTATCAGCAGTATTATATATTTTTTGCATCAATTCAGTAATGTACCAACAGGGTCTCGTTAAGTTTCATAAAGGCAGAGGCCACGGGCCCTACCTCTTGCTGACTGATTTTGCGCACATGTGGCTGTACTCTCTAGGGTATATCCTGCCCGTACAAGTCCTGCTTTGAGTTCCTGAGCACATCCTTTTCGCTAAAGAGACACATTGCGAGCTATTATCCCCACCTTTAAGTGTAACTTCCCCTCGCTTTCTTGTGTAATGTTCTTGTGTGTTTTATGTTTGCATACCATGATTCGGCTTGTTGCAACGAAAGCAGCTTAGTCGGCGACATGGCAAAAAGCTCATCATTTAGCTCGGGCGTTTCAGCAACTTACAAGCTGTGTGTGACACATTGTGGGCCACTGAACCCCCCCCCCCACACACACACACACACACACACACACACACACACAACACACGCCTTGCCCGCGCGCCTGCATATGGTAAGTTTTTCCTCGCAGGTTCTATGGTAAGTCTATTGCCAACTGGGATCGGGCGGGCGGGCGGGTTGCAATTTTAAACACACACACCACATGGAATCCCGTAAATCCCGTGGCGGCGAGAGCAAGGGATAGAGCCTCCGACGACGGATAAATCAAACTAATTGATCCATCCACTAGATCGAATGCGCGGGTAGGCCATCCGCGCGTCCATCTTATCCAGGCAGAGAGGGTGGGCCATGGCTCAACCGCCGCAGCATACATGTGTACGTACGTAGCGTGGGCCACGTAACTAAGTACGTATATGCCTGATGGAGAAATAAATGGCTCACTCCGGGATTAACTCCCGGCGGGATGTTGGCCTCGTGTGTCAGCGAGTGCAAAATACGGGCGTGCCGTCGTGCGTGCGTGGTTATTGACTAGATAGAGGTAGCCTAACGCCATCCCCTGTGCTGCTGGATGCACAGGCACCAGCCGTACATACAGTGCGTGGCCACGAGATGCATACGAGCGCGCTCGAACCTCCAACCCTCCATGTACTGGCAAGGCATGGGCCACGCCCGCATTCATCAACAGCCCAACACGCACTTAGATCGACAGCAAGTAAGCAGGGCGCCTCGCTTGCATCTATCGACCTCTAAGTAAGAAAATAACCATAACAAGGTTCGTTATCAAACAGCCGAGCGAGCAGCATGATATGCACGGCAGAAACTGCTCATCAGCAGTAAGGCCTGTACAACATGTAACAACCAACCAACCAATCATCAGCAGGACCGTCATCGGGTCACACAGCGCAGCAGCAGGTCCGACCGACCAGCAGACCGCGGATGGAGAACAACACCCTCTCCCGCCGTATGCTGGTGTATGTCTGCTGGTCGGACCTGCTGCGTGCGTGCGTTTGTGTGTGTGATGACGCGTCAATAACAGGTGACGACTTGCTTGAATGAATTGCGGCGGGTGACCACGCTCGCAGGTAGATTTACAAACATCGGTGAAGCTTTCAATTGCTTGCTTGCTTGCGCATCCTATATGCATGACTTCAGGTACGGTACGGGCCGGGGCGGGGCGGCATGGCTAGGATGACAACATCTAAACAGGATGATGAATTTGAACAAGATGATAAATGTGGACAGGATGCGTGAGAAATGAATAAGCTAAACAATCTTGGTGGATTGTGGGGCGGGGATACATACGGCGGAATTCTAACAGGCAAAACAATAGAGATCCGACTGTACTTGACCAGAAGTGTCTCAGCCAGTCTAATGCATGAATGAAGCCTGGTCAAGCTTACTTGTATGTTCGTCATCAGTAAGGGAGGTCGTCAAGCGAGGTCAAGCGCCGGCACACACAGCAGCGTGTTTCCAAATCTAAAGCAAACGGTCAATGGACGGAGCCTATCTACCCCTTAAGCCCTCGATTATAGTATGGTTACTTACTTGCAACTTTTGATTGCGTCATACTAATGCGAAATGCCTGGTCGGACCCTCTTGCACATCACGCACCGTAACGTAGAACGAAGCAGACGACGGCATGCCGCATGATTCATTTTTTATGAATAATAGTCAAGGATATTCAAATGGTTCATGTTAGGGTTTTGCAGGCTGGCTACGAACGGACCGAACCAAAATGAAAGGCACGACGGTTGTAAGGTAAAGGAGTGCGCTCATTGACGCATGTTCTATTGCTGCACCTTGCAACATGATATGGCTACTAAGGACATTTTAAGTCCCAAGGACGTTTTTAGAAACCAGCTCAAACGTCAAAAACAAATGACACATAAATATTGCATTCAGGCTGATATTATACAACAAGTCACCCTGCTTCAGTTTCAGATCTGCTCGCTTCGTGAAATGTGTCGTCACGATGCCCGTATAGGGTGAGCGGTACAGTCGCTACATGCAGTACTCGCTCGTCCAATCTTGTCCGGGAAGGTGCTTCATCAAACCCAGGTACTGCCATGTACTGCCGCCAATATCACAGTACCGAGCACTGCGCCGTCGTGTTGCTTCCAGATTGTATCAGCTATATCCAAAATGTTGGGCCGATCTGAGAACGACTACCATCGTCCTTATTTCTCGCCGTTCGCAATATATCGCATGACTGTGCGTTTTAAAATGCGTTAGCCATGGCTTTGATATGTACCTCGTGATTCTTTCTTGAATCCGGTAGTCATTAAAATGCAGACGGCGCCGCGTTGCCGGATAAGTGACGGTGCAACTCAGCAACCATTTCCTTTACATATTTTTTAATAATTAGAAATACAGATGTATATAATTTCTCTTTCAGAAAGTTGTAACTTGTTCGAACATGACCGCTGGTTAACAGTCCAACTTCAACCGAAGTCAAATTATTGGTACGCGCCCTACGACCGGAACATATCTGATACTGAAGTCGGAGTGCTTCAATGCAACAAACATGTATGATCATTTTATGGTACTCAGCTCCTTCGCCATCCGAAGGTGACTATTCCGTACGGCTTTCATCTTAAGGCGTAATGCAACAATGTGGGCGTCAGATTGCATAATATCAAATCACGCTATGTTATTTACGCTTTTTATCACATCTCTCCTTGCAAATCTACCTCCGCGTAGCTTTGGTCGTAGCTCGCCAAAAAAAAGGGGGTTCGCGCAGAGTCACCGTAGTTTGTGTTGACTCTGTGCATTTGGCTTGTCTCACAATAGGCTAATTTATTGAACCGATATGGAAAGCTTGGGCGGACTTGGCCACGTGTCAGGAGTCTGACCTGGTCTGCCTAAGGTACTTTGCTCTATGCCAGGCAGACATTACCCTCAACCCCGCAAAAACTACATAAGGTCACGTGGCATTCTTTGTACGAACGAGCTTGAGCAAGCTATGCTGGTCGCGTGGCGCCGTCCTGGCTCGCTGGACTGGCCCGCGCCTGGCGGTGCGTGCTTGCAGGTCGCTGCTGGGCCTGCGAGGAAATGCCGCGGGCCCGACGCGGCGTCGCCCGAACATGCAGCCAGCGGCAACCTCCAGGCGGCTTCAGCGGCTCACGTGACCACAGCAGCCGGGCACGGGTGTCGGTGTTCTCGGCGGCGTGCCTGCTTTGCGGTTCTCCTGCCGCCCGTCCTGGTGTCGGGCGGCTTCGTGTGCATCAGCGGCGATGACGCCGACGATGTGGTACGTGGGTCGGCTGCGAGTGCGAATGTTGACCGAAGGGCGCGGCGGGCGCGCTGGACGCAGGGCGTGCGCGCCAGGCTGCCGTACCTGCCCGGCCGCCGCCACACCTGCCCGGCCGCCGCCGCACCTGCCGGGCCGCCGTACCTGCCAGGCCGCGGCACCAACGGCCCAGGCCGCCGTACCTGCCAGGGCGACGCCGCACCTGCCAGGCCGCCGTACCTGCCAGGCCGCTGCCGACAGGCCGCCGCCGCAGCTGCTGCCAGGCCGCCGCCGCACCTGCCACGTGTCGGAGATAGATGGGTCAGACACCTGCCTTGCTCTGTCATTAGAGGTTGTGGACAAGCGGCGCAGCTTTACACGGAGGGCACCGATGGCCCCGGGGCGGGCCTTCCGTCGTTCTTGTTCACATTCATCATCTTGTTCAAATTCATCATCCTGTTTAGATTTCGTCATCCTGGCCCCAGAGGGTCCCCTGTTACTTAGCTCATTCATACCCGCCACTCAGATCCTACAGCAGCCATGCACAGGGGTGTGACATACATCCATTCCGAGGGGTGGAAAAAGGGGATAGTTGCGCCAGGCAACGCACTTCGATTGATTCTTGATGGTCAATTTGAGGAAAGAACGTGGTTGTGGTAGATAGAACGGGTGTGGTAGATAGAACGGGTGTGGTAGATAGAATGGGAGTGGTAGATAGAACGCGAGTGCTAAATAGAACGGGAGCGTGCCGTCTACCGCCGGAAGACAGATCGATTCAGGGGCGGTGGGAGACATGCATGTGGACCGCCGGCGCCGAGCCCCCGGACGTGCGTCTAAATGACGGACCCGGAAGGAAGGTCCGTCCACACATGCTCGATCGGCTGGAGGTCGCACCTTTGAGAAAAGGCGTGCGGCTCCCAGTCGGGCGGTCGGGCGGAGGGCACGACACATAGGTGCATCCCTTTCCAGTGGACGGACAACAACATGCTCCCCCCCAGCCCCGCCGGGCTGGGTGTGTCTGGGCTGTTTCTTTTTAACCCCCAGCCCCCAGCCTCCAACCCCTTCGATGTCCTGCAGTTTCCCCCCTCAGTCTCGCTGTCGCCCTCGTATCCGCGAGCCCAGGGTCACTGCCAGGGCACCAGCTACGGCGGGCTGTACCCGGAGCTCATCCGGAGGGCGATGGACGCGGCGCCGGCGGACGCAAGCGGCATCCTGGCGGTTGGAGCGTGATCGGTGAGTGGGTATAGTGTCTGGGTGAGAGGGTTTAGTGTCTGGGTTAGTGGGTGGATTTCCGGGTGAGTGGGTGCGTGTCTGGGTGAGTGGGTTTGGTGTCAGGGTGAACAAGCGAGACCCGTACGGGTTGCATGGGTTTCCAAAAGGTTTTAGGTGGGGTTTTGCGTAGTTTTAATGTTATTTGACGTCACTTGCAACCCGATAAGGGTACACAGAGTGGAGTATCATTCATGGACGCGACGTGGGTCGGTCCAGAGAGGGGGGCCAGTTGTGAGCGAACGACATATATACGCGCTCAGAAATAAACCAGCAAAACCAGCACACAGCCCATGTATGGAGCAAAGGGCATGAGGCACGGGAGGTGGGCACCCCGGATGGAACATCCCCTCCCTCAGGGGGCTGGGTGTGTATGTCTGGGCTGTTTTTCTTCTCCCCCTCCCCCCTCCCCCCTGTCCGGCGGGCCCCGGCCCCGGCCCACCGCCTGAGCCCCGGTGGGCTCTGAAACACGGGCTACACAGCAGGGCAGGACAGGCCAGCGCATCCACGCACTGGCGGGGGTCCGGGGAATCGGAACCCATTATTCCCCGTGCACCGTGCAGTGCACGTCGTCCTCCGCTGTACCGCACCACGCACGGCTTCTTGGCTCCCGTGCGTGTTCGGCTTTTAAGCTTGCATGTACGGCGTCTACCCACGCCCGCCGCCGCAGCTCGCGCGCACGTCGTTCGAGGGGTGGGTGACGGCGGCGGGTTTGAACACCTCCGTCATCACCTACGTCACCTCGGCCGCCGCCGTGCCCTCCACCAACATCTCCGCGTACAAGCTGCTGTACCTGCCGTCCGACGGGACCAATACGAGGGGCGGGATCACCGACGCGCTGAACGATGCGCTGACGGCCATCAAGGATAAGATTATCAGCTACGTCAACGTGCGGGGTGCGTCCGTTTGCTGTGATGTTTCGTTCGGGTGCATGGTAGCACGCGATTGGGTGGGGCCAGGTAGGGTGCACGGATGTGTACGGACGCATGCATTAACTTGCACGAGCGATCGGTGGTTTGTTGTTCACTCTCGAAGGGCAGGTGTACAGTCCCGAGTCATCCCCCGGGTTACGCCTTTGCGCTTACAGTTGGTATCGTAACCCGGGATGACTCGGGACACTGAGCCTGGCTTAAAGCAGGAAACGCGCCTCATGCGCTTAGCGTGCGAGAGAATCCACAGAGTGGGAGAATCCACGCTAGGCGCATGAAGCTGTTTCCTGCTGACCCTCGCTTTCAAAGTATTTTCTTCCCCGCACACCGCATCCTACCTAACTGGGTCACATACATATATAGGGACTACCAGGACGGCTTTGAATTTACACCGTCGCATTCTCCATCCCCACTGCTGTCATTCCTTTTCTTCACGACGCTCCGAAACCACACCTCCCGCTTGCCCTCACTGTCCTCCACGCACCACGCACTGCCCTGCTGCAGGCGGGTCCGTGATTGCCCTGGCTCGCAACCAGCTCACCTCGCCGTACAGCTGGATGCCCACCCCCCTGACCAACGTAACCGCCTCCTACATGAACGTCAGCGTGGCCAAGGAGATGGCCGTCTACCGCCCCGGCTGCTACTCGAGGTGGGTGTGCTGCTGGTTCGTTAGTTCGTTGGAGAGGACACCACGCAGATTTTATTAGGCCGGGTGTTCCAACGGGCCCAGATACCTCGTAGGCGCTCATCTCACCAACCCCTACCAAGGGCTGCACACCCATCACCCGCGCGGGTTGGGTGGGTGTCGTGCAGCCATACCGGCCAACACACCAGATTACTAGTGCGACAAAATTGCCTCTCCTGGAAACCGCACCAGATCATATGGCGGGGAGGGGGCCGGGATTCGAACCGTTGATCTCTGGACAGCATGCCAGCGTCGTTCCTATTAAACGCCAACCCCCTTGCCTCGCATATAGATATGTGTGCATGGGATGTGCATGGGATGTGCATGAGATGTCCAGCGAGGGTTAATTGTGCGGGAGTGCCCTTGGTGCCTCCGAACGGATGGGCAGCTGGGTGCGGCTACGTGCAACTGCTGATGTGGCGGATGTACTGATGCATCTACGGACGAGCAGCTGCTGGCAGGCGGGCGTGTGCCAGGCAGGCGTTGCCCAGCTAGCTACAAGGCTCAAAGTCCCCACTGTATGTCCCCCATCCCATGACCCCCCATCCCATGCCCCCCGTCCCATGCCCCCCCATCCCATGACCCCCCTCCCCACCCGGGCGCGCATTTTATTGTGCGGGGTCTCGCTGGTGGCTGATGCACCCGCTGATTTGAATGTATGATATTGACAGATAGATGATGAATGGACTCATGGGGGCTTAACTGCTGGGTGGCTGATGATTGCGAGCTTGGGAGGTGTCGATGTGTCATGGGAAGCTGATAGATCGCCACCGCGGTTTTCGTCGACGGCGGCCCTCGTGCAACGGCCATCCGCGGCGGCGCGCGCGGTCGCAATTTTTAATACCTTCACCATCCACCGGCAGCGGCAGGTGCTTCTAATGCTTCCGACGAAGCGACCACAGCGCCCTGAGGGTAGGTGGCGGCGGCGGCGGCTTTCGTCGGCAACGCAAGCGCCTCCGGAAGTCCATTTCCGCCCTCCCGCCGATTCGCTTCGGCCGCCCCGCCTCCGACGCCCCGGACTTCGCCCCCGCTGCCACCTCCGCTGCATGGCCCGCCGTCATCCAAGCCGTGGCCCACGTTTCCGAGCTCGCGACTGCCGGCCGCCGCCCCGTTGCTGCTGCGCCCTCTGCCGCCGCCGCTGCCAAGCGCCTGCTGCTGCTCGTTGGGTGGCGTAGGCGGCGTGCCGCCGCTGCCAAGCGCCTGCTGCTGCTCGCTGGGCGGCGTCGCTGCCGTAGCGCTCCCCGCCTCCAGCTGCTTGATCATCAGCGTCAGCCGCTTCACGATGTCCGCGCTGGGGGGCCGCTCCGACGGTTTAGCCGCCCAGCATCGCTCCACGAGCGCCCGAATCGCCGGGGTGCAGAGGGGGTTATCTGCTGAGTGTGGCGGGAACGCCGGCCGTTCACCGTTGATCGCAACCTGCACGCGTCAGTTGGCGACGCGAGGGGAATTCTGGTTGAGTAGATAGAGCAAGTCGATGGACGACAGCGCTAACAGGATACGACGCACCCGCCGTACGTCATAACTACGTATACATGTAGATAAGAGCTCTAAGATTACTTCAATACAGCACACACATGGGCTACATGGGCGGGCTCCGTATTGCGTAGTGCGGACATCGAACTTTATTTTCTCCATCTCCTGCGTGCACTGCAACAGCATATAGGAGCACGTGACGACTACCGACCTTACGTGGCCCAGGAATGCTCACTGCGCCTGTGTGGCGTGCGACCAGGACATCCCGCACCACGGCACGCAGCCAGCCAGCTAATGAATGTAGGCCGCCGCCGGCGATTGCGAGCCATGTGCAGACGTGTATATCTACGGCCTTCGTTCCATTCATGGCCTAGCTAACGTACCTGCGGCTGTCGTCTCCGGCCCTAACTACTGTAACAGGGTAACTCTGGGCAAGTTTTACTTCTCGGCGAATTTATCGCCGCCGCAACTAAACGCAAGCCGCGGTTGATAACGGGATAGTTCTCGCCTGCGTTGATTTGCGAGCCATGTACAGGGGTACGTAGGACAAGTAAGGTATGTAGGGTTAGTAGGGTGGATGCACGCAGCTAACTACCTAACTACGTAACAAATCAACCAACCAAGCAACGGATACGCACCAAGAATCCGATGACCGCACTGACGGTGCCCTCCCAGGGCCGCTTCCGCGTGACGAGCTCGTACATGATCATGCCCAGGCTGTACACGTCGGACCGGTCCGTTATCTGCGCGAGACACACACGCGCGCACACAGAGGGGTATTCTGTCATGGCTCAAATAGATTTCTGACACACACACACACACACACACACACACACACACACACACACACACACACACACACACACACACACACACACACACACACACACACACACACACACACACACACACACACACACACACACACACACACACACACACACACACACACACACACACACACACACACACACACACACGAGAGCGAGGGGACAGAGGCCCCTTACGTCCCTCTCCCCCGAATCCGGGGGAGAGTGCTGCGGCGGTCTCCCACCAGGGTGGCTATCTTATTTTTGGGAGTATCTACGGCCAGAGATACACCTGGCTTCGAAACGCTGAAAGTATCTGTCTATGGGGAGATATTTCCGACTGGAAACGGCCCGAAGTATCTGCAGAGGGCAGCGGACAGGGCGCAACATTGATGAAGAACTTCCACAAACCGAACCCATAAGTGCCACACCTAGCATCAGATGACTGCAGACGGTGAGAACCGACCCCGGGTGGGAGATATCGGGGACCCCATCACTCGTCCGAGTATATGTCAACGGGAAGATATCATGTCCCAGTCGAGGGGTCAAAGTATCTTAAACTCCATATTTTGGCAGGCCAAAAGTATCTAAAATTTCAGAAGTTTTTCGGCCGAATAGATATTTATATCTTAAGATAGCCACCCTGTCTCCCACACAAACACACACACACGGGGGGCCAGCATGTGAGGAAGGCCTTCCGCCGCGGGCGGAGACGTAGCCAACGAATGGAACGAAGGCCATGGGCAAGTGCTCAGATACATACGTCATTTGTTTAAGTACTGCCTCTCCGCAATCAACCGTCTCACGACTTGCATCTGTATGGCGTCCATTCGAAGGTACATGGCTTGCCATGCAAACATCTTCGTTCATACAATGTGGTATACACCGATGATCCCGTTGGGGTCCGCTGTAACATTCATTCATTCAATGTGGACATGTGCGTATATACCTATATATCGCACATGGCAAAAGGGAGTGCGATGCATGCAGCGCGCGCAACTAGCGCCGCCACACGTTATCGGCGGTATCACACATCAATGGGCGGCCCCCGCCGCTCATAACAAAACGCAGCATCTAGCGCACCGCCTTCCTACTTTTTCCGTCTGAGCGAAATCCACCCGCACACATCTGGTTCCAAATTTCGTTGCGCGCAACCATATGTAAATAAACACCCGCACCTTGCGATGTTCGGGTGTGAACAGCTCAGGCGCCATATCTGTAGAGAGCAGATAATAATAACAGGAAGCAGAGCATCGGAAACAGAACAGATTTAGATAGGCGCGCGAGAGAAGGCTTAGAAGGCTCTTTTATGGATAGACGCGTAATCCATGCAGCTGCCAATGCGCTAGTAGCGCTAGTAATGATCGAAACGACTCAAACAACGTTCGGCGATCGACGACGTTGAACACGCACGGCTGCCCGCATTCCATCAATTACATCCATAGACCACGCACACACGCAAGCGCGCATGGAGACAAAACGGAGTTTCGCACCAACAAGGAGGCGCTGCACCATGTTATACAAGAAAGGACGACCGCATACGTTTATCGATGCTGCATGCACTTGCGCTGACAACAGCCAGCTGCTTACATTGAGGCGTCCCGACCTCGGGGTTCTCCGTGGAAAGCGTCGTGCTCATCTTGAACCTGTCCCGATTGAGAGTACGGGTGACCGAAGGTGACCGAGGGTACGGCGGATCTATCTCGTGCGTGCAGCGGGGAGGTCTGACCGACCGCACAAGCAATGATGAGACGACGTACATCGATGTGCAGATATTTCTGTAAACGCACGTACGTCATCGCATAAATACGCAATCGTCCGCATCGTCCGCATCTTCTCAAGCTCCATCAACAAATCTATCCGCGAGCCCTGAACGCTCGGACACCCTTGGGTGCCCCCCGGTCTAGCCTGAGACTGGATGGGCCCGATACGCCCAAAGGCAGCTCTATCTACGTTTATTTGTGTCCTTTTGAGCTCTTTCGCAGATACACGAGCAAGCGAGGGGGGGGGGGCGGCGTGCGCGGTTTGTTCCTAGAGTCTTCTCATCCTGAATAGAAGAAGTGCGTGTGACGCCGCGCAAGCGCGCGTTCCATCCTGGCAATTATGGCAATCCTCCGGGTATGCGCGCAAGCAGCACCGACGACGCACGGCCTACAAATATTGATTCGCGCTTACCGAGCGAGGCCGAAATCCGAGATCTTCGCTCGACCGTATGAGTCCAAAAGCACATTACCCGGCTTTAAATCCTGCATGTGAATGGAGCCGATGCAGGAGGCAGCACTGCGTGTTTAAAATCGAGTACGTACGGCGGGGAGGCAGGCGTGTACGTACGATGACCTTTTCTTAATGTATCGATGCTGCAGCAACCACATGCGTGGTTTTGTATTCATTTCTGTATATACACGCTGAAGTAAGAAGTGCGCAAACATTATTTCCCAGCAGGTAAATGCGAACCGTGCAAAAACACTGCGTGTGTGCAAAAATGCTATCCAACACTGCAGCCGCCCAACATATATACACAGCAGCTACAGCAGCACAACCAGGAAGCCTCGGCTGTCGCCGTTGGCTGTCATAGCTGTCACCGATGACCCGCGGGGTCCACTGCAACATCCTTGAAAATAATAACAATACACAGCAGCTAGCACAACCATGCGCGCGTACGTACATACATACCCGGTGCATGACGGTGGGGTGCAGGTAGGCCAGCCCCGCAGCGATGTCCCGGGAGATATGCAGCACATCCACCAGGCCGTAGCGGTGCAGCGGCAGTCCATCTATGCCCCGAGCTGTGCGTGTGGGAACGGACGGAGCGGCAGGTAGGCTGTAACACAGCGCGGCCAAAGGCTTCTCGAGATGCTGTGCAGGGTCATTGTTAGGGACTTATACTGTAACCCAGCGTTACATAGGCGGTCAGCCAGTTAGGGGAGCCGAAGACAGCCGCGCGACCGCCTGCTGTTTAAATTTTTAATCGATCAAAGATAATTTAATTTTAATTTTGCTTCTCTCGTGAAAGCTGAACTGGCAGCCTCAACAACGACGGTACCGTTTCTGGCTGGCCTGGCTCATCGCGGTTGTTGCAAGTAGTACGCACGGCGTCCGTTTGCGTGGTCCAGGCCGCCCACCTATCTACGTACCCACGACCCGTGGCATCCCATGCCACGCACATTTTAAATGGCACCGCGCATGCATCCATCCAGCCACCTAGATTGGGCGACGGATTGTTGCACGCACGCAATAGCTACATGCGTGCATAGATTAGATGGACCATGCTGCCGAAGTCGTCTGCGCCGCCGCCGTTGACGGACAGACAATGCACACAAGCGGAGACCGCGCGGCGGCCACCCGGATGTATGTCGCTATCTTCAGCTAATCATATCCATACATACATCGCCCCAGCCACCAGTACGTCCGTAGCTACCCGGGGATGAGTGTTAGCTAGCCCCAGCCATGCACGAACACAAACGCACCGTGAATGATCGTGCTCAGCGGTGTGGTCATCAGCTCCTCGGCGATGAAGGGGCTGGGGCCCTGCAGGCAGGCCCCGTAGTAGCGCACGATGTTGGGGTGGCGCAGACGGGACAGCACCTGCGTGTACGCATGGGCGGGGGGATGGGGGGCCGGTGGGTTAGGCGTGGGCTGTTCACGTTCGTTGCCACACAAACCAGACGGATCAATCACGCAAAATTTGCGCGGAGTCCTGGAAGCAAAGGCATATCGATCTATGAATTAAGCAATTTCATCGAGCAGTGTCGATGGCACGCACACATGTGAGGATGACTCTCCTGTATGTGGCACCAGCGTATGGGCTCACCCCCTTAAGGCTTTGCCCAGCGTACGTAATAATATTATTGTTATAATTGAGGCCGAGAACTGAAATTCGTTTTGATCCGCCGCGCAGCGCTCTGTGACACGCGCGGGGGCGCCCTTTGCATCCCACGCACGCTCCCTGCCTGCCTCGACGATCAGCAGCCGATCCCCGGCGGAGACAGCACTAACGCCACCGCGGGATACCCGACGCTCAGCTGTAACACGATGCGGCCACGCAAAGGCTTCTTGGAATTTATCGGAATGCTGTGCCGTGTCCCGCTCCAGGACCCAAGACGACCCACCTGCACCTCCTGCGCAAGCAGCTGCAGCTGCTCGTCGCAGTCCCCGTCCTCCTCGGACACCATGCTCCGCAACCCGCCGTCCAGGAGCTTTACGGCTACTGTCAAGATTCCCCTGGAGCTGTGGAACACGCCTCGCCGTACGATGCCCACGGCGCCTGCGTGTGCATACAAACAACGTAACACAAGTCGGTCACAAGCAAGTTATAACGGTGCAGTTTTGCTTCGTTGTAACATGGACCGCTTTTTATTACGTGGCGACATGCGCATGTTCATTGGAGGAGGAATGAATCCGTGCTTTGTGCATGGCTCGAAGATGTGTATGGCGCGCAACGTGTATTCAGTTAATGCGCTAGCTAGCTAGCTTCCACTGCGCCAAGGCTCATGCAGGTTGACGAGACAGCGTGCCAACCGACGCACCGACAAACATGCTCAAAAAGACACAGTACACATCGGGTTCAGTGACATGTGGCTGGCTGGTAAGCTAGGCTAGCAGCCTACATGCATCGATTACATCGATCCATCAACATGTGTACGGATGACGATGTTTACGGATCACAATGTGCGCGGATCAGGATGTGCACGGATCACGATGTGTACGGATAGATCACTGTGTGTGCGGATCACAATGTGTACGGATCACGATGTGTGCGGATCACGATGTGTGCGGATCACGAGCCGACAGCCGGCCATGCATCGATTGGCGCGCGCGCGAGGTCGCTCGCTCAGTCGGTGTCGGCCCCCATCGACCTATCCGTTACCTTTCCCCAGGAACGAGTCCCAGTCCACAATTAGGTTGACCCCCAGGACGGGCGTCTCCAGTCTCTGCCACCCTGCGGCAGCTTCCGTTCGGGACCCAGAAAGGCCCCGAGGAGGCGGTACCACCTCCATACACAGACCTGAGGCAGGGTGCCGGCGTTGGGCGATCGGGCAGGCAGACACACACGCAAGCGGGGATGTTAGTTGGATCGCGCCGGTAGTTGGTTGGTTGGGTGGTTGGTGTGTGGCTGGTTCACGCAGGTGGCTGGGTGGGTAGGCTGGTTGGTTTCTTGACGGGTGAGTGGAATCGCGTCGGGTCCCGATTCTTACGGAGATGAAATCGCTCGGGTCCCTGTCCTTGCTGGCACCTCTCTTGTATCCCCTCGCTTGTTGGCGGCGAGCGAGGCTGTCATGCTGGCTGCATCCTTTAAGGGCTCCCTTCGGCGAGTTTATTTGGAGGCTAATAACGGGGTTTACGTACGTACATACGTACGTATTGTCTCGGACCTACATACACACATACATGGCATGCTTCACGCCGATCTATCGTTCAGTGCTATCAGCCGTTCCACTGACTCACCATCGCTTGCTCGCAAAATCTATGCTTGACGAGGGGACACAAGCAACATTTCTAAGACAACAGCTGGCAGCCGTGTTCCTCATCGATCACATTCACACACACATCCGGCGAAAGAGTAAACCGCACCCACCTTCCCCCGGAGACAACCCGTCCTGCTGCCCCGGGTCCGCCAGCCGGACCACGCTGCCCGCTGCCCGCCGCGCATCCCGCGTGTCCCGCGGGTCCGCCCCTGGAGTCTCCGGCACAACCTCCAGCAGCAGCCCGATCTCCGGCGGCGCCCTGTGCAGCGACGCCGACGACGACATCGCCTCCGCCGAAACCGCCGCCGGGCTCATCACCGCATACCCGCCGCCCGCCGTCGCCGCCGTGCTCCTGCCCCCCGAAACGGTGACGGCGGGACTCTCCAACGCCTTCGTGCTGCTGTACGGCGGCGTCAGCGAGCTGCTGCCGCAGTCCTCCCAGCGCCCGCTGTCCATGTCAGTGGCCGTGGTGGCCTTGCCGGTGGTGGCGTCCTTGGTGGCCACCACCTCAACCTTTGCCTTCTCACGGCGGCGCCGTACCACGAGCACCAGGCAGAACCCTAGCGCCACCAACACAATGCCGCCCAACGCCCCGCCGAGCGCGGTGAGGGCCAGGGTCCCCATGGACACCGGCGTCTTGCCGCCAGCGGTGGCCTCCCCACTCTGTGTGGTTGCTGTCAAGGTTGAATCCGCTGGCTGCGGCGCCACCAGCTGTTGAGGTGGCGGCGTTTGCGCGGGCGCCTGCGGCAAGGAGGTTTCAAATGCGATCGTGGTGTTGTCCCCAGACGTCGGCGGCGGCGGCGGCCGCGGCGGCGGCGACGGCGGCTTCGCCGTCGCTGGCGACAGCAACGAAGTTGGAGGCGGCGGCGGCCGCGGCGGCGTTCCGACGCCAGCCGGGGCTCCGGAGGAAGGAGGCGGGCTGGGTGAGGAGGCTGGAGGCGTTCGTTGGAGACTGGGGGAGGGAGCAGGTCGTGGAGCAGGCTTTGGGCGAGGTGGTGATGGCGGCGACGGGGCATACTCTTCAGGCAGTCCCCAAATGAACTGGACTGCGTCCAGATAATAGCTTGAGTAAGCCTGTTGGAAGGAACGCAACACGGGGAGTCAGCCGGTGGCGATGACTTGCAGGCAAACAACACAGGAAGCACGCACGCACGCATGCACGCACGCATGCACGCACGCACGCACACACACACACGTCGTGAACCTGCCCCTCGGCAGCCTGCCGCGTCTGGGCAGGGCTCCTAGGAGGATAGCGTGGACGTGCCCGCCCCAGAACTGCCTCTCTGACAGCCACCGAGGGTCGGCCCTGAACAAGCTACCAGCGGGGTACGAGGCTGCTAGGAGATGGACTGCTTTAGAGCTAGGCGTACGACTCCCTGCTAAGAACCGGACTACCGGCTCGGGCGTCGCCCAGTTTGTGTGGATGGCGGGAACCCCGATGAGGGGACACCCCAGGTGCTGCAAGGAAATGAGGGAGGGCGGCAATCCCAGGCCCACAAGGCACTGGCGCTGCACGGGGCCCAGCCGAAGACGAGACGGCATGGCTGAGGCCTTTGTTTTCGTAGAGATACCGCGGTGCTTTCCAGGCCGCGCGAGTGCTCTAGGTCGAGCAAGGAGGGATGCGGCCCCTCACGCCCCTCTCCCTCCCCCGCAAAGGGAGGAGAGTGCTTCGGCGGTCTTTCCGTTAGGGCTGGGATAGCAGCCCTTGGCCAGCGTCAGGCCCGGTCAGATATGTAAAACTAACACACACACACACACACACACACACACACACACACACACACACACACACACACACACACACACACACACACACACACACACGCAACGCATATGCAATGTACACATGTTCACCAATCTCATCCAAGTGATGATAAAGGATTGGTCCCCATCATGCATCCCATCACGCGATACATAAGAGGACGGACGACCCTGCCGCCCGTGATCATCAAGTGCATGACCAACGACCGGCAGAGGCACCCACCATTACACCCACGACGTAGGCTCCCCACTCCGTCGGACCGACGAATGTGGCGTCTGAGCACACAGTGTGGTGTGACAGGGGCGGCGACAGCAGGCGATTCAGGTTGGTGTGGAAACTGATCCGTTCGATGTAGCCGCCCTCACAGCCAGTGACAGCTGTCACCACCTCACCGTCGTACAAGTCCCAACTGTACCAACCACCAGAGCTCACACTCCCAATGGTAACTACCGTCTCCGCTGCATCCGCATCAGTGCTGCCGCCGCCGCCTCCCAAGGTTCCGCCGGGTGGGGCTGAACCGGGAGGCGCTCCCGGGACGCCCCCACTGCCCCCCGTTGTCCCGCTGCTGTAGTCCCCGCCACCCTTGCCTCCGGAATCACCATAACCACCGCTGCTGCTGTTGTCCAGCTGTTGCAGCTGCCGTCCACGGCTCGCGTAGGGCGATGCAACGCCATGCTCGGAGCCGGAGCCGGAGCCGGGGCCGCCTGCGCCCGGTATCTCTCGCGCCACCCGCCTTGAGCGCTCCGGAGGCGATGGCCTCACTACTGCCACCCGCAGTCCCCGCACCGCTGCACGCGGCGGTGGCGCGCGTCGCAGCGGCGGCGGCAGCGGGGGAGGCGGCTTGCCGGATCGAGATGGCGGCAGCGGGGGAGGCGGCCTGCCGGATCGAGATGGCGGCGGCGGCGCCCGATGAGGAGGAGACGCACGGGGTGTGGGGTAGCGAGAGGGCGACGAGATGGATCTGGGAGGCGGCGGGCGGTGCAGCAGGGGTGGAGGCGGGCGGCGGGGGCGAGGCGGCGGCGGTCTCCGCGGTGCGGGAGGGGACGGTCTGGGCTTTGGCGGAGGTCGCGGACGTGGGATTGGCGGCGGTGAGGGCGCGTCCGGCGAAGGTTCCGAGAGGATGAGCGGAGGCGACGGTTCCGAGGGGGTGAGCGGAGGCGACGGCGGGGCGTTGGGTTGGCCGGGTGGAGGCGGTGGTAAGGATTGCCAGGGTCCGAACGTCAGCTGCAGGCCCGCCACTTGCTCCGTGGCGTCGTTGGTGCTGTTGGTGGCGAGGGTGACGGCCATGCTGATCGCGATGCGGATGATGGGACGGTGGATGTCGATGATGCGCTGGGGTAGGAGGGTCAACAGGCGGTCGTCTGGGATGGCGGTGGCGGACGCGTTGGAGAGCGGCGGTGACGGAGGGTCCGGCGGCGCGTCGGGCAGCAGCTTGGACAGGGTGCTGAAGAAACAGGACCCGACGAGCGGCGCCCCGTTCATCGGTCTGGTTGACAGGATCAGCAAATGCCGTCCTGTGGACGGCGTAGATGGCGTGAGCACACAGGTAGGGTGGGTTACTGCTGATCGCAACACACAGGTAGGGTGGGTTACTGATCGCAACACAAGCTGGGGGTTCTGGGGTGTTCGCGAGGGTCTCTTGCTTATCCCAGGTTGTTGGAACAAACACGGCATCAAGCAACTTGCTTGCACACTAGCACGCAACGCGTTGCGCAAGCAAATGAAATCCGTGTACATTGATCGACCTTGAGACAGGATCGAGCAACAAGGCCGCAACAAGTGAGGCCGCGTACACGGCAGTGCATGAAGGGTCGCTGTGAGTCCGAGGCAGTGGCTTGGCTGTGAGTGACTTGCAACACCAGTGTCACGATCATCACCAAATAGACCTTCAAGAGGTCGGTGCGTGCCGCTTAGCTACCTGGTCTCCAAAGCTTCCCCAACCTCCATGGAACGGTCGGCCCTGTCGAGGCTTTGGCAGGGGGAGGCGGCGGCGGCCGAGGTGCCCCCGCAACCCAGCCACCACCACCGAAGTAGCCCATGGGAGGCGAGGTCGCGGCTGCTGCTGGCGGCGGCCGCCGTTTCCGCTTCGCCAGCGGGGGTTCAGGGAGGGGCTGCGGCGGCGCGGAAGGGCTCCCCTCCGGGACGGACGGCGGTGCCCGTGGAGGGGGCGGCAGCGGCGCTGCGGGCGGCGGCCTCGGGACGCGGGGCGGCGGCGGCGGCGGCTCGCTGCGCGTCTGCGACCGCCGAAGCCATCCGGTCTCCCGGAGTGACATGGGCATGGTGGCCTTGCACACGACCAGCGCCTGCTGGTCGCCGCTGCAGTCCGCGTTCAGGAACACCTTGGTGGCGAATCGGTCACTGGTGCGGTTTGGCTGCAGGACGCGTTGCGGCTCCCCGTAGGTGGCCTTCCGGCAGGCACTTGTGGGATAAAGTGCTGTGCGCTCCGTCGGGGCTTTGAGCCAGAAGGACGCCGCGTTCCCTGCGAGGAGCATTACAAGGCCAAGGTGAATTGGAGAAAATACGGCACCCGGCCCGTGTAGTCCGTGCCCACAATGTGTGCTGTAATAATACTCGAGATCAAAACCTCAGAAACTGCATATATTTACTTCATATTGCCAGCTTGATGCCTTGAAGCTTGGGTTTCAAACGAACTTTATGACACTTCGATTGGTTACACCACCGTACTGCCTCTAATTATTTGCGATTAAATAACATTTAGTTACGATCTCGCAAAGCTCTAAAACACTTGCCGGGGTACCTCGCAAATAACTAAAATTTATAAATAAATACATTGACAGCCTTGCAAAAATAAGTCGCAAAAACAAATTAATCCGTGCAAGCGCACCGAGAATATGTATGCTAGGTGCTCTTGTTAATAATCCCCTAGAACCGATGCTGTTGGGTGCGCAGGGTCGATGGTCGACGCTGCGAGCTTGTGCCTGCCAGTGGCAGGTCCGGCGGGTTTGCACCACCTACGGTACTGCGCTCCATGCGTTCGCTTCTGTTCCGCCGAGAAGGGCACAGCAACCTCGCAAAACTTGTTTTAAGGCCGGGGTGCCTCGCAAAGCTTTAAAGTTCCTCGAAGGATTCTGAAGCACGCCTCACAAATACTGTCAGGTTCTAAAATCAAAACAACAATTGTTGTCGGTCCTCGCAAATAATTACGCTCGCAAACAATTAGAGGCAGTACGGCAATAATTAGAGGCACACGATCTTGCTTGCGATTGTGTCAGTTGATCGCACGGCGCGCGTACCTCCGGTGAGGCTGTCGTACGCCTTTGCTCTTATGTCCAACGCCGTACCAAGCGCGAGCACGTCTTCCATCTGCACCAGCTCCCATTGGAGACCCATGCTGTAGCGAGTGCTTCGTTCATTCACCCCAAGCAAAAGGGATGGATGAAATGTGGAATGGACAGAGCGTCTGTGTGTGTACGGAATGGCTAGCACGCACACCATGCGTGATGTAGGGCTAGACTTAGCCAAATATTGCGCATTACAAGGATGTGAACTGTGTACACTTTGAGGGTAAGCCTACCAAGCACCCTCCTACAACAATGCGCGTTCAGCACTGACCAAACAAATGGAGGCGGCACGGGAACGTTCCCGTGTTAACTGGATTTCCGTGCGTGGTTCGTTGAGATGAGACTACAGCGTGCCAACCAAAACAGTCAGCGTGTGTGTTCTTGGGTTTCAGGACTGTAAGGTAGGGCCGCCGCCTGGACAGTTCGCTGGAATCCCCTACCCGCGAAGGGGCGCGCGACGCCACAAAAAACAAGCGCTTACCTGCACGACGTCTCCGCTTTGAAGTACGGCTGGATTCCATACAGATACACCGAGTAGATGACCTGCACGCTGGCGTCGTCCGTCGCGATATGCATGCCCGACGGGTCAGACCGCGCGAACATGACCTCCCGTACTTCAGGATAGAGTGAAGCGGCGGGGTAGCACTTTCCGTAGCCGCTGAGACAGTTCAACTGAGACACACGTTTGGGTGAACCGATGGCAGCAGGCATGGCACGGGCATGGATGGATGAGCGAGCGGGCGCGGCGGATCTGGCTTGTCAATACCATTCATCATTGAGATATATACTAAAGCACAGAAGCATGCATGGGGAGAACTCATCAGCACTCGATCACAGGTAGGACCCACGTGCGGGCGCACCAAACCGTGTACGGGCATGGATGGAGGAGCGGGCGGGCGCGGCAGGCGTTCGATGTGCAGTTTCGTTGTCAGCAGCGGTTTGCAACGATCCAGTGGTCAATGGTTTGGAGCTGCGCGAGATCGGCTGGATGGCTGACGCGACGAAATTGTGGGAGAGGACGACAGTGGTGTAAACATAGGTAGATAGGTAGGTAGGTAGGTAGGCAGGTAGGTAGGTAGGTAGGTAGGTAGGGCCCACGTGCATGGCTGCGCATCCAAGCAACCACGTTAGTGCACACGTGAACGTCGGTGCATGCGTTCATGCATCCCGTTGCCCCCATCTGCTGATTTCGTACGTTTTATGAAGCATTCACCCCGTGCGTTGCCCCCAACTGCTGATTACTCCACTGCTGACTACACCAGCTGCATCCGCTAGCATGCAAGATACTGCGGCACGCACAGTGAATGCACGCACACGCCCACGTATGTACTGCGCTAACTGCGCCACGCCGGACATACAGCTCGCTCGTTTCTGGCCCTAGCTAGCAATCGGGATCTATCATTTTTAATTTATTATTAACCCACGCACCACACAGGCCGTCATGTCCGCTCGACACTCCCGACTGGGCCGTTGGCCGGATGCCGCCGGCCCGCAGCACTGGTTGGTGGGGCACAGCCGGCTGCTCTGCGGGCCGCACTCCCCGGCGTACTGGCCACTCGGGTTGTCCCAGGGCGGCCGCATGACCAGCGAGGCCGAGCGGCAGGCCGGCTGTCGGCCGCCGCCAGGGAGCAGCGCGGGGCCGGACCGGGTCGCGGTCGGCGCCGCCACGACGACGCTACCGCCGTCGTCGCCCCCGCCGGGGGCCGCCCATAGGATGCGCAGCTAAGCGAGGAGTCGCAAACACACACACATGCCGCATTCTCATTAAACACATACCTAGGTATAAGTAATAAGGCACACATGCTCGAACGAACCGGTGAGGACGCAGTCAATAATGCATGCGTGCATGCATGTTCACGTGAGCACGCACGCACCAGGATTGCGGCTACGTAATAATGAGACACGCATTACACGCATCGTGCCATGCAGGTGCAGTTCAAACTAGTGCTCGGCATAGGCACAGCCGATGCGGTGACATTTCACGTTGGGTTTGGTGGGACGTTGTGAACCTAATGAAGCGGGTGCCCCATATATGTATGGCCCATAGACGGAGTCGGATCGGTCGGGTAACACATACGTACCTACATACTGATGATATGATCGTGATGGGCTAGGACTCAGTTCGACTACTCTTGACGACGAGAGTAGTCGAACTGAGTCCTAGCCCATAACGATCGTACGATCGTACGTCCCAATTACCTACTTGCTGGATGATGGCGTTGTAGGACTGGTACTGGCGAAGCAGGGCATTCGATGGGACGTTCAGGTAACGACCCGCAAACCCCGCCAGGTATCCTCCAGGGGGGGCGTCCTCCCTGCGATTGCGCGCGGGGCCACCAGCAGAGGCGGCCTCGGCAGGACTACGTAACTAGTAGCGTCGTGACTTGGTCAAGTTGGCGCCATACATCGTGCCGCCATACATAGCCGTATGTAACGCTGCGATTACACCGGGTAGTGCTAGTCAGTGCAACTATTCGCTCGTATTCTGCACAGAGGTCAATCCTGGCGCATGAAACAGAATAGATGCATGTTGCCGCAGCGCACAATGCGCCAATCAGCGCACAACGCAAGCAATGCGAGGAAGGCTGCTTGGTGTCTGATATCATGCGTGGCGCGGAGGCAAGAACGCGGCGGGCTGTGGGGTTGAGTAATAAGGCCGTACGGTACCTGAACACCTCGCTGCATGGGCCCCTGCCCAGCTGGTACTGCCTGCCGGTGCGGGTGATGAAGAAGAGGCGCTCCAGCTCCAGTCCAGGCTTGTGACACCCCTGTGCGACGAATCACGAAGGCATCAGGCCGAGCACGCAGCATCATAATTTTTAAAGTAATGAAGACGCTCGAATCCAGGATTCAATCGCTTCCGTCAGCGTCGGCGTCAGCGCACACGCACAGCCGTAGGTGGATAACAATAAGCCAGCAGGGCTGCGACATGCGGCTCTAGGGGAGGGAAGGGAGGCTGTCACGCTGCAGGTCCAACTCCTGCTGGATCTACCGCAGGCCCAGGCGTGGCCCAGGTGTGCCCACACAAAGGGGACCGCCAATTTGGTTGAGAATGGCGCCCATCACCACAATTTCATTCGCCCTCGACGGTGCTTTAGCTGCAGTCCGTCCGTACCCATGCGACACGAGCGGTCCCCTCAAAGTGTCCTTTGTTATGACGGAGACCGGACCACTGCTGGCTTGGTCCCAGCCGCTTGCTTGAGCACGCGCACATCTCTATGGCCGGCTGGTTGTGCCCTACCGGCCCCGTTCGTTGCGCATGCATGTATGACCATTTCGACCCATACTGCGCTTGCAAGTGACCTCTTTACGGCCGGGGAAGGAAGCTAGGTGCCCTACTTGAGGGGACACGGGGGAGTCTTCTGATATGCAAGGCCAAATGGGCCATCCAGCCAGGCGCGCGCAGCCCGCCAAGAATGAACGAACATTTCTAATCCTACGACGGAAAGCGCCACCGGCCTTGCCAGCTAGCGCAGCAGCTGCAGCACCTTGAACGCACTCGACATCCTCAACCCGTCACCAGCCGCCGCCGCCGGCTACAGGTTTGCACCGACTCACCATAACAGTAACGATATAGTCGCTGAAGTTCCGCCCGACGTTGTGCACCTCAAAGGGCAGGCCTGGTCGGCGGGGGGGGGGCCCAAGGCGCGCGGCCAAAAAGCATCGCGCGCAGGTAGGGTTTAGGGCGGGTATATATACGTATGGCGTCGGCGTGTTGAACTCCCGCTGGACTGATCTCTGGATCGGCCCCGCCCGCCGGCATCACTTGCGTCCGGCGATGGCTACCGTATCCGTTTGATGGGTACTCCCACCCATGCCGAAGCAATCCCGGGCCGGCCACCTATCTATCTATCTATCTATCTATCTATCTATCTATCTATCTATCTATCTATCTATCTATCTATCTATCTATCTATCTATCTATCTATCTATCTATCTATCTATCTATCTATCTATCTATCTATCTATCTATCTATCTATCTATCTATCTATCTATCTATCTATCTATCTATCTATCTATCTATCTATCTATCTATCTAACTATCTATCCCTGCGGTGCCCACCTCAACCCTGGGACTACTGGGTCATGCCGTCCCTTGGCATGCCATGGTCCTGCAGTGATCCCGACCGAGATCGGTGGACACAAGCTCGCAAGCAAGCGCTTTTTTCGTTAAAAGCGGGTCACATACAACAGGGAGTGGAGACTAATATAACATACATGCCACCGGGGAACCGGCAATCATCCCATCACGGCGCAACATCCCGTCATCGAGCGAACAGCACGGCGCGGCACGGCACGGCACGCACCTCCAGGGAGGTCCCCCGCATTGGACATGATGTTTGCATTCGTGCCGATGAAGTCCGATAGCGTGCTCTGGTAGCGGTACATGTTCCAGGCGTCCACTCCGTCGTCCTGCCTCAGCGTCTTGAGGCCGTAAAGCACGTGCGCGCCACCCCTGCATGTGCGCGTGCGTTGTTGCGTTCATTACACTCAACTTCGTTTATCTATCTTCTCAGCGGTCAGCACACGTTCACGTATGGCCCTGGGTCAACGAGCAGTCTCCATCTAGTCCATCCACCGGTCGTCTGCGCGGGTGATATGCATACATCATCATAGTGAGCTGAGCTCAAGGGCATGGATAAGTCAATGCTGGCTAATTTCTCTGACAAGGTGCACGCACCGCGTGCCGCGTGCCGTACATGACGTTGGGACAGTCAGGGACATCCGCCCGTCGGTTCATTCGTTTCGATATATAGTTTCGGGGACGTGCACCAGGGCAACGGGGACGTGCACCAGGTAGGGTAACGGGGATGTGCACCAGGGTACCGAGAACTTGGAAGGTACAGGGTAAAGAAAACGTATAACGTGCCCCATGGTAATTAGAACGGTGCATCCAGCCAGCAGGGTCGCGTCCCGGATCATGCAGCAGCGTGCCCAGGCTGACAACACCGGGGTAGGTTCAGAGCAGGCGTACCCCACGCACACCTGAACAAGGCCGACACGACAGGCCCATACGCCCAGAACTTGTCAGTCTCGTCAAAGGCTGTGGTGTTTGGATTACTGGCGTTGGTGCCGTAGACCTGACCGGATTCCACCAGCTGCAACCCCGACTCCTTTGGCCCCAGCTTGTAGGTGCTGGGCTGCTGGGATATCTGCAGGTACGTGTCGTACCATCGTGACGCAGACGATGCGATCACCTGCGTGTACGGTGGGACTAGTGGGACGCGAGCGCAATCGCGACATGTTGGCTGGTGAGGAAGCAGCAGCAGTGGGAGCAGTGGGAGCAGTGTCGACAGGTTCATACCCAGCAGACAGGTCATGTGTCACGTACAAGCCCTTCACATCAAACGCACGGCCCCGGTCAATTGGCAGCCTGACAAACACGACCTGCTGCCGCAGCGCCAATCGATGCTCGCTGAAGGCCGCAACGACCAGGCTCCCCGGCAACAAACCCGCCCTCGCGACCCGATGGACATCGTCGGAAATCACTCGACATGCGGCTCAGGAAGTCACCCACCTGTGCCCTGTCCATTTTGATGCTATCCGGCAGGCCGTACTCCGGCATGCAGATGAAAAGGGTTCGCCACTCACAGGGCCGATCCATGATCTGCATGAACTTGACACCCGCCGTACCGCTGCCGTACCAGGCCGCCTGGCAGACACGGTACTGGTCCCACACCCAGAGGTCCGGCAGGTCCGGCTGCGCCTGCGCTGTCCTGCTGGCCGCGCCTGCTTTTGATATGGATGACATCACATCCTGCATCGATGTTCATGCATGTTGTGCAGTCCAGATGTAGCGAGCATCATCAGCATCAGCAGCGGCATCAGCAGCGGCAGCGGCAGCATGCGTATGTATCCAGCAGCAACAGAGGCAGCGGCACAAGCGATGAAGAACCGTCTTCAACGGCTCAGCAGGATGAGCCAATCAAGCCATAGGCAGTGATGGAACTCCTGGCATGTTCCGAGGCATGCACTCCATGCGCTTCTTTGCTGGCACCCCACGCGCACAGCACGCGTAGCACGCCAGCCAGCCAGCCGCACACAGAGGTCGTCGGTGTATATATGTGCACCGAGATCGATCGATCAGCGAGCGACCAGGTAGGGCACCGCAAGCTAAGGTAGATGGCCCCAGCAGGCGTAGGTAGGTAGGTAGGTAGGTAGGTAGGTAGGTAGGTAGGTAGGTAGGTAAGGTAGGTAGGTAAGGTAGGTAAGTAAGGTAGGTAGGTAGGTAGGTAGGTAGGTAGGTAGGTAGGTAGGTAGGTAGGTAGGTAGGTAGGTAGGTAGGTAGGTAGGTAGGTAGGTAGGTAGGTGCGGTGCGGTGCGCCTAATGGCACCCCAAGGGACAGAGATCGATGGATAGGTTGGGAAGCGCGCCAGGGAAGCAAGCTGTTGGAGACTTCCCTCTGCTCCGTCCCAACCCTGCTGCGTGGGAGACTCCCGTGGTATGCGCTGCCCGTGCTGTCCAGGCGCGTGTTGCGTGTCCTGACCTGCGCCTCGGTGGGGTTGTCCAGTCGATAGTTGGTGACAGCCTCCGGCAGCGAGCTGATGGGCGCCAGGGTGCCTCGCTTGGAATCGAGGGTCAATCCGGCGCAGTGCGCCACCGCCTCCAGAAAGCTCTTGGGCTCATATGAAACCTCATAGGTAGCGCCGCTAATCGAGAACTGGCGGTACGCGGGGCCTGCACGCACGCAGCGCATTGAGCTAAGCCCGCATCACCACGGATTGCGATACGCTGTCTTCAGAAAGCACCGAAATGTCCATTAATGTCAAGTATTTGTAATATCCAGGCGGTGTCATATGCCCCACGCGACCGTTGCGGCAGATTGACTACGCTGCGAGCGCCGCGACGCGCCGCAGTGCACCCACAGACCTTGAGCGGGTACTTCGGCTGCGTAGAATATTATTGCGGCTTGAATCAAGAAAACTACATGAAGAAAGCATGGCCTCGGGTTTCTGCGCAGTAGCCAGATTTGCAGTTCCATCCAGGTAAAGAGCTGATGCTAGCACGGCATTTTCATAAATTCGATCATGTAAGCCTTCGAACCATACATAATTTGAGTCGGGCGGCACAGGGTTCGAGGAACCATATGTTGGTACGATTTTTAAATGCTTAAAGATACACGAAGCTTCTCGTTGCAGCAGGGTACCATCCATAATGGCATAACAATTACTTGAATTTGGAAAACATGATGTTGTTATGTTGTAGAAGTCGTACTACCCGTATCAGCAGTATTACATATTGTTTTTTGCATCAATTCAGTAATGTACCAGCAGGGTCTCGTTAAGTTTCATAAGGCAGAGGCCACGGGCCGTACAGAGGCCACGGGCCCTACCTCTTGCTGAATGTGATTTTGCGCACATGTTGCTGTACTCTCTAGGGTATAACCTGCCCGTACAAGTCCTGCTTTGAGTTCCTGAGCACATCCTTCTCGCTAAAGAAACACATTGCGAGCTATTATCCCCACCAGTGTAACTTCCCATCGCTTTCTTGTGTAATGTTCTTGTGTGTGTATTGGTGTGTTACACAGGGAGACCGCCCCGTTCAGGGTCGGTGAGTGCATCGATAACCTGATACAGGACTGCGTGTGCGACCGTGCCCGTCTGCGTCTGCAGGCGGTTCCAAAAGCGAACCACTTGCTTCACCAAATAGTAATGCAAGGGAAGCTCGGTCAATTCTGCGAAAAGAAGTCGGTGGGCTGGGCGAGCAGCCCCCACAATTTGTCGCATGAACGCAATCTGCAGCTGGACTGCATCGTCGTGTAGGCACGCTTCGAAAAGTCCTTCTGCCAGGTTGTTCGCATCGCGTCGTCTCCCCACCCTGTTCAAAACCTCTGCCAACTCAAAAGGGCCCCAAGCCTGACAACCATACAATGTATGGTTGTCAGGCTTATATAATGTTCTTGTGTGTTTGCATACCATGATTCGGCTTGTTGCAACGAAAGCAGCTTAGTCGGCGAATGGCCAAAAGCTCATTAAGCTCGGGCGTTTCAACAACTTCCAAGCTGTGTGTGACATATTGTGGCAGGCTGGCTTGGTGCCTGACCTCGTGGCGCGTTTTAGATGGGGCTAGAGGCCCCGGGTGCACGGCACCCTTGTGGTCCCACGGGCGGTTTCGGCCTCTTGCCGCTCAAAGCCCATTGCTACGCGCGGGAGGCTGTGTGGGCGACATGCCTGGCCCGGTCGGTGGGCCAACCGCCGGGGGCTCGCGGCCACCCGTGGGCGCAGGTGACAGCCACCTACCTTCGACACCACCACCCGAATCTTAGCCCCAACTCAGTACTGACGGCAGGCCCACCAGACAGCGCGGACACGCTGCCTGGACTGGCATCGCTGCCCCAGGACATCCGCAGAATCATGGATGGGGGCCCTCAGCCGCCTCCCGCCGGTGCAAGACGTGGACACATCCCCACTCCCGGTGGCCGGCGACTGGTGCTTCAACATCCCCTTGTGGGGAGACCCACTCCTACCCAACAACGAACACTCCGGGGCCTGCGGAAGATGGCATGGAGGACCGCACAGGCGACACGGACCCGGACTTCACGCCGGCGGAGACGCGGGACACCGCGGAACCGTCAACGTGGCCCGGCCTGGAGAGGCGGCACACACGACTGGCAGCCTGCGGGAAGCTTCGAACAGTAGGGGACGCAGTGCGGGTCTCGCGTGCAGCCGGCGAGGCACCCGCAGCCGGTGCTGGATGGGACGCGTGGGTCCGCGACCACCTGGCGCCACATGAGGCCACGACCTTCAGGCGAGGGCCGACCCTGACGGCCATCCACCGCCTAATCGCCGACATCAGCGAGGAGTGGCGGGGATGAAATTGAGAAAAATAAATAAACCCGCAGAACGAACCCTTGCGGCGGGGAGCTGCAACAGCTGTGTTGGACCACCCCGAGCGGGCGGGGAACCTGGAGTCCGAGGAAGGGACCCGTCGGCGCACTGTGGACCGGATGGGGTGGCGGCTAGCCAACTCGCTGACTGTCAAGCTTAGTGGCCTGACGGTCCGACTGGCGACACAGCTGCAGCTGCAGGAGGTGGCTTCATATTTCTTCTGTGGATTGCTTGATCTATCTCTTAACAGCGCGTTGCCGCACGTATGTACACCAAGTAAGCGGGCGGGGACATTCGTGCGCGCGGGATGGAATAGATGGAATCATCTATTATAGAGCCTCCGACGACGGATGAATCAAACTGATCCACTAGATCGAATGCGCGGTTAGGCCATCCGCGTGTCCATCTTATCCAGGCAGCGTATGTAGGCAGTGAGGGTGGGCCATGGCTCAACCGCTGCAGCATACATGTGTACGTACGTAGCGTGGCCACATAACTACGTACGTATATGCCTGATGGAGAAATAATGAATGGCTCGCTCCGGAATGAACTCCCGGCGGGACGTTGGCCTCGTGCGTCAGCGAGTGCAAAATACGGGCGTGCGGTCGTGCGTGGTTATTGACTAGAGGTAGCCTAACGCGATCCCCTGTGCTGCTGGATGCACAGGCACCGGCCGTACATACAGTGCGTGGCCACTTGATGCATACGAGCGAGCTCGAACCTCCAACCCTCCATGTACAGGCAAGGCACGGGCCACGCCCGCATTTATCAACACCGACAGCAAGTAAGCAGGGCGCCTCGCTTGCATCTATCGACCTCTAAGTAAGAAAATAACCATAACAAGGTTCGTTATCAAACAGCCGAGCGAGCAGCATGATATGCACGGCAGAAACTGCTCATCAGCAGGACCGTCATCGGGTCACACAGCGCAGCAGCAGGTCCGACCGACCAGCAGACCGCGGATGGAGAACAACACCCTCTCCCGCCGTATGCTGGTGTATGTCTGCTGGTCGGACCTGCTGCGTGCGTGCGTTTGTGTGTGTGTGTGTGTGTGTGTGTGTGTGTGTGTGTGTGTGTGTGTGTGTGTGTGTGTGTGTGTGTGTGTGTGTGTGTGTGTGTGTGTGTGTGTGTGTGTGTGTGTGTGTGTGTGTGTGTGTGTGTGTGTGTGTGTGTGGTGACGCGTCATTAACAGGTGACGACTTGCTTGAATGATTTGCGGCAGGTGACCAGGCTCGCAGGTAGATCTACAAACATCGGTGACGCTTTCATTTGCTTGCTTGCTTGCGCATCCTACATGCATGACTCAGTAAGGGGGCACGCCGGCGCGCCGGTCCTGAGCGTGCTAAGGAATTATCGCCGGCCCGCCGGTCCTGAGCGCGCTCAGGACTCGGCTCCCAGCTCAGCACGTAACCGGGCGTCCCACCACATTGAAGCGATAGTAGTGCATATAAAATTATAATGGTTCATGCATTTAGGAGCGCCGCGGGGCCCCTACATGCGCACAATCTAGCCGCCAACCTGCCGGCCGGTCCTGAGCGCGCTCAGGGTATCCGCCACCATGATCTGGGCCACATGTAAGCCGTACGTATCGGCTGCTGGAGCGGCTCATGGCATTACACGCACCGGCCGCGACCCCAAACCCCATTTGTGAGGCCCTTACGGCGCATTTGCCTGCAAGATGGGTCGAGCTTCTTATTGATCGGTGTCGGTTCAACTCGAAAATGTTCTCTGCTGTAGTTCTGGCGCATGTCGTTCGCTGACGAGCTGTTGCAGAATGAGCTGCTCGGGCTGCTCGGTGCATGCAATACCCTACGTACAAGGTGCTGGACGTGTACCTTAAACCCGGCCAGGCGTCTTTTATCGGGAATTTGGGTATGCTACTGTGGCAGCTCGATCAGCCAGAGTCCTACCATAAGCACCCTTGGGACTGGCGCCTCGAGCGAGTGACGTGGGCCGGCTGGGACTTGCAGGCAGCGGTCATAGCGATTATCTTTGACGGATGGAGCTCGACACAGAGGATTACGTGCCACCAGGTCACAGTCCGCCGCCTGTACTCTCAGGTACGGTACAGGCCGGGGCGGGGCGGCACGGCTAGGATGACGAATCTAAACAGGATGACGTATTTGGACAAGATGATGGTGAATGTGGACAGGATGCGTGATAGATGAATAAGCTAAACAATCTTGGTGGATCGTGGTAATCGTGGGGCGGGGTTGTGGAGGGATACGGCGGAATTCTCCGAACAGGCAAAACAATAGAGATCCGAGCGCGACTGTACTTGACCAGAAGTGTCTCAGCCGGTCTAATGCATGAATGAAGCTTGCTTGATCAAGCTTACTTGTATCTTCGTCATCAGTATTCAGTAAGGGAGGTCGTCAAGCGCCGGCACACGCCATACTTTACAGCAGCGTGTTTCCAAATCTAAAACAAATAAACGGTCAATGGACGGAGCCTATCTACCTTTCTTTAAGCCCTCGATTATAGTATGGTTACTTACTTGCAACTTTTGATTGCCTCATACTAATGCGAAATGCATCTCTTGCACATCACGCACCGTACCGTAGAACGAAGCAGACGGCGGCATGCCCCACGATTCAGTTTCATGAATAATCAGTCAAGATTAATCAAATGGTTCATGTTAGGGTTTTGCAGGATGGCTACGGTACGAACGGACCGAACCAAATTGAAAAGCACGACGGTCGTTAGGTAAGGGAGTGCACTCATTGAGGCATTAGAAAATAGAAATATAAATTGTTGCACCTTGCAACATGATATGGCTACAAAGGCGTGTTTAGAAACCAGCTCAACGAACGGCACAAACATATGATATATAAACATTGCAATTGCATTCAGACTGATATTATACAACAAGTCACCTATCACCTAGTTTCAGTTTCAGATCTGCTCGCTTCGTGAAATTGCGTCGTCACGACGCCCGTATAGGGTGAGCGGTACAGTCACTACATGCAGTACTCGCTCGTCCAATCTTGTCCGGGAAGGTGCTTTATCAAACCCAGGTACTGCCATGTACTGCCGCCAATATCACAGTACCGCGCACAGTACCGAGCTTCCAGATTGTATCGGCTATATCCAAAATCTGAGAACGCCTACCGTTGTCCTCAATTCTATCTCGCGTTCGTTGTATCGCATGACTGAGCGTTTAGTAATGCGTTAGCCATGGCTAACAGATGATTTTATATGTAGCTCGTGATCCTTTATTGCATCCGATGTGGTCAGTTAAATGCAGACGTTTCCGCGTTGCCGGGTAAGTGGTAAAGCGACAGTGCAACTCAGCAACCAATTCCTTCACGTAATCCTAGACAGTTAGAAATACTTATGTATGTTATTTCTCTTTCAGTAAGTTGTAACTTGCTCGAAAATGACCGCTGTTAAACAGTCCAACTTCAACCGAAGTCAAATTGTTGGCATGCTCCCTACGTCCGGAACACATATGATACTGAAGTCGGAGTACTTCAATGCAGCAAACATGCATGATTAGTCTATGGTGCTCAGCTCCTTCGCCATCTGAAGGTGACTATTCCGTACGGCCTTCATCTTAAGGAGTAATGCAACAATGCGGGGTTGATGATTGCATAATATCAAATCATGCTATGCTATTTTAAAACTTTTTATCACATCATTCCTTGCAAATCTACCTCCGCGTATCTTTGGTCATAGCTCGCCAAAAAAAGGTGGCGTTCCGGGTTCGCGCAGAGTCACCGTAGTCTGTGTTGCCTCTGTGCATTTGGCTTGTCTCACAATAGGCTAATTTATTGAACCGATATGGAAAGCTTGGGCGGACTTGGCCACGTGTCAGGAGTCTGACCTGGTCTGCCTAAGGTACTTTGCTCTATGCCAGGCAGACATTACCCTCAACCCCACGAAGACTACATAAATTCACGTGACATTCTTTGTTCGAACGAGCTTGAGCAAGCTATGCTGGTCGCGTGGCGCCGTCCTGGCTCGCTGGACTGGCCCGCGCCTGGCGGTGCTTGCAGGTCTCTGGGCCTGCGAGGAAATGCCGCGGGCCCGACGCGGCGTCGCCCGAACATGCAGCCAGCGGCAACCTCCAGGCGGCTTCAGCGGCTCACGTGACCACAGCAGCCGGGCACGGGTGTCGGCGTTCTCGGCGGCGTGCCTGCTTGCGGTTCTCCTGCCGCCCGTCCTGGTGTCGGGCGGCTTCGTGTGCATCAGCGGCGATGACGCCGACGACGTGGTGCGTGGGTCGGCTTCGAATGCGAATGTTGACCGTAGGAAGCGGCGGGCGCGCTGCACGGAAGGCGTGCGCGCCAGGCTGCCGTACCTGCCCGGCCGCCGCCGCAGATGCCAGCCAGGCCGCCGCCGCAGATGCTGCCAGGCCGCCGCCGCGCCTGCCACGTGGCGGAGATAGATCAGGCGGCCTGCCTTGGTCTATCATCCGAGGGTGTGGACAAGCGGCGTGGACAGCTATATATATATATGCGGAGAGCACCGATGGCCTCCCGGGCCGGGCGGGCCGTTGTTCGTTCTTGGGTTTGGTGTTCCTGCTCACCCCTGGCCCCCGAAGGTCCCCTGTAACTTGGCTCATTCATATCCGCCACTCAGGTCCTGGACGGGCAGCGGGACAGTAGCCATGCACAGGGGTGTGACATCCACTCGGAGGGGTGAAAAGGGGTTAGTTGCGTCAGGCAACGCACTGCGGTTGCCGGTTTCTGGTTATTTTTGATGGGCAATTTTAGAGAAAAGCACAGGGTTGCGGTAGATAGAACGGGTGTGGTAGATGGGGAACGGGCGTGGTAGATAGAACGGGAGTGGTAGGTAGAACGGGAGCGTGCCATCTACCGCCGAACGACAGATCGATTCACGGGTTGACGTGTCTGTGGACCGCCTCCCGGCGCTGAACCCCCGGACGTCTAAATGACGGACCCGGAAGGCAGGTCCGTCCACACATGCTCGATCGGCCGGAGGTTGCACCTTTGAGAGAAGGCGTGCAGCTCCCAGTTGGCGGCCGGGCGGAGGGAACGACACATCGATGCATCCCTTTCCCGCGGACGGAGCCCCCAGACCCCAGCCCCTGCAGTTTGGGCCCCCTTAATAGTAGTCTCGCGATTGCCCTCGTATGTGCGCGCGCAGGGTCACTGCCATTGCACCCACCTACCTCCCTACCCAACACTACCTACCTACCTACCTACCTACCTACCTACCTACCTACCTACCTACCTACCTACCTACCTACCTACCTACCTACCTACCTACCTACCTACCTACCTACCTACCTACCCACCCACTTACCTACCTACCTACCTACCTACCTACCTACCTAACTAGCTAACTACCTACCTACCCACCTACTTACCTACCTACCTACCTACCTACCTGCTCACCCACCCACCCACCCACCCACCCACCCACCCACCCACCCACCCACCCACCCACCCACCCACCCACCCACCCACCCAACCAACCAACCAACCAACCAACCAACCAACCAACCACCTACGCAGGGTCACTGCCAGGGTACCAGCTGCGGCGGGCTGTACCCGGAGCTCATCCGGAGGGCGGTGGACGCGGCGCCGGCGGACGCAAGCGGCATCCTGGCGGTGGGCAGCTTCTCAGCGGGATCGGTGAGTGGGTATAGTGTCTGGGCGAGTGGGTTTGGTGTCTGGGTTAGGGGGTGGATTTCCGGGTGAGTGGGTGCGTGTCTGGGTGAGTGGGTTTGGTGTCAGGGTGAACAAGTGAGACCCGTACGGGTTGCATGGGTTTCCAACAGGTTTTAGGTGGGGTTTTGAGTAGTTTTAATCTTTTTGGCGGACGTGACTTTCACCCCCGATGAGGCCACACAAGAGTGTAGTCAACCATGGACGCGTCTCGGGTCGGTCCAGGGAGGGGACGCGACTCGGGTCGGTCAAGGGAGGGGACGCGACTCGGCTCGGTCAAGGGAGGGGGCCGAGGCAGTTGTGAGCGAGCGACATATATTCCCCGAGTGATACGCGCTCAGAAACCAGCAAAAACACCAGCACACAGCCCATGTATGGCGCAAAGGGCATGAGGCACGGGAGGTGGGCACCCGAGTGGAACACCCCTACCTCCCCCCCCGGGGGGCTGGGTGTGTATGTCTGGGCTGTTTTTCTTCTCCCCCTCCCCCCTCCCCCCTGTCCGGCGGGCCCCGGCCCCGGCCCACCGCCTGAGCCCCGGTGGGCTCTGAACCACGGGCTACACAGCAGGGCAGGACAGGCCAGCGCATCCACGCACTGGCGGGGATCCGGGGGATCGGAACCCATTATTCCCCGTGCATCGTGCACGTGCACGTCGTCCTCCGCTGTACCGCACCACGCACGGCTTCTTGGCTCCCGTGCGTGTTCGGCTTTTAAGCTTGCATGTACGGCATCTACCCACGCCCGCCGCCGCAGCTCGCGCGCACGTCGTTCGAGGGGTGGGTGACGGCGGCGGGTTTGAACACCTCCGTCATCACCTACGTCACCTCGGCCGCCGCCGTGCCCTCCACCAACATCTCCGCGTACAAGCTGCTGTACATGCCGTCCGACGGGACCAATACGAGGGGCGGGATCACCGACGCGCTGAACGATGCGCTGACGGCCATCAAGGATAAGATTATCAGCTACGTCAACGTGCGGGGTGCGTCCGTTTTTGCTGAAATCATATTTCGTTCCGATGCATGGTAGCGCGCGGTTGGGTGGGCCCAGGTACGTAAGGTGTACGGATGAGTACCGGCACATGCATTAAAATGCACGAGCGATCGGTGGTTTGTTGTTCACTCTGTGAATCTCGCACGCAAAACGCATGAAGAGCATTTCCTGCTGACCCTCGCCTTCACAGTTTTGTCGTCCGTACATATCGCATCCTACCTATAACTGGGTCGCATACATCTATATAGGGACTACCAGGACGGCTTTATTTGAATTTACGCCGTCGCATTCTACCAACCATCATTCCCATTCTTCACGACGCTCCGAAACCACACCTCCCGCTTGCCCCCCCCCCCCGCCTGTCCTCCACGCACCACGCACCGCCCTGCTGCAGGCGGGTCCGTGATTGCCCTGGCTCACAACCAGCTCACCTCCCCGTACAGCTGGATGCCCACCCCCCTGACCACCGTAACCGCCTCCTACATGAACGTCAGCGTGGCCAAGGAGATGGCCGTCTACTGCCCCGGGTGCAGCTCGAGGTGGGTGTCCTGGTTCGGCGAAGAATAAATTTGGCCGATCGATTGCAGTTATATCAGAGACTTACAATAGGAGTACTTACAATAGGAGTACTTACAATAGGAGTAAGCCGGAAAGACCGCAACCACAACAGAACACAACAATGCGTGGGGCAGTGTGTTGGTTGAAGTTTTGGGTTTCGGGGGTTCCGGGGTCGTGCCATGTCCGTCTTCTCCGAATGCGCAGGCGGGGAGGCAATAGTGCGGCGACATGCAACTGCTGATGTGGCAGCTGTACGGCTACATGTACGGGCGTCAACCATGGAAATACACGTTTAGGTTTAGGTTGGCGGATTAGTTTGGGGGATCAGATTGGAGGGTTAGGTTGGAGGGTAAGGTTGTACATCTAGGTCGGTGGGGGGCGGGTATTGGGTTCCCGGCTCAACCGCATTGCCGACAACGCCATGGATTCCGACGATAATTATGGGAATGATGGGGGCAGTCCGGCAGTCCTGTCCCAACAATGAGGGAGGCAGCCGTGGGGCATACATACCCGGAAGCGGGGGCGTTGGCCGCGTGTGTGGGGCATACATACCCGGAAGCGGGGGCGTTGGCCGCGTGTGTGGGGCATACATACCCGGAAGCGGGGGCGTTGGCCGCGTGTGTGGGGCATACATACCCGGAAGCGGGGGCGTTGGCCGCGTGTGTGGGGCATACATACCCGGAAGCGGGGGCGTTGGCCGCGTGTGTGGGGCATACATACCCGGAAGCGGGGGCGTTGGCCGCGTGTGTGGGGCATACATACCCGGAAGCGGGGGCGTTGGCCGCGTGTGTGGGGCATACATACCCGGAAGCGGGGGCGTTGGCCGCGTGTGTGGGGCATACATACCCGGAAGCGGGGGCGTTGGCCGCGTGTGTGGGGCATACATACCCGGAAGCGGGGGCGTTGGCCGCGTGTGTGGGGCATACATACCCGGAAGCGGGGGCGTTGGCCGCGTGTGTGGGGCATACATACCCGGAAGCGGGGGCGTTGGCCGCGTGTGTGGGCATACATACCGGAAGCGGGGGCGTTGGCCGCGTGTGTGGGGCGCGGGGCGTTGGCCGCGTGTGTGGGGCATACATACCCGGAAGCGGGGCGTTGGCCGCGTGTGTGGGGCATACATACCCGGAAGCGGGGGCGTTGGCCGCGTGTGTGGGGCATACATACCCGGAAGCGGGCGTTGGCCGCGTGTGTGGGGCATACATACCCGGAAGCGGGGCGTTGGCCGCGTGTGTGGGGCATACATACCCGGAAGCGGGGGCGTTGGCCGCGTGTGTGGGGCATACATACCCGGAAGCGGGGGCTTTGGCCGCGTGTGTGGGGCATACATACCCGGAAGCGGGGGCGGTCGGTGCGGCCAACGCCGAGGCCACACCACCAATTTGGCGCTGCATGTGGGGCGGCCCAAGCAGGTGCATGTCCCTCACTCGATGAAAGGATTAGGGATGGGCATTCATTCGTAGGCAGCAATCTGGCTGGCACATGCCTCCCCCCCTCCCATGCTCCCCCCTCCCATGCCCCCCCCTCCCATGGCCCCACCCCACCCTACCCTACCCGCAGCAACCTGGACCACGACTCGTTCCACTTCCACTTCACCGGCCCGGTGGACTGGGCGGGGCTGCGGGTGGTGGCCTGGCGCATCAGCGCCTGCCCCGTCAGGTCTGGGCCCTCCCAGAACTGCAAAGCGTCAAGTGAGTGGCTGGCTGGCGTAGCAGGCGGCGCGCATTATCGTTTCTTAGGGGCCCCCGGGGGGAGAGGAGGTCTAGCTGCGGGCTCGTCCCGTCTGGCGATTTGGGTTTTCGGGGCAGAGGGGCGGAGGCGCCGTTGATTGGGTGGTTGATGCTGCGGCTTGCTTGGTGCGGCGGAACGGAAGCGGTGTGCGGGGCTCGCTGCGCCTCGGAGCCCCGCCCGTTAGTCGCTGGCGCGGCGGCGAACGAGTATTATATCCAGATTTCTGCTGTTTGTTTGTTGTTTTGGCGTTCGGGCATGCGTGTTTGGCATTTCGCCTACTTGCTGGCTTGCTGGCCAGCATGGCCAATTCGCCATCTGATCACATTGTCTCGGGAAACCCACCTGCAATGGCTTCAGTCCTGTGCAACGTGCGCGCCATCCTGACCGCCGAGAACTGCTACGACGGTGTCGACAACGACGGCGATAATCTGATCGACAAGGGGGACCCGGACTGCTGGCGGTGCGGTGACGGGGTGGTGGACCCGGGGGAGCAGTGCGATGACGGCAACATTCTGGACGGCGACGGCTGCCAGGACAATTGCACGCTGCCGCCGCCGCCGTCACCGCCCTCGCCGCCGTCCCCTCCACCATCACCGCCTCGCCCTCCGTCGCCGCCTCCGCCTCCGCCGTCGCCGCCACCGCCGTCACCACCGCCATCGCCTCCGCCACCGCCACCCTCACCGCCGCCGCCGCCGCCACCCTCGCCGCCGCCGCCCCCACCGTCGCAACCACCCTCGCCGCCACCCTTGCCGCCACATCCACCGCCCTCACCGCCGCCGCCGCCGCCGCCGCCCTCTCCACCTCCCTCACCACCGCCGCAGCCACCCTCGCCGCCGCCGCCACCACCCTCTCCACCTCCCTCACCACCGCCGCCGCCACCCTCGCCGCCGCCGCCACCGCCCTCTCCACCTCCCTCACCACCGCCGCAGCCACCCTCGCCGCCGCCGCCGCCACCTTCTCCACCTCCCTCACCGCCGCCGCCGCCACCCTCGCCGCCGCCGCCGCCACCTTCGCCGCCGCCGCTGCCACCCTCTCCACCTCCCTCACCACCGCCGCTCCCACCCTCGCCGCCGCCGCCACCGCCTTCTCCGCCGCCGTCGCCACCACCGCCTCCGCCCGATCCGCCGCCGCCACCGCCCTCTCCGCCGCCGTCACCGCCGCCGCCTCCGCCCGATCCGCCGCCGCCCTCACCAGCACCTCCCTCACCGCCACCGCCGCCACCCTCGCCGCCGCCGCCACCGCCTTCTCCGCCGCCGTCGCCACCGCCACCTCCGCCTTCTCCGCCGCCGTCACCGCCGCCGCCGCCGCCCGATCCGCCGCCGCCGCCACCTTCTCCACCTCCCCCACCGCCGCCGCCGCCACCCTCGCCGCCGCCGCTGCCACCCTCTCCACCTCCCTCACCACCGCCGCTCCCACCCTCGCCGCCGCCGCCACCGCCTTCTCCGCCGCCGTCGCCACCACCGCCTCCGCCCGATCCGCCGCCGCCACCACCCTCTCCGCCGCCGTCACCGCCGCCGCCTCCGCCTTCTCCGCCGCCGCCACCGCCTTCTCCACCGCCGTCGCCACCGCCGCCTCCGCCCGATCCGCCGCCGCCACCGCCCTCTCCGCCGCCGTCACCGCCGCCGGCTCCGCCCGATCCGCCGCCGCCCTCACCAGCACCTCCCTCACCGCCAACGCCGCCACCCTCGCCGCCGCCGCCACCGCCCTCTCCGCCGCCGTCGCCACCGCCACCTCCGCCCGATCCTCCGCCGCCCTCACCAGCACCTCCCTCACCGCCACCGCCGCCACCCTCGCCGCCGCCGCCACCGCCCTCTCCGCCGCCGTCGCCACCGCCACCTCCGCCCGATCCGCCGCCGCCCTCACCACCGCCTCCCTCACCGCCACCGCCGCCACCCTCGCCGCCGCCGCCACCGCCCTCTCCGCCGCCGTCGCCACCGCCGCCTCCGCCCGATCCGCCGCCGCCACCGCCCTCTCCGCCGCCGTCACCGCCGCCGCCTCCGCCCGATCCGCCGCCTCCCTCACCGCCACCGCCGCCACCCTCGCCGCCGCCGCCACGGCCTTCTCCACCGCCGTCACCGCCGCCGCCGCCACCCTCGCCGCCGCCACCACCTCCCTCACCGCCGCCGCCGCCGCCCTCGCCGCCGCCGCCCCCACCGTCGCCGCCACCCTCGCCGCCACCCTCGCCGCCGCCGCCGCCACCCTCGCCGCCGCCGCCACCGCCTTCTCCGCCGCCTTTGCCGCCACCACATCCACCGTCACCGCAACCGCCACCGTCCCCACCGTCGCCGCCACCCTCTCCACCGCCCTCACCGCCGCCGCCGCCTCCGTCGCCGCCACGACCGCCTCCGCCACGCCCACCGCCACCGCTTTCCTACTCTCCAACCTTATTACCACCACCTCCCCCGCCGCCACTTTCCTACTCTCCAACCTTATTACCACCACCTCCCCCGCCGCCACTTTCCTACTCGCCAACCTTATCCCCGCCTTCCCCGCCGCCGCCGCGGCCCCCACCACCTCCGTTCCCCCCTAGTCCCCCCCCTCCCCCACCGCCAGCAACACCCTTCAAGGGAGGATTTGTCTGCATCAGCGGTGACGATGCAGACGACGTGGTAAGACAGAAAAGACGCGAAATGTGCGGCCCTCGCTCTTCCCCCAATGTGGTTTTAGGGGTTCACAGGTTTTAGAGGTTTAGGGTTGAGGTGTTTCGACCTACCTATCCACCTATCCACCTATCAAACTACCCACCTACCCACCTACCTCCCTACCTACCCACCTACCCACCTACCTCCCTACTTCCCTACCTACCTACCTACCTACCCACCTACCTATTTACTACCTACCTACCTACCCACCCAACCACCCACCTACGCAGGGTCACTGCCAGGGCACCAGCTGCGGCGGGCTGTACCCGGAGCTCATCCGGAGGGCGGTGGACGCGGCGCCGGCGGACGCAAGCGGCATCCTGGCGGTGGGCAGCTTCTCAGCGGGATCGGTGAGTGGGTGGGTGGGAGCAGTCGCTGATCAGTACATACGATTTTACCTAGAGCTCAATCAGGTGATAAAGTGGGTGCTGACGGAGATCTATCGAGGCGCACGTTTGGAGATGATGCGGGTTACACAAGCCCAATCAAAATCCTGGATTGATCGTACGGCTGTACGGCGTGAGTGCGTGACTGCTGTCCACGCCCGCCGCAGCTCGCGCGCACATCGTTCGAGGGGTGGGTGACGGCGGCGGGGTTCAACACCTCCGTCATCACCTACGTCACCTCGGCCGCCGCCGTGCCCAGCCTCAACTTCACGCGGTACAAGCTGCTGTACATGCCGTCCGACGTCAACAACACCAAGGGCGGCATCACGGACGCCCTAAACGACGCGCTGACGGCCGTGAAGGACAAGATCATCGCAAACGTCAACGTCCGAGGTGCGTAGGTTTGTGATGTGTATGTGTATGTGAAGCGAAACACGTATCCGTATCGTTGTGAGGTGAGGAAGCGGCGGGTGAGGAATTCGCGCTATTGCGGCCGGCGGGCGTCGCGGGTGGAGCCGCCAATCGATGCTCGAACGGATGCGTGCTTGCATGAAGCATGTGCACGATGTCGAGCGAGTACATAATAATACAAGCTGGGCTGCTCGCCCTTCATTCCCTAGCTATCTCCCAACCACCGCCGCCGTCGCCTTGCTTCCTGCACCCCTCGTTTCCTTTTTTTCATGTACGTTACGGCGCTCCGAAGCCACAGCACAACTTGCGCCGCGCCGCTGGCTCATTCCCTGTCCTCCACGCACCACGCACCGCCCTGCTGCAGGCGGGTCCGTGATTGCCCTGGCTCACAACCAGCTCACCTCCCCGTACAGCTGGATGCCCACCCCCCTGACCACCGTAACCGCCTCCTACATGAACGTCAGCGTGGCCAAGGAGATGTCCGTCTACTGCCCCGGGTGCAACTCCAGGTGGGTGTGCTGGTTCGTTAGTCCGTTAGTTCGTTGGAGAGGACACCACGCAGATCTGATTAGATATGATTGTATCCGTTACACGTTGGACCCGTAGTCCCGACCGGGTGTTCCAACGAGCCCAGATATGTACCTCGTAGGCGCCTCATCCCATCGTCCCTTACCAAGCAAGGAATGCGAACCTAGCTTCCATCACCGCGCGGAGTGGGTGGGTGTCATGCAGCCGTACCGGCCAACACACCAGGTTACTAATAAAGCACCAGGATTGCCTCTCCTGGAAATATGTATGCCAGGGAGGGCTTCGGGATTCGAACCGTGGATCTCTGGGCAGCATGCCAGTGTCGTTGCTATTAAACGCCCACCCCCTTGCCTCGCATACATATGTGTGCATGGGATCTGCTTGTGCCTCCGGACGGATGGGCAGCTGGGCAGGAATTGCAGCTACGTGCAACTGCTGATGTGGCGGATGTACGGATGGATGTGTGTACGAATGTACTGATGCATTTACGTACGAGCAGCTGCTGACTGGCAGGCGGGCGTGCGTGTGCCCGGCGTTGCCTCCCTAGCTACACGGTTCAAAGTCCCTACTGTCCGTCCCCCATCCTGTAAGCCAGTACGGCAGTGCGCCGTACAGACGCTCACAATATAGGGAGCCCAAATGGGTTCCCAACCATCCGGTAAGCGAGGACGCTCGGTTCTAAAGGGGGGGGAGTGTAAGCCAGGCTTACAGCCACGAGTCATCCCGGGTTACGCCTTTGTGCTTACACATCCCATGCCCCCCATCCTACACCCCCACCCCGCAGCAACCTGGACCACGACTCGTTCCACTTCCACTTCACCGGCCCGGTGGACTGGGCGGGGCTACGGGTGGTGGCCTGGCGCATCAGCGCCTGCCCCGTCAGGTCCGGGCCCTCGCAGAACTGCAAGGCGTCAAGTGAGTGTGGCTGGCTGGCGTAGCAGGCGGCGCGCATTTCATTGTGCTGAGTCTGGTGGCTGATCCAACCGCTCATTTGAATTTGAGATATTGACAGATAGATGATGAATGGACCGATGCGGGCTTGACTGCTGGGGTGGCTGATGGTTGCGCACATGTAAGCTTGGGGGGTGTCGATGTGTCGTGGGAAGGCAGGACCCGAGCCGCGCAGGGAAGCCAGCGAGCAGATAGATAGGGGTTTAGGCGGCCGTATCATCGTCCAGTGTTACAGTAAGCGCGCACAGCAGATGAGCACGTGATGCAGGGGCACATATATACATTCCCGTGCTGTGCAATATCTCGTACCAATACGACATTGATGTACGGCACCTTACGGCAACGTGCACGCGCCCTATTTACAACATGAATATTTTTATGATGGGTGTAATGCAAACTGACAGTTCTGACGTTTGCATGTACCCCACATCGACTTGTTAACTGCACCCAAGTCCTGTGCAACGTGCGCGCCATCCTGACCGCCGAGAACTGCTACGACGGTGTCGACAACGACGGCGATAATCTGATCGACAAGGGGGACCCGGACTGCTGGCGGTGCGGCGACGGTGTCGTAGACCCGGGGGAGCAGTGCGATGACGGCAACATTCTGGACGGCGACGGCTGCCAGGACAATTGCACGCTGACACCACCGCCGCCACCGCCCTCGCCGCCGTCTCCTCCACCATCACCGCCTCGCCCTCCGTCGCCGCCTCCGCCGCCGCCTTCGCCGCCACCGCCGTCACCACCGCCGTCGCCTCCGCCTCCCCCGCCGCCGCGGCCGCCCAGTCCCTCCCCTCCGCCGCCGCTGCCGCCGTCGCCGCCGCCGTCGCCGCCGCGACCTCCGCTGCGTGTTGGCAGGGGCGGCTTCGTCTGCGTCAGCGGCGACGACGCCGACGACAACGTGAGTTCAAACCCAACCAAGCTCTCAGAGGGGCTACCGCACAAGGGCCTTGTAGATGTGTGATTTCCGAGCGGCATTTATTTGTGATGATTTCCCATCTGCCGTCAATCCCGCTGAACGGCCCATCCAGTCAGTGCTAAAAGAGGCACCAACGACGTATTGGCGATCGATCGTGCATCCCTCTCCAATATGTCCCTCACATACATCCCTCAACCCGCAAGGGTCGCACCAAGAAACGAATCCATGCATCGCGCCCCATCACCATCGCCATCACCATCGCCATCATCACTACCACCACAACCACCATTACGGTCACCATCACCCCTGCGCCCTCCCTCCAGCCATCCGCCCCACCTGCCCTACCTGCCCTCCCCATCCCCCCACAGAACCACTGCCAGGGCACTGCCTGCGGCGGCCTGTACGTCACCATGATCGACCTGGCGCTTCAGCTGGCCCCGGAGGACACCGGCGGCATCCTGGCGGTGGGCGACTTCACGCCGGGCTCGGTGAGTGGGTGGTTTGTAGTGGTCCTGGACTGATCCGAGACGACCTTGCAAGCGTCTTGAGTTTTGACGGGTCACAACAGGTGACCCGTCCATTCAGGGGTGACTAGGGTGACCCGTCACGTCCCGACAATACACAAACACAAACGGTAGACCGGTAGCTGGCTAGCTCTATAGCTCCGAGCAGCGGTGGTGGTAACGGGGGGTTTTATCATTCGTGTCCTTATGTACATCGGTACTTCGGTCGTACATCTTGTGTTTGTTTGCTTGCGCCCGCCGTACACGCACATACACACACATACACACACGCGGTCCGTTTCTTGTGTTCGTTGTGATTTGTTATGCGCATGGGTCGTCTGTTTGCGTTCGTTGCAGCCCGCCCGCGCTTCCCTGGAGGGGTGGGTCACGGCGGCCGGGTACTCCCCCTCCATCATCACCTACGCGAACGACAGTACGACACTGCGGTCGCTGAACCTCAACAGCTACAAGCTGCTGTACGCGCCCAGCGACGCAAAGAACACCAAGGGCGGCATCACCAACTCTCTGAATGACGCGCTGGTTGCGATGAAAGACAACATCACCAAGTTTGTCAACGACCGAGGTACGTATGTATGCATGTATCACCAAGTTTGTCAACGATCGAGGTACGTATGTACGGCATGTATGTATGTATGAACGGCATCACAGATTGTTTCACTGGTTCGGGTCGGGCTAGTCGGGCGGGCTTCTCAGCCACGGTGAACACAGTGTGTAACGCTGGGTAACAGTATACGTCCCTACAATTAACCCTGCACAGCATCTCGAGAAGCATTTGGCCGCGCCGTGCTACACAGTGACATGCGCACTACGTAAGTAGCACACCGGCTACGTACACTGGTGCGTGTGTCCCCCGTCCCACGATCCGCACCCGCACCCGGGGTCGACCCCGCCCCACCCACCCCTCCCCAGGCGGCTCGCTGATCGCGCTGGCCCACAACTACCTCACGAACGCCTACAAGTTCCTGCCGGTGCCGCTCGTGTTCAAGGCCACCACGTACACGGACGTCAGCATCACCGACGAGATGGGGCTCTACTGCGCCGATTGCAACGCAACGTGAGGACCTAGGGTTTAGGGTTTAGGGTTTATATAACCCTCGCAGCGGAGTACCGAGCGTCGCCGCCGCTGCTGCTGCTGCTGCTGCTGCTGCTGCTGCTGGTGGGGAGAGGGCGGGGGCAACGGCGAAGGGGGGCCTTGCCCACCGAAAGGTCTGTGCACGTGCGCCAGAACCCGTTCGTTTTGTTACCGTATCCCGTATGTAATGGAGATCAGTAGATAAGTATTATTATACCGGTATGTAGTAGTATAGTGTGCGTCATCACATACGCACATTAGGAGCATTGCCGCTACATATCTAGGGTAGGTTTCGTGCTGCTGATGTGTTGTATCCCGTGTGGGAGATCCAGAACGCATCTCGCTTGACTCGCCCTTTATCACGCGCTCGCTAACTCTATCTTCCGTACATGTGTACCGCAGCAATTTGGACCACGACTCCTATCACGGCTACTTCACGGGTCCAATCGACTGGGCGGGACTACGGGTGGTGTCGTACCGTACGGGCGCCTGTCCCGTACAGCAGGGGCCCAATCAGAACTGCAAGGCGACGAGTGAGTGATAGAAGGGGTTCACCAACCGCTTTCTGCGTGACGTGCGCTACGACGACTAGATCGAGCCTGAGCCCGCGGTGCCGCCCGTTTCGTCCAACACGCCTTTCGTCTAATTGAGTATGCGCCGGGGCCGGTGCTGCCTGCCTGCCCGTGCGTCTTTTTATGCAGTCCTGTGCAACACGAAGACCACGGTGACTGCGGAGGATTGCTACGATGGCAAAGATAACGACTTCGACACGTTGATTGACAAGAACGACCCGGATTGCTGGCGGTGCGGTGACGGTGTGGTGGACCCGGGGGAGCAGTGCGACGACGGAAACATTCTGGACGGCGATGACTGCACGTCGTACTGCACGCTGCCGCCGCCGCCGCCGCCATCACCGCCGCCCGCGCCGCCCGCGCCGCCGCCGCAGCCGCCCTCGCCGCCCTCCGCGCCGTACCCACAGCCGCCGCCGCCTGCGCCGCAGCGCCCCAGTCCGCCGTCGCCGCCGCCGCCAGCATTCCCGGGATTTGTGACGCCGGCCTCACCTTCTCCGCCGCCTCCGCCACCGCCTCCACCACCGCCGCCGCCACCGCCGCCGTCACCACAGCCAGTAGCGTCCAAACCACCACCCCCACCGGCAGGGGCCGGAGTTGCCTCTCCCCCTCTATTGCCGGTCATCCCGCCGCCCATCCCGCCACACTCAGGTCCCCTCTCGACCCTGTCGCCGCCTTCGCCGCCATCTACCCCGGCCCTGTCACCGCCTCCGCCTCCATCTACCCCGACCCTGTCGCCGCCTTCGCCGCCGTCTACCCCGGCCCTGTCGCCTCCGCCCACGCTATCTACCCCGGCCCTTTCACCGCCTCCGCCGCCATCCGCCCCGGCCCTGTCACCGCCTCCGCCGCCACCTTCCCCGGTTCAGTCTCCGTCGCCTCCGCCATCTACCCCGGCCCTGTCGCCGCCTCCGCCGCCATCTACACCGGCCCCGTCGCCGCCACCGCCGCCAACTACCCCGGCCCTGTCGCCTCCGCCTGCGCCATATACCCCAGCCCGGTCGCCGTCTCTACCGCCATATACCCCAGCCCTGTCGCCGCCTCCGCCGCCATCTACCCCGGCCCTGTCACCACCTCCGCCTCCATCTACCCTGACCCTGTCGCCTCCGCCCCCACTATCTACCCCGGTCCTTTCACCGCCTCCGCCTCCGCCATTTACCCCGTCCGTGTCGCCGCCGCCGCCGCCATCCACCCCGGCCCTGTCGCCGCCTCCGCCGCCATCTACCCCGGCCCTGTCGCCGCCTTCGCCGCCATCTACCCCTGCCCTGTCGCATCCGCCTCCGCCATCTACCCGGGCCCTTTCACCGCCTCCGCCGCCATCCACGCCGGCCCTGCCACCGCCTCCGTCTCCATCTACCCCGACCCTGTCGCCGCCTTCGCCGCCATCTACCCCGGCCCTGTCACCGCCTCCGCCTCCATCTACGCCGACTCTGTCGCCGCCTTCGCCGCCATCTACCCCGGCCCTGTCGCATCCGCCTCCGCCATCTACCCCGGCCCTTTCACCGCCTCCGCCGCCATCCACCCCGGCCCTGTCACCGCCTCCGCCGCCATCTACCCCGACCCTGTCGCCGCCTTCGCCGCCATCTACCCCGGCCCTGTCACCGCCTCCGCCGCCATCTACCCCGACCCTGTCGCCGCCTTCGCCGCCATCTACCCCGGCCCTGTCGCCTCCGCCGCCATCTACCCCGACTCTGTCGCCGCCTTCGCCGCCATCTACCCCGGCCCTGTCGCATCCGCCTCCGCCATCTACCCCGGCCCTTTCACCGCCTCCGCCGCCATCCACCCCGGCCCTGTCACCGCCTTCGCCGCCATCTACCCCGACCCTGTCGCCGCCTTCGCCGCCATCTACCCCGGCCCTGTCACCGCCTCCGCCGCCATTTACCCCGACCCTGTCGCCGCCTTCGCCGCCATCTACCCCGGCCCTGTCGCCTCCGCCCCCGCAATCTACCCCGGTCCTTTCACCGCCTCCGCCGCCATCCACCTTGGCCCTGTCGCCTCCGCCTCCACCATCTTCCACGACCCTGTTGCCGCCGCCTCCGCCATCTACCCCGGCCCTGTCGCCGCCTCCGCCGTCATCGGCCTCGGAAGTGTCGCCGCCGACGACGACGCCGCCTTCCACGAATCCGCCCACGCCCCCAGTTGGAGGAGGAGGCTCTGACGGAGATGAAGTATCCTGGCGTCCGCCCCCCATGCCTTCCTTGCTGCCCCCGGACGTGCCTGAGCCCAGCGCCGCGCCCCCCATGCCCCCACCGCCCCCGCCTCCGCCACCACCGCCGCCGCCGCCACCGCCGCCACCCTCTCCAGCGCCGAAGCGACGGTTTGTGTCACCCCCCTGGAGCTGGTCGCCACCCACTGTCGTACAGCACTCCCCTCCGTTTCCACCTCCTAAAAGGAAACCGCCGCCGTCACCACGGCCCCGGCCGCCCTCGCCACGCCCGCCACGGCCCCGGCCACCCTCGCCACGTCCGCCGCGGCCGCGCCCACCATCACCCTGCCCGCCGCGGCCCCGGCCACCCTCGCCCCCAAGTCCTCCTCGCCCGCCACACCCGCCTCCGCCCGCCCCGCCGATGCCGGCGCCGCCGCCGCCCACGACGTCTGAGCCGTCGCCGATGCTTCGGTCGCCGTCCCTGCAGCCGCCGCCGCCGTCGCCTCTGCCACCCGATGCATACCTGCATGCCTCTCCACCTCAACCTCTGGTGGCGCCCAAAGGTATCGATCTACCAACGCCGCCGCTCTCCCCGACAGCTCGCAGGACGCCAATGCTGCCTCAGGAGGCAGGAATGCCGCCACCGCCATCTTTACAACCGAACGCTAACGTGCCGCCTCCGCCACCTCAACAGCCGGGGGCAAGCGTGCCGCCTCCACCACCTCAACAGCCGGGGGCAAGCGTCCCGTCTCCGCCACCTCAACTGCCGGGGGCAAGCGTGCTGCCTCCACCACCTCAACAGCCGGGGGCAAGCGTGCCGCCGCCGCCACCTCAGCAGCCGGGGGTGAGCGTGCCGCCTCCGCCACCTCAGCAGCCGTGGGCAATTGGGCCGCTTCCGCCACCTCAACAGTCGGGGGCAAGCGCGCCGCCTCCGCCACCTCAGCAGCCGGAGGCAAGCGTTTCGCCTCCGCCACCTATGCAGCAGGGGGCAAGCGTGCCGCCTCCGCCACCTCAACAGTCGGGGGCAAGCGTGCCGCAGCCGCCACTTCAACAGCCGGGGGCAATCGTGCTGCCTCCACCACCTATGCAGCAGGGGGCAAGCGTGCCGCCTCCGCCACCTCAACAGCCGGGGGCAAGCGTGCCGCTTCCGCCACCTCAGCAGCCGGGGGTAAGCGTGCCGCAGCCGCCACCTCAACAGCCGGGGGCAAGCGTGCTGCCTCCGCCACCTCAACAGCCGGGGGCAATCGTGCCGCCTCCGCGACCTCAACAGCCGGGGGCAAGCGTCCCGTCTCCGCCACCTCAACAGCCGGGGGCAATCGTGCCGCCTTCTCCACCTCAACTGCCGGGGGCAATCGTGCCGCCTCCGTCACCTATACAGCCGGGGCCAAGCGTCCCGTCTCCGCCACCTCAACTGCCGGGGGCAATCGTGCTGCCTCCACCACCTCAACAGCCTGGGGTAAGCGTGCCGCCTCCACCACCCCAGCAGCCGGGGGCAAGCGTCCCGTCTCCGCCACCTCAGCAGCCGGAGGAAAGCGTTTCGCCTCCGCCACCTCAGCAGCTGGGGGCGAGCGTGCCGCCTACGCCACCTCAACAGCCGGGGGCAAGCGTTTCGCCTCCGCCACATCAGCAGCCGGGGGCAAGCGTTCCGCCTCCGCCACCTATGCAGCCGGGGGCAAGCGTGCCGCCTCCGCCACCTCAGCAGCCGGGGGCAAGCGTGCTGCCTCCGCCACCTCAACAGCCGGGGGCAAGCGTGCTGCCTCCGCCACCTCAACAGCCGGGGGCAAGCGTGCTGCCTCCGCCACCTCAACAGCCGGGGGCAATCGTGCCGCCTTCGCAACCTCAACTGCCGGGGGCAAGCGTGCTGCCATCGCCACCTAAGCAGCCGGGGGCGAGCGTGCCGCCTCTGCCACCTATGCAGCCGGGGGCAAGCGTGCCGCCGCCGCCACATCAGCAGCCGGGGGCAAGCGTTCCGCCTCCGCCACCTCAGCAGCCGGGGCCAAGCGTGCTGCCTCCGCCACCTCAACAGCCGGGGGCAATCGTGCCGCCTTCGGAACCTCAACTGCCGGGGGCAATCGTGCCGCCTCCGTCACCTATACAGCCGGGGGCAAGCTTGCCGCCGCCGCCTCCTCAACAGCCGGGGGCAAGCGTGCCGCCTCCACCACCTCAACAGCCGGGGCCAAGCGTCCCGTCTCCGCCACCTCAACTGCCGGGGGCAATCGTGCTGCCTCCACCACCTCAACAGCCTGGGGTAAGCGTGCCGCCTCCACCACCCCAGCAGCCGGGGGCAAGCGTCCCGTCTCCGCCACCTCAGCAGCCGGAGGAAAGCGTTTCGCCTCCGCCACCTCAGCAGCTGGGGGCGAGCGTGCCGCCTACGCCACCTCAACAGCCGGGGGCAAGCGTTTCGCCTCCGCCACATCAGCAGCCGGGGGCAAGCGTTCCGCCTCCGCCACCTATACAGCCGGGGCAAGCGTGCCGCAGCCGCCACTTCAACAGCCGGGGCAATCGTGCTGCCTCCACCACCTCAACAGCCTGGGGTAAGCGTGCCGCCTCCGCCACCTCAACAGCCGGGGGCAAGCGTGCCGCTTCCGCCACCTCAGCAGCCGGGGGTAAGCGTGCCGCAGCCGCCACATCAGCAGCCGGGGGCAAGCGTTCCGCCTCCGCCACCTCAGCAGCCGGGGCCAAGCGTGCTGCCTCCGCCACCTCAACAGCCGGGGGCAATCGTGCCGCCTTCTCCACCTCAACCGCCGGGGGCAATCGTGCCGCCTCCGTCACCTATACAGCCGGGGGCAAGCTTGCCGCCGCCGCCTCCTCAACAGCCGGGGGCAAGCGTGCCGCCTCCACCACCTCAACAGCCGGGGCCAAGCGTCCCGTCTCCGCCACCTCAACTGCCGGGGGCAATCGTGCTGCCTCCACCACCTCAACAGCCTGGGGTAAGCGTGCCGCCTCCACCACCCCAGCAGCCGGGGGCAAGCTTGCCGCCGCCGCCTCCTCAACAGCCGGGGGCAAGCGTGCCGCCTCCACCACCTCAACAGCCGGGGCCAAGCGTCCCGTCTCCGCCACCTCAACTGCCGGGGGCAATCGTGCTGCCTCCACCACCTCAACAGCCTGGGGTAAGCGTGCCGCCTCCACCACCCCAGCAGCCGGGGGCAAGCGTGCCGCAGCCGCCACTTCAACAGCCGGGGGCAATCGTGCTGCCTCCACCACCTCAACAGCCTGGGGTAAGCGTGCCGCCTCCGCCACCTCAACAGCCGGGGGCAAGCGTGCCGCTTCCGCCACCTCAGCAGCCGGGGGCAAGCGTGCCGCAGCCGCCACTTCAACAGCCGGGGGCAATCGTGCTGCCTCCACCACCTCAACAGCCTGGGGTAAGCGTGCCGCCTCCGCCACCTCAACAGCCGGGGGCAAGCGTGCCGCTTCCGCCACCTCAGCAGCCGGGGGCAAGCGTTCCGCCTCCGCCACCTCAGCAGCCGGGGCCAAGCGTGCTGCCTCCGCCACCTCAACAGCCGGGGGCAATCGTGCCGCCTTCTCCACCTCAACCGCCGGGGGCAATCGTGCCGCCTCCGTCACCTATACAGCCGGGGGCAAGCTTGCCGCCGCCGCCTCCTCAACAGCCGGGGGCAAGCGTGCCGCCTCCACCACCTCAACAGCCGGGGCCAAGCGTCCCGTCTCCGCCACCTCAACTGCCGGGGGCAATCGTGCTGCCTCCACCACCTCAACAGCCTGGGGTAAGCGTGCCGCCTCCACCACCCCAGCAGCCGGGGCAAGCGTCCCGTCTCCGCCACCTCAGCAGCCGGAGGAAAGCGTTTCGCCTCCGCCACCTCAGCAGCTGGGGGCGAGCGTGCCGCCTCCGCCACCTCAACAGCCGGGGGCAAGCGTTTCGCCTCCGCCACATCAGCAGCCGGGGGCAAGCGTTCCGCCTCCGCCACCTATACAGCCGGGGGCAAGCGTGCCGCAGCCGCCACTTCAACAGCCGGGGGCAATCGTGCTGCCTCCACCACCTCAACAGCCTGGGGTAAGCGTGCCGCCTCCGCCACCTCAACAGCCGGGGGCAAGCGTGCCGCTTCCGCCACCTCAGCAGCCGGGGTAAGCGTGCTGCAGCCGCCACATCAGCAGCCGGGGGCAAGCGTTCCGCCTCCGCCACCTCAGCAGCCGGGGCCAAGCGTGCTGCCTCCGCCACCTCAACAGCCGGGGGCAATCGTGCCGCCTTCTCCACCTCAACCGCCGGGGGCAATCGTGCCGCCTCCGTCACCTATACAGCCGGGGGCAAGCTTGCCGCCGCCGCCTCCTCAACAGCCGGGGGCAAGCGTGCCGCCTCCACCACCTCAACAGCCGGGGCCAAGCGTCCCGTCTCCGCCACCTCAACTGCCGGGGGCAATCGTGCTGCCTCCACCACCTCAACAGCCTGGGGTAAGCGTGCCGCCTCCACCACCCCAGCAGCCGGGGGCAAGCTTGCCGCCGCCGCCTCCTCAACAGCCGGGGCAAGCGTGCCGCCTCCACCACCTCAACAGCCGGGGCCAAGCGTCCCGTCTCCGCCACCTCAACTGCCGGGGGCAATCGTGCTGCCTCCACCACCTCAACAGCCTGGGGTAAGCGTGCCGCCTCCACCACCCCAGCAGCCGGGGCAAGCGTGCCGCAGCCGCCACTTCAACAGCCGGGGGCAATCGTGCTGCCTCCACCACCTCAACAGCCTGGGGTAAGCGTGCCGCCTCCGCCACCTCAACAGCCGGGGGCAAGCGTGCCGCTTCCGCCACCTCAGCAGCCGGGGGCAAGCGTGCCGCAGCCGCCACTTCAACAGCCGGGGGCAATCGTGCTGCCTCCACCACCTCAACAGCCTGGGGTAAGCGTGCCGCCTCCGCCACCTCAACAGCCGGGGCAAGCGTGCCGCTTCCGCCACCTCAGCAGCCGGGGGCAAGCGTTCCGCCTCCGCCACCTCAGCAGCCGGGGCCAAGCGTGCTGCCTCCGCCACCTCAACAGCCGGGGCAATCGTGCCGCCTTCTCCACCTCAACCGCCGGGGCAATCGTGCCGCCTCCGTCACCTATACAGCCGGGGGCAAGCTTGCCGCCGCCGCCTCCTCAACAGCCGGGGGCAAGCGTGCCGCCTCCACCACCTCAACAGCCGGGGCCAAGCGTCCCGTCTCCGCCACCTCAACTGCCGGGGGCAATCGTGCTGCCTCCACCACCTCAACAGCCTGGGGTAAGCGTGCCGCCTCCACCACCCCAGCAGCCGGGGGCAAGCTTGCCGCCGCCGCCTCCTCAACAGCCGGGGGCAAGCGTGCCGCCTCCACCACCTCAACAGCCGGGGCCAAGCGTCCCGTCTCCGCCACCTCAACTGCCGGGGGCAATCGTGCTGCCTCCACCACCTCAACAGCCTGGGGTAAGCGTGCCGCCTCCACCACCCCAGCAGCCGGGGGCAAGCGTGCCGCAGCCGCCACTTCAACAGCCGGGGGCAATCGTGCTGCCTCCACCACCTCAACAGCCTGGGGTAAGCGTGCCGCCTCCGCCACCTCAACAGCCGGGGGCAAGCGTGCCGCTTCCGCCACCTCAGCAGCCGGGGGTAAGCGTGCCGCAGCCGCCACCTCAACAGCCGGGGGCAAGCGTGCTGCCTCCGCCACCTCAACAGCCGGGGGCAATCGTGCCGCCTCCGCGATCTCAACAGCCGGGGGCAAGCGTGCTGCCTCCGCCACCTCAACAGCCGGGGGCAATCGTGCCGCCTTCGCAACCTCAACTGCCGGGGGCAAGCGTGCTGCCATCGCCACCTAAGCAGCCGGGGGCGAGCGTGCCGCCTCTGCCACCTATGCAGCCGGGGGCAAGCGTGCCGCCTCCGCCACCTCAGCAGCCGGGGGCAAGCGTGCTGCCTCCGCCACCTCAACAGCCGGGGGCAAGCGTGCTGCCTCCGCCACCTCAACAGCCGGGGGCAAGCGTGCTGCCTCCGCCACCTCAACAGCCGGGGGCAATCGTGCCGCCTTCGCAACCTCAACTGCCGGGGGCAAGCGTGCTGCCATCGCCACCTAAGCAGCCGGGGGCGAGCGTGCCGCCTCTGCCACCTATGCAGCCGGGGGCAAGCGTGCCGCCGCCGCCACATCAGCAGCCGGGGGCAAGCGTTCCGCCTCCGCCACCTCAGCAGCCGGGGCCAAGCGTGCTGCCTCCGCCACCTCAACAGCCGGGGGCAATCGTGCCGCCTTCGGAACCTCAACTGCCGGGGGCAAGCGTGCTGCCATCGCCACCTAAGCAGCCGGGGGCGAGCGTGCCGCCTCCGCCACCTCAGCAGCCGGGGGCAAGCGTGCCGCCGCCGCCACATCAGCAGCCGGGGGCAAGCGTTCCGCCTCCGCCACCTATGCAGTTGGGGGCAATCGTGCCGCCGCCGCCACCTAAGCAGCTGGGGGCTACAATTCCGCCTCCGCCACCCATGCAGCCGGGGGCAAGCGTGCCGCCACCGCCACCTCAACAGCCGGGGGCAAGCATTGCGCCTTCGCCACCTCAACAGTCGGGGGCAAGCGCGCCGCAGCCGCCACCCCAGCAGCCGGGGGCAAGCATGCCGCCTCCGCCTCCTCAACAGCCGGAGGCAATCGTGCCGCCTCCGCTACCTCAACAGCGGGGGGCAAGCGCGCCGCCTCCCCCAGCTCAGACCCGGCAGCCACCTTTCCCGTCGCCGTCGCCTCTTCCGCCACCCTCCCCAACCGGACCACCCACCAGTCCACCGTCTTCCCTTCCGCCATCACCACCACCGTCATCGCAAACACCTACAACACCAGCATCGCCGCCACCACCACCACAACCGTTTCCGCCGCAGTCACTACCCGGTGACCCGTCTCGTGACCAGCCAAACTCAAAGGCAGAACCGCCGTCCGTACCACCGTCCGTACAGCTGCCGCCCCCGCCACCTGCATGGACTCGATCGACCCCGAGCTCGACCCCCGCCGCCGCCGCCGCCCCTCCTCCTGTCTTGAACCTTGGCCCCGATCCGCCACCAAGGAACAGCAGCAGCAGCGGTGTTGGCGGTGGTGGTGCTGCTGCTGCTCCTGAGCTGGATCACAGATACCTGTCCACGTCCCCGAAACTCAAGGTAGGCGACTGTTTGCGGAGGGTTGGGCGGTGCACGGTGGTGCGCGCGCGGGGCACACCCATCACTGCATTGGGTTGAAAACTGGGCAGTAGCGCTACTAGCCCCTGCCGGGGCCGCTCCTGGACATACACACGGCGGGTTGCATTTTAAACACACGTCTAATCGGGTGGGTCGGGCGGATCTCTTCTCTAAACAGACGTTCAATAGTTAACGTGAAGTAGGTAAGCGTGGACGTGGGGGTTAGCGAGGCCGTGCCCGCCCTGGACCTGCTGCTATGACAGCCACCCAGGGCCGCACCTGAACCACCTAGCTAGAGGCTGGAGTCCCCATCCAGCGGGGACACGAGACTGCTGCTCGGAAGAAGACTTTATTTCCAGAGCTGGGTGTTAAGACTCCCTGCTGCGTGGTAAGAGCCGGACTAGGGGCTCGGGGCTATGTGGGCTGAGGGTACCGTATGTCTAAGCTGCACCCAATCTCCCCAATCTCCCCAATCTCCCCAATCTCCCCCATCCATCCCCTTCAATGCCCGCACCCGTCCTGGCCCCTGTCTGATCCACGCAGCCGGGGTCCCATTTCGAGGACTGCGACGAAGCTGTTCAGACGCAGCTCGTCGACCTGCTGGCGCAGAAGCTGGACCTGCCCACCAGCAACGTCTCCACCACCTGCGTCGCCAGCAGCAGCGGCAGCAGCAGCAGCAGCGGCGGCGGCGGCGGCACCGCCGCGAGCCACCACCACCGCCGCCGCCGCCTGCTCAGCGAAAACGATACGGTGGGTGTGACCGACGTTCTATCTATGCCTTCCGGTTGCGTCGTCGATTCTCATCCTGTCTCCCGGGCAGCTGTGTTGGGTTGTGTTGGCTGGCACAGGGCGATTTCGTTCCGGGCTTGGCCATGTCCCTTTGCATGTCACATGCTCTCGCGCCTCGTGATTGCCGTTACACACACACACACACACACACACACACACACACACACACACACACACACACACACACACACACACACACACACACACACACACACACACACTGCCCCTGCGCTGTGACGGCAGTTGACCGCGTTCGTACCCGGCGCATCACGGCAAATTCGGCACCCGCATCTTTGCATTCCATTTGCTTTGCTCGTTTTTTCCTTCTTACTAACAACTTTTAGGACCGTCGCGCTCACGTGTGTCCCTGTCTTGCCATCCGCCTTGCATGTCCTCCGACTTCGCTTCGATAACCACTGACGGTGCTGCTTCGCTTGGTGCTCCCGTTTCTGCATTCAGGTCAGTATCCTTTTCCTTCTGCACGGGCTGGGACGGTTGTGCCGGGCACTTACTTGCTGTCGGCATCGCACGCGCTGTTGACGCATACGCCCTTGCTTTGGCTGCACCTTAGGATCAGTAGGTAGTTTAGTCGAGTTTCGTCTGCATTAGCCTACGGCGTCATAGCCGCTACTTCTGCTGGCGTAACGGCGCCCACCGGCGCTCGACAACGATACGGGGCGCCACGGCATCACGGACTACACCACATTGGGACTACTTATGGTCGACATACTTCGCCCTGGCATATTGGTAACTCTGGTCTCGGTCTCAGTCGTCGGTTGCATTACTGGACACGGGTCTGTTTTTTCGCGGCTCAGCTTTTCTCTTTGATAAAACACACACACACACACACACACACACACACACACACACACACACACACACACACACACACACACACACACACACACACACACACACACACACACACACACACACACACACACACACACACACACACACACACACACACACACACACACACACAGTCGGTTTCTCATTCAACAAACACGGCTGCCCGTGACCGTAGGCCTGTGATCAGCCGTCCAGAGCCACCGTGGCGTTCAAGTTCACGGTACGTAAGAGCGGGCGGTGCGGACGGACGGACGGACGGACGGACGGGACGAGGGGGAAGACGAGGGGGGCCCGCGGGGGACGGGGGCTGGGAGACGGGGCGGCTAGCGCGCTCTAAGTGCACGTTGGCGTGCGCCCGCACAATGAGTGTATGTGCTTACTACCTACTTTATGTTCGTGTGTGTACCCCTCGATCTGCGCCTCTTGTGGGGGGATGTCGGCCACATACAGGCAGGTGTCAGTGCGTGCGCATAGATCTGTATCGATCTGTGGATTGGGGCGGGGAGGGGAGGGTGCGGCCACAGGCTAAGGGAGGGCGCATGATTGCTTGCCATCCCAACTTCTTACGAGGTTTTTGTGCAGTGCGTACGTACATGCGGGCTGCGTGCATACGGCGGGTGCGTGTAGCTACATCGCTCTTCAGACCGCTGCATCGGGTCTGTCGCGTCGTGTCCCTGCGCCGCCCAGACCCGACCCGACCCGCCGTGTTGTGCTCACTTGGCGGCGCCACACCGCCAAACGCGCCCGCCCGAGCCTATCTGGTCCTGTGTTTAGAAAAGGAACGAACCTGCCCGAACACGACCGAACCCAGGTGCAGAACCCTGCGTGGTCTTGTGTGTGCACAGCTGGCTAGCTAGCTGGATAGATAGATAGATAGATAGATAGATAGATAGATAGATAGATAGATAGATAGATAGATAGATAGATAGATAGAATAGATAGATAGATAGATAGATAGATAGATAGATAGATAGATAGATAGATAGATAGATAGATAGATAGATAGATAGATAGATAGATAGATAGATAATAGATAGATAGATAGATAGATAGATAGATAGATAGATAGATAGATAGATAGATAGATAGATAGATAGATAGATAGATAGATAGATAGATAGTCGCGCCCATGCATCCCCACGCATCCCCATGTACGTACTTCGTTCGCGTTGGTGACATACAGCGAAATAAAGATAATAAAGATGGTTCGACAGCTAGCGCGTGATGGGCGCCGATAGATCCTGCATCGCATCACAACCGCCAGCATGCAGTCGCTCGTCGCTGTACGAACCGACTAACGGTCTAATTAACAATCAACGCAACCAACCAACCGCAGGTTAGCCCCGAAACCGACATGGTGGCCTTCCAGGCCAAGGTGTACGACGCTCTGGTCGCCGTACTGGAGCTCTGCGGACTGGCGGGCGGCGCGGAAGATGGCAGCTGGGCGGTTGTGGGCAGTACGGTGAGTGAGCCGCTGGAACAAATTTCCCTGGATCACGAACCATAACCACCATAACCACCATAACCGCCATAACCACCATGACCACCATAACAAAACATCTTAGCGCGGGCCCTCCACCTGATGAGCATAGGCGCGGGCCCTCCACCTAGGCATAGAAGATACAGGAATGGACGGCGATCGTTTCCTTGCCCTAGCATAGCAAGCAAGAGCACGCGCGCGCTTTCAGTCTCGGTACCAACACCATCCATCACCATGCACTGCACTACACCCGGTTCCGTAAGATAGGGCCGCTGCATACATACATGTATTCCTGCTAGCTACCTCCGGGATGTCTCGAAAGTCTGTCGACCCACCCCAACTCCTTCTCCTCTCCTGCCCTCCCCTCCGCGCCCGGGTCGGCGCACCGATATATACCGACGCCGCAGTACCGGGACGCCGGTAACTCCGGCAGCACACCGCCGCCCACCGCGCCGCCGCCGCCTGCCACCACCACGTCCCCCAGCGGCCCCGCCACCCCGGCCCCGCCCCCGGCAGTGGTGGTGCTGGCGCAGAGCGCCGTCACGCCTTCGGACAGCGGCAGCGGCGGCGGCGGCGGTGACAGCAGGAGCAGCCCCGGAACCAGCGTGCCAGCCACATCTGCTGGGACTGCTGGCAGCGGCGGCGGCGGCGGCGGCGGCGGGGGCGGTCCAAAGCTTGGCTTGGTGATAGGGGCCGCCGCTGCCGGCTGCGCCATCGTGGTGGCCATCGCCGTCGTCGTACTCCACTACCGTCGTAAGCGGGTGAGTGCGGAAACTGAACCAATTAAGGAGGGACTTCTCCATGTATATCTACATTTGTTATAAATAGGTAAAGCGTTTATAAATATGTGTATATGTACAGATAGATGTATTAGTGTGATTTAGGTATCGTAGCCGCATGGGACCCTGAGCGGCGGGGCCCCCAAGATGTGTTGTGGCAGACTGACAGTGTTTGTTGTGGCGGTTGAAAAATAACAAACCCACAACGAACTCGGACAACTTACTTGACCGGTGAGACACTCCTTTTACTGTTTCCGTTAGGCATGCCGCCGTGTGTGCCCTGATACCGCGTGTTGGTGTGTGCTGCGGTAGTTCACCATGCTGCGTGCTGCGGTTAACCGTGCTGCGTGCTGCGATCCTCCGTGCTGCGATTAGCCGTGCTGCGGTGCACCTTGATGCGTGCAATCACGGCGCTGCTCTACTACCTAACATACGGTTCTGCTCTTGCTGATGACGCAGCGGCACCAGGGGGCCGCGGCGGCAGCGGCGGCGGCGGCAGCGGCGGACGACGGAGCCGCCCTCAGCGGTGCTGGCGGCGGCGGCGGCGGCGACGTCACTTCGCGCGCGGCGGCGCCGACACTGGGCGCCGTCGCAGCAGGCTCGATGGAGCGCGGCCGCTCGTTTACGCAGCTCCTTAGAATGCTCACGAGGCAGCAGACACCGCCGCTGCGGGGCGGCCGAGGCAGCGGCAGCGGCAGCAGCAGCGGCAACGGCAACCAGTTGGCGGTGGCGGGGGGGGCGGTGGCCGCGGTGTCCGCCGGGGCCCGGGACCCGATCGTACGGCCTGACATTACAGCAGGGGGCCGCGGGATCCTGTCCGCCGGCCCGCAAATCGGCGGCGGACTGCGCAGCGGCGGCGGCGGCGGCGGCAGCTTCACGACCAGTGCGCGTATCCTGGTCCGGTCGGCCTCAAGTAAGCTCCAGGGGGACCGGCGGGTTGTCCCCACGACGGAGAAGGGGACCCCCGCCGGTCCGCCCTCGATCAGTGGCGCGTCGTCGGGCACCGACAGGGATACCTCGAGCGGCATCGGCGTCGCCGCGGCGGCGGCGGCGGTGGCGGTGACGTCGGCGTCGGCGGCATCGGCGTCGGCGGCGTCGGCGTCGGCTTCGCCGCTGCCGTCGAGTGGCTCGGGGGCAGGGCCCGCCGCCAGGACCTTCTCAGACGACCTGGGATGGCGGGTGGAGGGCCTGCGGTTGCCGTCACCGCCGCCGTCACCGGCGGCGGCGACAGCGACGGCGGCGACGGTGGCCGTGGCGCCGGCGGCGGCGGCGGCGGTGGGTGCACGCGCCAAGGCGCCGCTGGCAGTGCCGCCGACCCTGTTGTTAAAGGTTGGCCCCGGCGACGCCGCTGCCGCCGCCGCCGCCGCCGCTTCCCCCGACACAGCTTCCGTCGGCGGTTCTCCCAGAGCTCCAGCGACAACGTCTTGGTCCGCTTCGCCGCCGCCGTTGGGGATGCCGGATCCGCCACCCGTACTCGTCGTCGTCGACAATGCCGGCCTTGGCGGCGCCGCCGCCGCCGCCGCGGCTGCCAGAGCCGCCGAGCCAGGGTTCCCCAGATTCGAAGTCGTACAGGCCGCGTCGCCGTCAAGTCCGCCGGTCGGCGTTGTGGCGTCGCCCCGAGTCCTCCGCCCCACCGTGTCCCACGCCTGGGCGGACGACACTGACGCGACGGCGCCGACGACGCCGACGGCGCCGACGACGCCGACGGCGCCGACGACGGACGCGGCCGCCGCCGGGGGGAACACCCAGCCACGTCCCGCGTCCCCAAGCCGGTGGGGCAGTACGACATCCCTGTCCTCGGCGGCGGCGCGACCCGCCCCTGGATCTCGCCCGGCTTCAAGAACCTTCAGCCGCATGGCGTCTCGCGCTTGGGAGGTCCTCGCGCCCGGTTCCAACGGCGCAACCGCGGCGTACGGCACGTGCAGCACGGCCGATGACGCCGCTTCCCTGCCGGCGGCGGCGGCGGCGGCGGCTGCCGCCGGCAGCAGCAGCGCTGCAGTGGTTTCGGTGCGAGCAGCCGGGTACGGGCCGGACGGAGGTCACGACAGGAGCGTCGGGCCGTACAGTGACGCCCGGCCCTCACCCGGTGTCGTTCGCGTCGTCGACGCCGACGGCGGGTACGACACCCCGTCGAGCCCGCGGTTCCTCCTCCGGCCACCCTCCGTCGCGTTGCGTCCCAGCTCCCGGGCCGGCGGCGCGCCCCACCGCTCCCTCACCTGCCCGCCGCAGCGCTTCGAGCCGCTGCTGCCGCCAGGGCCCGGCGGCGGCGGCGGCGGCGGCGGCGACGCCGAGACCGTGTCGCCGCTGTACGCCATGCCAGATCCGATGGAGGCGTGGGTCGAGGGGCCGCAGGGGCCGGCGGGGCCACCACCACCGCAGCAGCAGCAGCAGCTGCAGCAGTCTTCTCCGGCGGCGGCGAAGGATCCAGAACAGGTGCAGCCGATGCCGCTGCGCGCGGAGCCGCCGCCGGCGAGCCCGGCGCCGCTTTTCGTGAGGGTGGACTCCCGCCTCCGCAACTACCACCTGCCGGGCGGGTTGTCCCGGCTGGGCAGCGCGAGAGGATGCGGCCCGGCGCCGATGCCGACGTCGCCTGTCGGCGCCGCCGTACCGCCGATGTCGCCGCCGGGGGCGACACACAGGGCCTCCCTGGAGGGCTCGACTGTGGTGGTTCCGGAGCGGCTCGTGGAGCAGCGGCTCAGCGATGGGTCGTCGTCGTCGTCGTCAGCGGCGGCGGCGGCGCCGGCGACGGCGGCGGCAGCTGGGGACGCCAACCTAGAGACACTGGTCGTGGTAGGTGCGGGAAGGTGCAGGAAGGAGTGGCAAGGTGCACGACATGACCCGCCGTACTGTCGTACTGCCGTACTGCCTTTAAACACTATGATGTCGTACCGCCCGTCGTCCTGATGCCGCTGCCCGCTCTCCGCTGTCCTACAATACGGGATGAACCGCAAAAACAAATCGAACGCAGGAGTGCTTCACGCCGGATGCGCCGCCGGCGGCCCTGTCACGACGGGGATCTCTGCGGGTGCGCGGAAGCGGCGGCAACAGCGGCTCCGGCAGCGGCAGCGGCAGCGGCAGCGGCAGCGGCAGCCTCCGAGCCAGCGGCGCCCGCGGCGGCGGCGGCGGCGGCGGCGACGCCGACAGTGCTGGCGGCGGCAGTAGTGATGGCGGTGGCGGCGCAAAGAAGGCGCGCGTGGTGCGTGAATGACGCTTGCGGATATGTACCGCGGCTCGGCTGCTGCCATTCAGGGTCTATCCCGCGCCTTGATTGCTGCACCTACCGCTTGCTTCGCACCGCTTTCTTAAGTACTCGTACCGCGCATCTTCGTTCTGTACCGACGTATGTACCCACTTCCGTACATACGTACCCGCTCCCGTATATATGTATACCCGCTCCCGTACATACGTACCCGCTCCCGTATATATGTATACCCGCTCCCGCATATGTGTACGTACCCGCAGTGACCTCCTGAGAGACAGCGAGTAGGTAGCGCAGCAGTCAAGGCAGCAGGCGGCGGGCGAACTTCATCAGCGGAACGAAGCGTCGTCCGTCGTCGCCAAGGCGCGAGCCGATGAGCACACGCACGCACGGGGGTTTTAACGAGAAGCCCCCCCCCCGGGGTTCTGCATGTATGCCGCTCTTACGTCTATCGTCTATCGGAGGGACACCATGGCCCACATTCAAACGAGCAAAGCATTAATTATTACACTGTCACCGTAACTTACTTGTCACAGTTACTTGCCACAGTTAATGTAACCGTTACAAGGTGAACCACAGTTACTACTTTTGCCAAAAGAGAAATGGAACGAATTGCGTGCCCATCTATCTATACACGGCAAACAGATATACAACGCGCAGCGTCCGTGTTGTCGGCCGGAAAGCCTGTGTGTCCTGGAGGAAGGCGCAATAATGGACGGGTCGCCCAGAAACGATGCCGCCGTGGAGGCGTACGTAGGCCGCCGTGGAGGCAGGCAGGCATGCTGCCAATTGAGGCGCTCTATCTCCGGATGGGTTTGGGTTTGGGTTTGGGTTTGCGACCTCGAGGTGCGGATTCTATCTGAACATACAGCTAGACGTATGCATATCGATGGCTCGCTTGCTTGCTCTCCGACTCCAAGGGACCTTACCCTGCGTCTGTGCGTCTGTGCGTCTGTCCTTCGGTCTGTTCACATGTTGGAATGGATGAAGTACTGCGTGTACGTATTATTAATGACGCGCGGAATGGGGCTAGCTTGCTAGAGCACGGGCGGGTTGGTTTCGGGTCTTCAGAACCGCCGCATCTTCGGCTGTTGGCTGCTGCTCAGTACATCCTCGCTCGCTTTCTAGGCGCAGACGCCGTACTATCCGAACTGTGCACGTTGTCCACCCCATGTGCCCGGTGTACGGGCGCGCCGCTGAGAATGTGTCTCTGGCCGATGGTGGGTTCGTGCGTGGGTGCTGCGATTTCACGTACGGTCGCGCCCGGTCGGTCGGTCGTTGGCTGGATGGATTACGCCCGGCAGCTGGCTGGCTAGCTCTGGTTTCCTCATCGTCAATAACCGCACAAGAAAATTGCATGATGTGTATATATGTGCTGTGTTATTATATATGTAGGTGCTAAAAATGAATGGATGTGTGGGTAAATCCTGTCGTAGTAGTCCTATCGAGCGGTGGGGCCTACCTCCTATGAAGAGGTGCCCTCCCTTCTTCCCTGGCGCCACCACTGCCGCGCCACCACTCCCGCCCAACGCACGGCTCTGTTGTCCATAACATACATTGATGTGGTCGGTCGGTGGTTCATCAGCAGTTGTCGAGCTCGTGTCCTCACGCTCGCATTTTCCATCCAAGGCCCGCCCTGCCTGCACGGCCGTACTGCCGTACGTACTTTGCAACACACGCTCAGAAGCCTCAACTGTGTTTTATTTACAAGAGGTTTGGGAGAAATAACTAACTAAGTAACTAGCTAACTAACTAGGGTTTATGAATCAAGGGGAGGGGTGGCTGCACTGGAGTTGTGTGAGGTATGTAGGGGTTTATTACCTAATAATGACTACGACGCTGCTCAAAGAAGGTTATGCGGGCTTGGGGTTGTATGTGTTAGTGGAATGGGGGGCGGGGATAGATAAGAGGCCTCGCTCCCGCCCTTGCTTTGGTAGGTTTGGTTTGGTTTGGTTTCGGGCGTTCGTCCGTTAGATTGCGGCAGGCAGCTAGCTTATTTGCTTCCGGCCATCGATCGTGTGCGTGTGTGCGTGTGTGTGCACGTGTCCGTACATTTTGTACGGACATGCGTACATGTCGTACACAGTAGTAGGTACGGTATACATACACTGCTGTGAGGCTATCATCACTTTCACCTGAACTGCTGCTGCTGCTGCTGGCAGGCTGGTCGTGTATGTCGATCTGCTGTATGTAGTTGCTGCGTGTGTGTGTACGTGTCTAAATGCCGTACTTGTATGGACGTATGAATATATGCACGTGATGATGAGCGTGTGCACGCGTGGCTTACTTGCTTTCATACCACGAACACGGAAAATCGGCGTATGTGCGTACGTACGTACGTACGGCAATCGTGGTGCGATGCTCTACGTATCTTTCACGTGGAGCAGATTAGAGTTGGGAGATTAATAGTTCGGATTGCGTGAAAGGAGTTACGAAGGAAAGCATGAAGAGGGCGGGTCGGGAATTCGGGGAATTCGGGAGCCGCCCGCTGTATTCTTTCGACGTTTATTTAGTAGTACATCGCGTCCCAAGAACGTTGGAAGAAATGTAAGTGGATCGTACGTGATGAGTAGTACGGACGTGTGTACGGCTTTTGTCGTACAGAGCTTGATGTATGTGCGTGTGTGTGTGTGTGTGTGTGTGTGTACGAACGAGCAGCGAGCGAGCGCCCCTACCTGCGCGTGGCAGGTAGTTACGTACGACGGACCGACTGGTAGGTGCTGCCCGCAACGTTTTGCTTCAGCTTCTGCTGCTGCTGCTGCTGGCTAGCTAACCAGCTAGCTAACTAGCTATTGCTTAGTACCTCGTACGTGACTGACGCCACATTGCAGCTGCTCTTACGCGCCCGTGGCTATCTAGCTAATCTAGCTACGCGGCTAGCTATCTAGTTGCTGCTGCTCCTGAATGGTGCTGCCGCTGTTTTATTTAAGCACGTACTGTGCGTGTGTGTGTGTGTGTGTGGATTGGATGGTCGAGCGGACCTACATACCTATGGCCCCAACCTAGCCACCTAGGATTCAATGCACTCGCAGCAGGTAGGTAGGGCTGCTGCATCGATAGATTGGATGAGCTGCGGCGGGACGGGCGTGGATCCATGGGCGGCGGGGAGGGAAGGGAGGGAGCGGATGGGTGGAGCGAGGCCGGAGGCAGCTAGCTCGCTGCCTCCGGCGCGCGGGCGGGATGGACCGAGGCGCAGGCGGGCAGGAGGGTAGGCCTGCTGCCGCTGCGTGTATCGATGGGAATGCACGCAGCTGCTGACTGGCGCGGGTGTTCGTTGTTCATATGCTAGCTAGCTAGCTAGACAAAAAGCGGATAATAACGCTCGGCATGCATGCGTGTATGTAAGTATGTACGTACGTATGCGGGTAGATGTGCAGGTAGCCAGGAGGCAGGCCTGCCCCCACCTGCCTCCTGGCTACCTGCGCGGCTTTGGAACAGCTATTCGCTCGCGCACGCAGCTAGTGCTCCACGCGCAATCTGTGGACGACGTGCGTGGTTGCGTTTGAGGCGCCACGTATGCACGGTTGGTCGGGCCCCTGCGGCGTGCGCAACATACAGGTTGTTTGGTTATTATATATTACCTAATATAATTTGGACAGACAGACAGACCGGCCGGCTGGATTGTTGTTGGATTGGCCGGCGGAATGCGTGACGAATGTACGCACGCATGCATGCATGTTATTACGTAGGTAAGGAGGTATATATGCAGGTACCTATTCGGACTTAGCTTGACGACGCTACATCTATGCCGCCAGCGCTCCGAACGCGATATGATGCGCTTGGTCAGCGCGCGGTTGGTTGGTTGGTTGGCTGCTTGGAGTGCGCGCGACAGAGGGGTTGGTTATTTCGTTGTGTTTCGTTGCTTGGAGACCCACGGGTCGGTTCGTTGAACACGGGCATCTATCACGACATCCAGACGGACTACGTACCTACGATGGTACTATAGAGATGGACGTACGATGGTTAAGTGCGTCGTACGGTTATCGTACAGCTGTATGTACGACAGTGCGGTGAGCGTAGATGATGAGGCTCGCTATCTAGGCTGTGCCATACCTCCGCCGTCTGTACGGCTCCGACTGCTATACGACGTAGTATGTGCATGCATGATGCTGCATCGCTTGTTGCATTGTTTTGCTTTTTGCGTGTTGGTTGGATGCATGCATTCGCGCGGATATACCTCGTGTGAAAACATCGATCGAGACCAGCGAGCCAGCGGGGTGGATGTCCGTCCGTCCATCCGCCGTACGTCGGGCGTAGCACGCGGTCCGACTACTGACGTCAAGCAACGAACTTGCATCATGTTATTAAAGGCCATGCGCGCATAAGCGCGCGCGCGCTGGCGCGCGCGCGCCGGCCGTGGCGGCAACCGCGGCGGCGTTCCTGGCCCAAGCAGCCGTCCATGCATCATTCGTTTGTCACCATGTCAAGATAGATGCCACTGCAGACTGCACGCACCAGTACGACCGTATCACGCAGCCTCCAAGCAACGCAAGCGCGCGCAGCTGCTGATCCACCTTCGTTGCCCGCCATCATCCGAGCTCCGTGCGCCGCCAGTATCTGATGTACGGCTATCCGACGGATCTCGCCCGCCGTTAGGTTCGTCGCCGCTCAGCTGCTGGTCGCTGCGCCGCGCGCCCCACGATCGACTAACTAACTAACCAATGAACCCCACCAGCAGCCACCACGCAAGTCAACCCCCTCTATCTTGGGGGCTCGTATATATATAGGAGGTGACGCACTACGTACGGTCTATCGGTCTTGCTTGACGTACAGCAGCAGACTCTGATGTGTGGTAGACGTGATGGGTTACAGGGTTAAAACCTGTCGAAATGGGTTACAGGGTTAAAACCTGTCGAAATGATACGTAAGACGAGACGGATGGACGACCGACGGCCGTGACATACAGTCCTGCAATGCGATGAACGAATGAACGTTACAGCGGACCCCGAATGCGGATCAACGTGCGATGTCAGTGATGTGATGTAACGTAACCGTTACAAGGTGGACCCGTATCCCGACCGGGTGTTCCAACGGGCCCAGATAGCTCGTAGGTGCCTCGTCTCATCAACCCCTACCAAGGACTGCGCACCCATCCTCCATCACCCGCGGGGGGGGGCATGCAGCCATACCGGCCACTACACCAGGTTACCAGCACGCCAGGATTGCCTCAGTGATGTCGGCTGCGTGACACTGATGTCGTAACCAGCCGGTGGATAGGCTGCTCGGCGGGCCCTCTGTCACGTATGCCGCCTTGTCAGCAGCAGGCCGCACACCCGTCATCCAGCAGTACGTGCGTAACGGGCGGGCCCAGTGCTGTCAGCAGGGCGGGCGGGCCCATCCATCATCCAGCAGTGCGTGCGTTCGTGCGTCTGTCTGTCTGGCCAGCAGTGCTGTTGCAGCCAGGGCGGCCGTCGTCAACACATACACGCAGGCTGGTTGAACAACGGTACGGCATTAACAGTGCGGGGACGACGGCCCCCCCCCCAGGTCATCGGTGACGGCCGTAGCCACACGCGGCCTCACCACACACACACACACACACACACACAGAATCACCGGATCCGCGCCACCTTGATTGGTGCACCGGACAGTCTCCGTACAGGCCGTCGTCAGAAACCGTACACACGGTCGTCACATACGTGCCGTACAGGCCCCTCACCGACCCATGGGACGCCCTCATCATCGGCCCCGTCACCCCATCCACTTCTCCTTCCCCCCTCCCGGCCGTGCTTTCTCCCCGCCCCTCCTCCTCCAAATGCCACCACCGTGGATGTTCCTTCCGCGCTCACAAGCAAAATCCGCCTCCAGCCTCCCCGCCATCTGTCAGCTGCATCCCGGTGGTCAGCTGCTGCACTCCCCGGTGTGCCGCGGTCCTCGTCTGCGCGCTGGGGTGGAGCTGGGCCCCGCGGCAGTGGAGGGCATCCCCTCCCCCCCATCCGTCACTGCCTCCCGGCGGTCGGGTAGTGCTTGAGGCCGTGCCCTCAAACCCCAATCGCGTGCGCCTCAGACAGACTAGCACGTTCCAAGTGCTCACGAAGACTCGGGAGCGGGATGGGGGCGGGGCGGAGGGGGGGTCCCGTCCAGCGGGATGGGGGTGGGTCCCTTTCCGTCGTCCGCCTTTCCGTCGTCCGCATTTCCGTCCCGTCAGGGCCCCCGTCAGGAAGCCGGGGCCTACACCATCACACACCTCACGATGTGGTCCCCCGCCCCCGCCCCCACCACCACCAGCAGGACTAGTAGCAGCAACAGCAGCAGCAGCGCAACAGTACCAGCCAGAGGCGCCTACAAAGCTGTCTGGGCCCGTTGGATTGCCGGGACGTCGGGACGTCGGGACTCAGGGTCCATCTTGACGAAACGGCCGCATTAACAGCTGCGAGTACGGTAGCAGCAGCCGTAGAAGCAGCAGCAGTAGCAGCACTAACCCCCGCCAGCCCTCGTGACGCGACGTGGCCCCCGCCCCCCGGGGCCCTCCCTGCTCCTCGCTCACACCGGCACGTCTCCCCTCGGCTCGACTCGCCCCTACCCTCGCTGGCGAAGAGCCTCGCATCCTATTCTCCATCCGCCGAGACATACGGTACATGATATCGAGGTCCATCCAACTGCCCCGCCACCGCAGTACCGCACCCAACGTTGCGGGGAGGGCGGGATCAGCGCTGCCAGTCTTGCGGTTGCCCACCACGGGCCACCACCAGTCAACCAACGAACCCCACCAAAACTCCATCTCGTTGGGTCCCGTTGGGTCCACGCAGCATGACGAGCCCCCCCCCTTCGGATCAACTCCCCTGACTGGGAACGGAGCTGCTGCGGGGTCGCCAACCGTCCACAGCAGCGAGCCAGCGAGCGGGATGCGAGGCCGTGGAGCGAGGCCGTGGAGCGAGGCCGTGGACACGTCGCGGCTCGTGGCAGTCCTTGCTCCCCCAACCCCGGTCGGGCGTCGCGTAACCCACCACTTCCCCTCTACCAATTTCCTATACCCCCCATGTCTACCAATTTCCTGTACCCCCCTCCCCTTCTCCCCCCCTCCCCCTCCCCCTGTCCAAGATGGCGATCGTCCGACGATAGCTCTCCGCCCCTCTCCCGACAACAACCCAACAACGGCCCTAACCGACCAGGCGGACCCGCAATCCCTGCGGTGAGCCGCGTGGGGGGTGCGACTTGTCCCGACCGGGGATCGATCCGGGGACCTCTCGTTTCATCCCCTTTCATCCCTTTTCACCCTGTCGGCCTCCTTGCTCCCTGTCCGGGGACCGCAGCGGGGTCCCACCCCCCAAGCAACCACTCCAGGGGCGGCTCAGAGGCTGCCGATTACCGTTAAGGGGTTGAAAGACCCCCCTCCCCCCAGTCCGTCCCTCCTTCCCTCCGCCCTCCCTCGCCGACGAGCCCTCCGCGGCGAGGGGCTCCCGCAGCCCTGCTCGGCCAGCCGTGGGACGGGACGTCGCCCGGCGGGGCCACGTGGATCCAACGGACGCAACCACCAACTTCCGACTGCCAACCAATAACTAGCACATAATTATCACATACCCGTTAAGATCAGGATCTCAGGAAGGATCTAGGGGATCACAGTTGGGGATCACGGGTCCTCGGCGAGCCGCTCCAGGGCCGCTGTGAGGGTCTCCAACTGCCGCTGCGGGGAGGCGGAGGCGGACAGGGCCGCTGTGGCGGAGTCGTCGCTGCCGGTGGCCTGAGGGTGAGGGTGGGGGCCCCCGGGTGGGAAGGAGGATGGGGGGAGGGGGGAGGGGGGTGTGGGGCAAGGGGGCAAGATGGGTTTGTAGGGAGAGGGGAGGGGGTCCGTTAGGGAGAGGCAGGCAACCCGGACACATGTGGTGAAGTCAGGAGGGGATGTAGGGAGAGGGGTAATAAGGGGGGGGGCAGGGTACGTATAGGAACAGGTCGGCGACCGGCGCGCGCCGGGCGGAGGTGTGAGGGCGTTTGCAGAACAGACCACCCACCAGTGGCCGGTTGTTAGCGTAGCTCGCGTTGCAACTTTGCAGGCAGCTGGGTAGGTCGCGCAGGTGGGTTGTGGGTTGTTACTTGGCAGAGGGGGTTGCTAGGGAGGTTAGGTTGCGAAGGGGGGTTGCTAGGGAGGTTAAGGTTGTTACTTGTGGCAGGGGCCGAGAGGGGTTCGGGTCGCGGGTACGTGGTCCAGGCTGTACGACGACCCCAACATCCTCTGACCTTCCCGCCCCTGCCCCTGCCCCTCCCCCCTCCTCCCCCCTCCTCCTCCTGGACGCCGTGCAGTGGTGCGCACCACTGACTGGGGCCGTGTGGGGTTACTGCATTACCGATTGGGGGATCCATACCCGTGCACAATGACCCCACACGGGCTAGGGTTTACCCCGCCCCCCGCCGACCCCACAATATCTCCATTTCCACCTGCACCGCCCCACCTTGCTCCGGAACCCTACCCACCTGCACCGTCCGACCTCGCTCCGGAACCGCATCCACCAGGCCGCTGAGCAGCGCCCCCAGCGCCTCCCGACTGACCGCCCGACCACCACCGCCACCACCACTCCCTCCCCCTCCCCCCCGTTGCTGCTGCTGCTGCTGCTGGAGGGCCACATTGCCGCCGCCGCTGCGCCCCTGGTCGAGGAGGCCGTACACCTGCCGCCGCGTGGGGTTGGTTTCGGAGACGACACACGGGGGGAAGGGGGGAAGAGGGAAGAGGGAGCCGTACATTCGGGGGGCGAGCGTGCGCATGAGGCTAGGCACTGTCGGGGGCTGCTGCGGTGCTTGGGCGGCCCCAGTCGGAGGGCCGGCCCTGCCGCGTGTCAAGGCCGACAGTGTACGGCAAATACGCAACCATCTAGAAACCAGCCGCCGCACCCCGTACTATCTATCCCGCCGCTCCCGTCATCTAGTACCGCCATCTCCGCAGTACGGCAGTGCGCATCGGTGCTCCCGACGGCCCCGCGGCCCCGCGCCCCCTCCGTTTCCCCCTCCGCCCCGACGGCGCCTGCTCACCTGTACGATGCTGTACGGCAAACCCGACGCCTTGACGGCCGCCTCCACCGCCGCGTCGGGCAGCTCCCTCAGCTCCCGGGATGCGCTGCCGCCCCCCAGCGAGAAGCCGCCCAGGGAGAAGCCCGCGGAGGAGCCCGAAGCTGCGCAGCGGAGGATCCCCGGGGAGGAGGGAGAGGTTGGGGGGTATGGATTGGGGAACCGATACGTGGCAAGGTTGGGGGGGGGGATACAGGAACACCAGTGGAGTGGGACGCAGCCCACCAACTCGGTCACCACTGCGGTCGCCGCAGGACCGCAGCAGGACCCTCCCTCCCCCCTCTCGCCCTCCCCCCTCTCGCCCTCCCCCCTCTCGCCCTCCCCCCTCCGCTCCCCGCAAATGCTCCCCCCGTCCCCGAGGCCTGGTGGTGAAACGAGAACAACCAAAGCTCTCTGAAATCCCTTCTCAGGAAACACACACAGAGAAATAAGTACACACACACATACGCCACATGTGCGGGCTTCTCAATACACAACCACACTCACGACGGCGGCGGCATACACACACACAGCTGTCACCGATCCTCAGGGATCGGGCGCGCGCCCTTGGTTGAGAGCGAGGGGACAGAGGCCCCTTACGCCCGTATCCAGGGGAGAGTGCTTCGGCGGTCTCCCATATGGGGCGGGTTAGCGCCCCCGGCCAGCGTCGGCCCGGCAGATATGTAACGATACACACACACACACACACTCACTCGCGGCTCAGTTCTCTTTTACACACACTCATACGTACGGGCCGCCCCCTCACCCCCCCCCCCTCACCGTTCGGCGCCGCTGACAGCAGCACCACGTGCTTCACCTTGGCGGCCCGCGCCGCCTCCAGCAGCCCCCGAGCGGGGCGACCCAGCAGCACCAGGCACTTGACCCCGCGCAGCGCCCGCGGGCCCACGGCGTCGGCGGAGATGGGGGTGGTGTACGGGCCGTACGCGTTCTTGGCGGCGGCCACATCGCGCACCAGCAGCCGCAGCTGCTGCCTGCGTGGGTGCGTGCGCGCCAGGGGCGGCGGCGGCGAGGTGAGGTGAGGTGAGGGGGTGGGGGTGGGGCGCGATTGCGGGGAGGGAGAAGGGGAGGGGGGGAGGGAGGCGGCGGAGGACGGGGAACGGAGGGCGGCGGCTGTCTTGATTGGCATGAGGGGGAGGTGAGGATGGGAGGGGCCCCGCGTGTGGAGGACTGCGGGACTGCGGGTGCCTGACCGGAGAATCGGACACCAGGGGAGTTCCCGGTGCGGTTCATCACGGGGGCGTTGGGGAGGGGGCGGCAGGTCGGGAAGCGGGCGGGGACGTCTCTGAGAACGTCTCTGTATGTACGACTGTTTGTACAGAGGAGGGAGGGCGGGATGGGGAGGGCCGGGTGCGGGCGGGTGGTTACCGGTTCGATTCCTATCTGTTGCGGTTCCCCGCTGTCCCGCTGGTGGTGCAAAAAGTCGAAGAACAGGCAGCACGCGTCCTGGGAGGGGGGGGGGCCCGCCCTCCCGCACACACCACGCACTCAACACACCCGCCCTCACGGGGGCGAGGATCCAGGCAACGACCCGTCCCCCCTCCCCCCTTCGGCTCCCAACCGCTCCCGCACACACGTGTTTCACATACACGCGACACCCCCCCCCTTTTTGTCAATTAAGACGGCGAAACCGCAATAGTGCAACAAACCGATAACCGCCGATGTAGACGCCCCCCGCACCCCCCACCCCTTGCCCGCGGGTAAACACACGCACGCATACGCGCACCCCTGCCCTGGGTTTGGCCGCTGAATACCCCTTCCGCCCACCCCACCCCCCGCCCCCGCCCCTGCTGCACCGGGACGAGGCAACCAGGCAACCGACCCACGGGTCCTCACCTGGCGAGGATGAGCTGCAGTACAGCCTGCTCCCCGATGGGGCCGTCCGCGTCCGTCACCAGCACAACGTCGGAGGCCACGTCCGGCTCGTCAGGCTCCTGAGGATGGGGTTTAGGATGAATGTGTGTGTGAGGGGTTGGGGGGGCGGGGGAGGGGTTGGGTTGGAGGGGTTGTGTCGGGTGTGTGGGGAGAGTTGGCTGGGGCCGTTTGGACGGGGTGGGGATGGAGCAGCTTTTATTGGGGTTCGCAGAAAGAGTGGGAAGGCTGGGGGGCGTTGTGATGTGATGTGATGTGCTGGGTGGGGAAGGTGTGTGTGTGTGATGTGTGTGATGTGTGTGATGTGTGTGTGTGTGTATGTGTGTGTGTATGTGTCGGGAATGCGAGCGGACGCTCCGAGCCGCGGCGTGTGGGCGACACTGACCTGCTCGGCCCCGCCATCCGTGGGCCGGTCACCGGCCCCGTACCATTTCCGAAGCTTGGGGCCGGCTGCAAAACGTAAATGAAAAGGGAAGGTAGTTTTGAGTGTCAGAGATAGGCATGCAGCTCCCGGAAACGCGGACTCGGCGTGCGACTCGCACAGACCCTGACGAGTGCGCGGTGATGCTCGCACCTGTCACGAAATCCAGCAGCTCGTCGCCAATCTTGTTTCTGCATATCACGATGTTCCTGTAACGTCCGACAGCAACGGTTTCTAGCCTTCTAAAGCTTGCGACAGGCCGATGGCCACTCGTCCTCACAAGGTTGGACGACAGCATAATACAAGGGTCGTGACAAATGTGAATCGAAAATACTACGGGTGCTCTGGTACAAAAGAATCCTGTGAAATCTTAGCAGTGGTGACAATGCATCATCAAGTCTGACCCGTGTACGACAGTCAGGTCAATCAATGACAATAAGGAACGCACTTCAATCTCAGCGGGCCGTCACCTTTGCTGCGGGATTGCTTATGAAATTATTATAAGGCACAACCCGGACAATTTGTCCCGCCCCGAACGCCAAAGGCCCGATTTCCTGGGTAAGTCGTCCCGGTTCACAACAGTCTGCAACCGAAAAACAACGGTCTTAGGCGCTTTGCTTGCTTGCCTTCGCACGCACTGGCAATTGCCTTCCCAAGCTCTGCAACTCGGGGTGGCAGGAAGAACCAGGTCCCGAAGATCCCCGGTCGCTTATCACGTAATGTATTGCAACCGTTACAAGGTGGACCCGTGTCCCGACCCAGTCGCTTGTGAGAGCGCGTGAGGGAGAGAGACAGAGAGTCGCAATCAACGCACCTGAGACCCCTTGCAGGGAGACGTGTCTTGCGGTGTGGTGGCGGCAACAGGGCGGGTGGGTGGCGGGAGAAGCACAAGAGGAGTATGTGTGCCATGACTGCCTTACCTGACCAACAGGGTGCGTGCCCCTGCGCGGGGGAAGCTGTCGCGGTCGGCGGTGTGTCGGCGGCGGCCTCGGTGCGCGCTGTTCATCATCATTTAGGCGCCACTGGAAATGACACACAGGCGAGGAAGCTTTGGCAGTAGTCACTGATGGCCCGTGGGGTCCGCTGTAACATCCTTGATGGTAACACAGGGTCTGGATCAAGGGTCCACCTTGCCGCACCTTGCCACACCTTGCCACGGTTACAAGAACAATCGGGCTACCCATGCGAAGGGCCATCCATGCCACCCCCGTTGCATCCGCCGGCAGGACAGACGTTGCGGACGTTGGGGCTGTCCTGCCTGCCAAGCCCCAATCAAGCGGCTGCATGTGCCCCCATGTGGCACCGTAACCGGGAGGCCGTAATCGATCGCGCGCCTCCATTCCGGTGTTCGCTTCCGGTGTTCGCTTCCGGTGATCGCTTCCGGTGTTCGCTTCCGGTGTTCGCTTCCGGTGTTCGCTTCCGGTGTTCGCTTCCTCCGGTGTTCGATTGGACGGACGGTGCTGGACGGAGTGCATGTGGGCGGCCGCGCCGAACCCCACCGGAGCGCCGACCCACAAGCACCGTAAACCAGCTCCGGCTGCCGCTCTCTCGGCTTAACGGCACCGAGGCGCGCGGAGTCAGGCTTCCGCGCTGCAGCCCGTTATTATTATATACCAGAACGAATCCCGTCATGCCCGTGGTACTGGACGCACCCACCTCGGTTATCGGCGGCGGCCGCGGCCCCACCTTGCCTGCGGCCCAACCTGGGGCCGGCATGTCCTTCGTCCGTCGTTTGTGGCACCGCGGCATGCAGGCAATTGTGGTGCAATGCACGCACAATCCGAGGATGGTATGGGATGGGATGGAAACATGGGGTTAGCAGCCGAAGCAAGAATTAGCTCCCGCTGAGATTTGAACTCAGGTCGGTAGATATCACCCTGTCCGGTCCGGCAGGTCAGAGTCTACAGTGCTAACCACTACACCACGGGAGCAGGATGACATCATAGGCTTGACTCGCTTTATTAGCAAACGAATACCTGCATTCACACACACTCACGGGGGTGGCGCGGCTCCCTTGTGGCTGTGTTCTCGGTTTCCCGTTTGCAGGTTAAAATAGTACGACTTTTGGTATATGATATGGTTTGGGTGGGGTATGGTTTGGTTTGGGTACCGATACGTGGCACAGGATGGTTTGGGTGGGGGGGTCTCTTCTCTAAACACACACGCACATCCTTCCTTGCTGTGCGGCACACAGGCATTTCCCCCCGGGCCTCAGCTATGCCCCCCGCATGTCACGCTCTCACGCACCCCTGCTCTACCTGCCCGTGAACACCCGAGCGCACCCTCGCTCCCACATGCATCCGTGACGCCAGGAAAGCGTGCTTCAGCCCTTCAAGACTGAAAATCCCTGTCGTAGCTGTGGTAGCAATGGCCCTGCTGCCGAAACACGCAGAAATACTTCCCGGCCTGCCCGGAGGTTTTCATTTCCTAGCACCCGGGAAGGCTCCCAAAATCTGCCCTGCCAAAGGTTTTTTGGCTACTGGCTACAGGCCGGAAACCTGCGGAATCATTCTATTCCGTGTTTTGAAAGATAGCAACACTGCTCCCTATCGTGCTCGCCAACCCCACCCTCGCCATGTCGGTTCCGGTATCGGATCAGGCGCGAAAGCCCCCGTCGCCCCTGGTCGCCCGTGCTCGTCGTCACCGCTGACATGGAAGAATTTTGGCTGTCACCGATGACCCGCGGGGTCCACTGTGACATTATTAATAATATTACCGTAGTACAACGCAGGAATGATAAGTATTGACACTGTATGCAACCGTTACAAAGTGGACCTACCCTTACCCCCCCGACCGGGCAGCTTCGTAGGCGCCTCGTAATGACACCGGTACGGCGCAGCGCCAGCACCATGGAGAGCTGTACGGCAACTGTACGGCGGCTATACAGCGGCAACACCCAGATCAACGCTTCCAAGCTCAGCTGACTGTCGTGTGCCAGAGATTCCGCTCTGCCAGATGCATGTGGCAACGTCCTCCCGACGACCCCCTCTCCTCGATACCTTTCAGCTACAGCCCCTCAGCGCCCTAGCCCTCCCCCTCCCCCGCCTTTTCTCCCCCGCGCCAGACTGCGACCTGAGACCTAACCGTACTAACCGTTCTCACGGAGCATTGCAGGCTGCACGATTCGACTGCCTCGAGCGAGGCAGCTAGGCAGTGCGTGTTTATTGAGAACCTCCGTAACAAACCTCAGCTGCCTAAGCTGTCACTTAACTAAGCGGCCAGCCGACCGGTGCTCCCTCTCCTCTCTTCATGTGGGTGAACAGCCTGGCCCCATCTGTGGCATCACCCCGCACCGATTTGTGGGGCCCGCCGATAGGCCCCCCACTGCATATCCTACCCTGAAGCGTGAATCCCAAAGCGCCGTAAGCATCCGGACCATCTAAGCTAAGGAAGGACGCCAGGCGTTCCAATTTGACGGTCCTTTGGGCCTCGTTAGATGGGCGTTTCGGGCCTCTGGGCACAGGCAGACTCTCAGACCAGCCGTCCACTGACCCGGTTTGGGTCTGGGTCTGGGTCTGCGTGCCCGGCCCCGCCGCCGCCGCCCTCCCTCTGCTGCGGCCCCAGTCGCGCGCGCACTCCACACAGCATCAAACACACAGCAATCCAACCTATAAACATGTTTAATATATAGCAACCTTTGATACATATAAGTAAGGTTTAAACACCGCACCTCAATTGATTAATAACGGCTGGGCATGTCGCGCGCAGCGACTCTTGGCGCGCGCAACCCCACCCAATCAGTTCCTCGGCGAAGCTGCCTTTCCCCGCTTTGCCCTACGGCGCGCTCAGGGCCCGTACACGTATCACGTCAACGACTAACGACCAACTGCGCCGTACCCAACCAAAATATTATAGCTCACGAGCCACGTGTCTCCGAGCCACAACCCGACGCCCCCGGCCCCAGAAGCATCCTGCAGCGCAACACAGCCTGCCCTCTCGTACCGCACATGCCGTAAAAACGGAACCATCAGCCAGGGTGGGGGACTGTCGGTGCTAACGAAACCACCCGGGGGCGGAAGTGGAGGGCGGAGGATTACGCGCGACGGCCCCCCCAAACCCTGGAGCAACGACTTGACCGCCAGACAACCCCCCCTCCCCGCCGCCCCGCACCGCCCGTATTGGACCCGCGGGTCAGCCGGCGGAATCCCCCAAGCAGGCGAGGATGAGGTAAAAAGGGGGGGAGAGGAGCTCTGGTGTAGCCAGGCGGGCAGGCGGGCGGGCAGGCAGGCCGCTGGCTCAGAACCGGCGGGCGCCCTGGACCTGCCCCCCCGGCCCCCCAGGGGTCCCCGCCCCTGCAGTCCCGCCACTCGCGGCCGCCGCCTCCGCCGCCTCCTGCCGCGTGAGTCGCTCCAGGAGGGCGTCCAGGCGCTCCGCGATCTGGGTGAAGCTGGGGCGGGCCCGGGGGTTGCCGTGCCAGCAGGCCTGGGCGGCGAGGGGCAGGGGGGTGGGGAAGCGGGCCAGGGAGAGGGGCCGGGGCGAGGGGGGGGAGGGTATAGGGAACTGGTAGACAAATTCAAACTGCGTTGCTGCCAGAGCAAAGGTCCGGTGAAGAATCAACTGTACCAGACATGGGTAGACCTATTGAAGCAGCGCTGCTGCAAGAGCAGAAGGTCCGATCGGGGGCCAAGGCAGCGGCGGGATAACGGAGACTGGGGTAGGGGTAGCAGAAGAACAATCGGACAGGCCGGGGGCGACGGTGGTTGAGGAGGCGGCGGCGAAACCAAGAGCCACCCGCCCGCCACCCCGCCGTCTCGGGTCTCAGGCCTCATCCCCCCTGGAGCCACGTGATGTCATGTCGCAACCGTTACAAGGTGGTGGACCGTTAGTCCCGCCGCCGCGGCGGCGGCAGCGCTGGCCGCCATTCACGGCACGGCCGGGGCGGCGTGACCGGCGGCGGCGCCGTCGCGACGTCATGTCCCGTTTGGTCAGCCCCTCGACTCAACTTGACATGACGTGGCCATACCCGGTTTCTCCCACCCCACGATGCCCCACTGCCCCACTCGCCCCGTGTGGCTAATCGCCCCACCGCCCGCCTTGCCCGCCATGACCCTCCGTCCGGATCCAAACCCTCCGCCCCACCCCTCGCCACCCTGGCCCATCCCGCCCCGCCGCGGGCCGACTCCCCTCGACCGCCCCACCCCCTTCCCTCTACCAATTTCCTATACCCCCTTCCCCCACCCCCTCCCGCACTGCACCGGCGGCCGCGCGGCCGCGCGCAGTCTCTATACCACCATTGCTATGCAGGTACCGCACCACGTAAGTATACTGAGTTGTGTTGGGTGTGCCTGGGTTCGTTCTTCGGGTTTATCCCTCCCACCCCTCCCCACCCCACCCTGCATCACTGCCGCCCCACCCCAGTATGAATATGTCTACCACCTTCATATGCCCCGCCGCCACCCCAACCCCACCCCGCCCCCGCCCCATCCCCCTGTTTTTCGTGTTACCCCCCACGCCCCACCCCATCCCCCGACCCCATCAAACCCCACCCCCCCCAGCCCCCAGCCCACCCCCCCCCGCACCTGCATCAGCGCCGCCCACTCCGGGTCGCAGTCGAACGGCACCCCGGGCCTCAGCCCGCCCGTCAGCACCCCCGCGAAGATGTCCGCGAGGCTGCAGGAGCTGTACGGCTGCTCGCCCAGCTGCCAGATCTCCCACAGCACCACGCCGAACGAAAACACGTCCACCTGGGGTGCGGGGGGGAAGGGGGAGGGGGGGGGAGGGGGAGGGGGAGGAAATCGCCCATTCGGTGGGGTTTCGCTAGGGTCCGCAGTTTTTTGTTTTGACACACATGATGGGCGGGGTGTGGGGGGGGGGGGGGGTGGATGGCGGAGTGCGCTTCGGGGCGGGGGAGGAGGGGGGAGGAGGGAGGACTGGGGGTCGGGGCTGGCAGGCTGGGTGTTGGTGCGATCCGGAAATCGATGGACGCGACGCACGACCTGCACCACGGACCTGCAAAAGTGAGGGTCCCCAGGCGCCCGTGTTGGGGCCGCAACGGTTTGTTCAGTTGGTAGTAGTAAATGCATGGTCCATTCCGTTGGATTGATTGCCGCCCGGTCAGGGCCGGAATGGGGAACGGGGCGTCCGCGTTCCTAAGCCAACCGCCCGCCGCGTCCTGCCTCGCCCCATTAACCCCCCTGGATTCCAATCCAGGGGGTTGAACCCATTAACCCCCCTGGATTCGCGTTTTCAAATCCCCTCTCTTACCTCCCCCCTTTTCCTCCTCACGCCGTTTCACCCCGCCCCCCAATCCCCGCCCCGGCCCCCAATCCCCGGCCCCCCAGCAGGCTACACCCGGCGTCTACCTTCTCATTAACTCGGTCCTCCATGCAGTCCGTCCCGCCGCCGGGGGTCCGACCCGCCCCAGAGACCCCCGAGAGGGTCGCCACCGCCGCCACACCCCCGCCGCCTCCGCCGCCGCCGCCGACTCCCCCGTTCATGCCGCCGTGTGTGCTGCCGCCTCCGCCGCCGCCTCCGCCGCAGCCTCCGCCGCAGCCTCCGCCGTTAGCCGCCGCCGTCACATCCCCGGCGCCGTCCACGCCCGACGGCGCGGCGGCGGCGGCGGCGGCTGCTGCAGCCGCCTCCGCTGCCTCCGCCTGCTCCGCCTCCTCCTGGCGCTGCTTTTCCCTGACACCCGGGAACAGCTCGGGCGCCATCCAGGGCAGGGTGCCCCGCATGTTGCCGCTCACGAAGCTGTCCTTCTTCTTCTGCTCCGGGTTCCGGGTTGGGTGGGTGGGTGGGTGGGTGGGGGCGGTTGGGTGGGTGGGTGGGTGGGTGGAGGTTAAATTGAAAAAAATAAATAAACCCGTAGAACGAACCCGGGCACACCCAGCATAACGCAGTATACTTACGGGGTGCGGTACCTGCAGAGCAAACGAAAAGATAGAGACCGCGCGCGGGCGCGTGGCGGCGCGGCCGCGCTGCCGCAGTGCCACAACAAGCAAACTGCGAACCCGACCCAACCCGGAAAGGACAGATACGTTACCGACCTGTGGTGGTAGACGGAGTAGCCGCGCCGCGAGCGATGTCCAGGGCCATGGCGATGCAGGGAGGGAAGCCGAGGAACGGAGTGAGCGAGGGTGGCAACGATTGCGAAGAATGACAAAAGCAAACATCAGAAAGAAGGCAGTATGCGAGAATGGCGGGGCGGCAGCGCGGCGCGAAAGCGGACAGGGCGGACGAGGGGGAGTGGGATATGGGACGGGGACGGTTACAGGTGGGGGGGGGGGCGACACGGCCGGGCCGGCCCGGAGGCCGCGCGCCGGAAGGTACTCTCACACGAAACCCGACGCCGGCCCGGAGGGCGTACGCAAGCGAATCCCAGCAGGGGCCCGAAGCCGACCCGCGCCGTCACACAGACCCACGCCGTCACACAGCAGCGCCCGTTGGAACGTTGAGGGGATAGCCGCCGACGCCCCGCTGGTGCGGGGGCGAAGGAGCGGGCGGTCAGGGGCCCGGGGCGGGCGGGGCGGCGGGGGGATTGCGCAGGTGGGTGTGGACGACCGCCAGCATATCCTTGTGGGTGGAGCGTCGGTTGGGTGGGTGGAGCGTCGGTTGGGTGGGTGGGTGGGTGGGTGGGTGGGTGGATGCGGTTGGGTGGGTGGGTGGGTGGGTGGGTGGGCGCGGTTGGGTGGATGGGCGGGTGGGGGCGGTTGGGTGGGTGGGCGGGTGGGGGCGGTTGGGTGGGTGGGCGGGTGGGTGGGCGCGGTTGGGTGGATGGGCGGTTGGGTGGATGGGCGGGTGGGCGCGGGTGGGTGCGCTGGGGAATCGGCAGATAGACACGATCGCTCGGCGCTGATGGTGGAGCCAACGTCCGGTCAGTGAGGAAGATGACCGGGCTGTGCCCGCGGGAGGAGGTGGTGGTGCCCGTGGACCTGGCCCCCCGCCCCCCGCCCCCCCGCCCCCCCCCCGGGCCCCCGCCCCCCCGGGCCCCCGCCCCCCCGGGCCCAAGCGCAGGATTCGGCCCCCAAGCATTGCCCCCCTCCAAACCCATCCCTCCGCTTTACTCTCGCTTCCATCCTCCAATCCTCCAACACCCTCCTCTCTCCCCCCGGCCCTGCTCCCCCGCTTCACCCCCCCCCCAGCAGCGCAGTTTGAATATGTCTACCGATTTCCTCCACCTCTCCCTCCGGCCCTGCTCCCCCCTTCTCTCTCCCCCCCACTTTTGACAGCCCCAGGTCCCCGATCTTGACGACGGGCTTTACTCTCCATTCCACCTCCCCCCAACCCACCAACCCTCCACCCCCTCTCCCCCCACCCCTTACCTTGGACAGCCCCAGGTCCCCAATCTTGACGACTGGCCGGGCGGGGTCCCTCAGGTCGCACAGCAGGTTGTCGCACTTGAGGTCGAAGTGGACAAGGTACTGGCTGTGGAGGTACTCCATGCCGCGGGCGGCCTGAGGGGGAGGGAGGGAGGGGGGGGAGGGGGAAGGGTAAGAGGGGGGGTGTTAGGGTGGGCAACGGCCAGAGGGGGGTAAGCGAGGGCGTCGGTGGGCGCTTGCGTGGGGGCTTGCGTGATGAGGATGGGGGTGGCGGTGTGGGGGGGGGAGGGGGGCACAGACGAATTGATACCGCGCTGCTGCCAGAGCGAATATCCGATAGAGACTCGACTGTACCAGGATCTCCTGCGAAGTGACGACGTCCACCTTGTAGGGGGAGGGGGGTTAGAGCAGCCTCCAAGGTATTGGACGGGTGAGAGGCAGGGCGGGCGAGGGCGCGGGGCGGTCCAGGGAGGCGCCCCCGCCTGACACGACGCAACACAGGGGCAATCTCTCACGGGTGGGTTATGTCGTACAAAGTGCGCACGGTGTGAGACGTACGCCACCATGCAGTACACGCACCTGCAACGCTATCGCCGCCCTCAGGCGCTTGCTGATGTCCGCGCCCTGGCGGGGAGGGGAGGGGGTTATAGGACATTGGGGGCGGGGAGGGAGGGGGGGGGGTTAGGACATTGAGGGCGGGGAGGGGGGGAAGAGAGGGGAGAGGACACAGCGGGCGTTGGTGGAGGACCGGGGGCATAAGGGAGGTTCGACGGTGGGGCGGAGAAGGGCGGCAGTTAGGGCGCGGAGGCAAAAGGCGGCGGGTGTGGGTCCAGGGAGGATTGGCCGACCCATAAGCACAGGGCGCAGCGGACTGTGGCCCTCCGCCTACCAGCTCATATACACAAACCGCAAACCCAGAACGCCACAGCAAAGGGCGGGCGGTGGGGAGGCGAAAGGCGGCCCAGGGCTACACCTGCGAACCCCCCTCTCCCCCTCCCTCCCCCCTCGCCCCTAGAACCCCTCACCCGCTTCCTCAACCGCTTTAAAACCCTCCTCCTGCTCCCCCCTGCCCCTCCCCCCCTGCCACTGTCCTCCTCCTCCCCCGCCTCCCCCTCCCTGCCCCGCTCCTCCCCCCTCACCTGCCCCCCTCCCCCTCCCTGCCCCCCTCCCCCTCACCTGCTTCCTCAGCCGCGTGAGGCCGCTCTTCAGCGAGCCCATCCGCAGGTACTCCACCACGGTGGCGTAGAACCCCGGCGCCGTCACGATGCCGTAGAAGGCGATGACGCAGGGGTGGCGCAGGGAGGCCAGCCGCTCGGCCTCGTAAAACACCTGACACGGCGGAGGGGTTTGGGGGGTTGGGGGGGTGGGGGTGGGATATAGGAAATTGGTAGACACTTTCAATGTGGAACATTGGTTGGGGATGGGAGGGAAAGAAGAATGGGCAAGCAGTGGGGGTATAGGAAATTGGTTGGAAAAACCCGCCCTCACACCCCCCAACCCTGACCTTGCCCTCACCCAACCGCACCGCCCCTCACCCAGCCCCCCCCTCCTCCATCCTCCATCCCCCCTCCCCCAAACCCCCCTCACCCCCCCTCCCCTCCCACCTCGTTGGGCGGTCCGTCCAGGCACGTCTGGTTGATCAGCTCCTTGAGCGCCACCTCCACGCCCCGCCACCTGGCGAGCCACACGCTGCCGAAAGAGCCGCGACCCAGCTCCCGCACCTGCAACACACGACCGCCACGATAACGGTCACCATACCCGCCACAAACCGTCGGCCACATCCGCCGCAACCGTCACGAGTAAGAACCGTTGGCAGCGGGGGATGCCTCCGGTCTTGGCGCGTGAGGTCACCTTGGGCCACGGGGTTGAGTACGGCGCTGTCCCCCCCCCTCTCCCTATGGTGCTGTACTAACTTTTTCCAGTCGTCGAACCGTCGCTCCGGCGGCAGCAGCGCAGTTTGAAAATGTCTACCGATTTCCTGTACAACCCGCCCTCCACTTTCCTGCTTCGCTCACTGCGTGTTTAGGTCTTTCCCAGCTGGTCCGCCTGCGCCCGCGTTTGTGCCATCTCTCGCCCAACGCCCACTCCGTAATCGCTGCTCAGTTGTCTTCTTATAACCTCCCTATTACCCTCCACTCGGCGGGGCCACCCAATACCCCCACCCTTCGCCCGCACCTTGACCAGGTCATCGGGGCTAATCCGCTGCAGGTGCGGCGGGACGTACACCTCATGTACGGGATCCGCCGGCCGCCAGATGCCGTCACTGTCCCACACACCGTGATCCAGCGCCGACCCCACCGCCACACGAATGCCGCCGCCGGCCCCCCCCTGGAGCCGGCGGTACATGGGCTCCACCGCCGGCGACAGCGGCGGCGGCGGCGCCGCCGCCGCCGAGGGTGACGGCGGCGTCGACGGCCGCCCGCGCGGGGACAGCGGCGCCGGCGCGGGGTGCAGCTGTACGGAGCGCGGGGAGAGCGGCGGCCCCGGCGTCGCCGGCGGCGCGGGTGTGTGTACGGCATGGGGCGGGCTTTTGCCTGCGCCGGATCCCGCCAGGGCTGCCGTCACGGCCGCCACCGTCGCCGCCGCGTTAGCGGCGGCGGCCGCCGCCGCCGCGCCGCCGCCGCCGCTGATCAGCCGCTCACTCCCCCGGCCGCCCCCGCCGCCGCCGCCGCCAGAGCTGCCGCCGCCGCCGCTGCCGGAGGCAGGCGCCGACAGGGGCGTCGACGGCGCCGCCGCGAGCGCAGCGGCCCCGCTGATCGACGTCGACGTCGACGCCGCCAGGCGCGGCGACAGGAGTGAAGTGGAGGCTGAGGCGTGGGGGGCCTGATGGTGGTGGTAATGATGGTTGTGGTGGTTGTGGTTAAGTTGTTGCTGCTGTTGTTGATGGTTATGGTGGTGGTAACTATACTGCTGCTGCTGTTGAAGTTGGTGTTGTTGATGATGGTAAGGTTGGGTGAAGGAGGAGGAGGGCTGCGGGGGGTTCAAGGCGCCGGAGGCGTCCGAGTGGCGGTGGCGAGGGGAGGGGGCGGGGAAGACGTGCAGGGGGGACGGTACGGACGTCGTACAGCGGGACTGCAGCGCGCCGGGCTCTGAGGGGGAGGGTGGAAAATCGGGGGAGAGGGGTGTGTGTGTGTGTGTGATCCAATCACGGGTTTGCGGTTTCGCTGTTGTAATTGACACGATGGCGGTTTTTGGCGGTCGGAGGCGGTTGCAGGATCGCGCAGGCGATGCGATCCGCATGCGATGGCTCTGCGGTCAGCCAGGGCCCCACCCCCACCTCCACCCCCGCCCCGTCGCATCGCGGGAGATCCCTCCCTGGTACAGTTGATTCTTCACCGGACCTTTGCTCTCTGGCAGCAGCGCAGTTTGAAAATGGCTATCAACTTCCTAGAACCCCAACCCGCCACCCCGGGATGGGCGGCGCCGGCTCTGGTCACATTCTGCCAGCTGCCCACCTGGCTTCGTGCTGATGCCGGCGGCGCCGCCGCCGCCGGGCGCGCCGTACACCTCACCCGGCGCCCCAGCCGCCGCCGCGGCGGCTGCCGTGCCGTTCCCAGCAGCCGGACCCGCTGCCCCGAACCCATTGGAGCTGATGGCGGCGCCGGAGGTGACGGTGGCAGCCGCCGCCGCCGCCGCCGCCGCCGCGGGCGCGAGAGCCGCCGGCCCCAGCGGGCCCAGGAAGGTGAACCAGCCGCCGCCGCCGTGCCCGCCGCCGTTTCTGGCGCCCCTCCCTGTAGCCCGGTAGCGCTCCTTGAAGGTGAGCGAGACGTTAAGGGCGGCTTCGAGTTCCGTGTTCAGCCGCTTTGGGGGTGGGCGGGTGGGTTGAGGAAATGGAGGGGAGGGGGGTGTTCGGGTTGGGGTTGGGGTTGGGGTTGAATAGGAGGGTTTCGTTGCCAAACGCGCACGCCTTCCCAACATACACGGCCCCCCCAACCCCCGCCCACCTGCCCCACCCCCCCACCCACACACGCCCCCTAGCCCCCCGCCTCCCACACACATGCATCATTGCCATCGGATTCTCATCCCGCGGTTCAGTTTCTTCACACACACAGGGATCGGGCGCGCGCCCTTGGTTGAGAGCGAGGGGACAGAGGCCCCTTACGCCCCTCTCCCCCGAATCCGGGGGAGAGTGCTTCGGCGGTCTCCCGTATGGGGCGGGTTAGCGCCCCCGGCCAGCGTCGGCCCGGCAGATATGTAACGATTCACACACACACACACACATACACACACACACTCATTTCGAATTGAGTTCTTTGCTGCCTTATTTGCATCGCGGTGGTAGGCGCGGTTGCTTTGTTCGCCGCCGCTAAAACACACATGCACAGTTGCACACACACGCACATGTCACGCACTCCTGTTCTGCCTGCTTAAAAAACACGCGCACACATACACTCGTACGCGCGCACGCCCCCACCTTGACGTAGGCCTGGTCCACGGGGTTGCTGGGTCGGTCCTCCTCGCACGTGGGCATCATCACGGAGGGGCGGAAGTCGGAGCCCAGCAGCGCATCGATCTCGGTGACGGTGCGCCAGGCCTTGACCAGGGAGTCCTCCCGGGAGGCGAGCTGAAAGGAGGAGGGGGGTGGGGGGTGAGGGGGAGGAGGAGGGATTCACGACTTCTGGATTCGGATTCACCTCACGAATGGAAGCATGACCCACAGCGTCACGAAGTGCCAACTGGCGGGGCCTGGGCAGGCTGGGTCGTTGGGCCGGTCGCCCCTTCCCCCCCCCCGCGCCCCAAGAAACAAACACACCCCAGGCGCCGCTGTGCCGACAGGTGCCGCAAGTGCCAGCACAGTACAGGCGCGCAGGCTGCCTCTTACGTCCCTCCAGCCCACCCACCCGCTTTGTTCTGGCGGCATGGGAGATGTGCTTTTCTTCATTTTTTGTCTGTCTATCGATCGCCTGGAGGCCCCCCCCAGCGCCGCATCTCACACCCCAGTGCGGTGCACTTCATCGCGGTGCAGCGCGGGCTGCTGGCACCGCAGAGCGGACTGGCTATGTCCCGCCAGCCTGCCCAGGTTGACGGCCACGTCTTCGCGACCGCACACAAGCGCGATTAGGGGGGTGCGGCTTGGGGGTTGGCGTCAAAGGAATGCGGCTTTAGGGATGTCACTCGAAGTGGGGTGGAGATCATGCATCCGGCTAGGGTGGGGAGGAGGCTCTTCGGCGGCTCCGTTGACCAACCGAGAACCGACCCTCAAACGTTCAGGAGTTGTGGGAGACGACGGGAGGTCGGGAAGGTGCAAGAGCGGTACGTGGCCCGTGCTGCAAGCATTTTGCCTCCCATACCCATCCAGAAGTGTGCTCACATCATTCATGGGCGAGTCGTTGATGGTGCTGGTCCGCTTGGCGTGGAAGAACTGAAAGCGGCTCTGCACGACAAATTTGGGCGACAGTCGTCAAGCCCACGCCCCAAGCATGAGCTTCTCCGCTGTTCAGCAGGTGATGCTCACGTTGTATGCCACCGTATGGGCATCGGCGTCCGAGGTCCTGTCCTGAGCGCGATTGCTGCTGACGATGCGGTCAACAGAGCTCTCAAACTGACGTAGAACCATACCATCAGCCCCAAGCCCACTGCTCAAGCTAGGAAACGCGTCATTCACGATGGAAGAACGCGGATTCATTGGTGCACCAGCCGTGAGTTACTCGCAACTCCGTTAACTTGGCTAAGTTGATTGATAGGAAGTTAAATAGATCTGATTACCTCTAGGCCATTAACTGTGGTATGTCTACTAGCAACTCAAAAAGATTCAAGCGCCAAGGAAAACGTTCTCAAACGCATAATTAGCTTGCAGCACGACAAACACTTGCTAGAACATTTGAGGGTTGCAAAAATGTAAGAAGATATCAGCAACTCAGAAAATGTGTAAACAGCTTTCCGTATTAGCACGCATTTCCTTTTTGTCAGCAACCAAGGCTGAGACCACCTTAGGTAACCTTAAAGCCTGAGGGTAACAGTCATACAGCCTTGAGGTTTGCGGCGCGCTCAGTGTCAACGGTCGAAACGGTATTTAGGACGAGCACCCGCCCACCATCCTCGTAGATAGCGCTCTGGTAAAAGGCATAAAGTTAGCGTCGTGTGTGTCAAGCAGTCACAGATAAAACTCCCTTTAAAAATCTCTGGCATTGGATAAGTCTGAACTCCATTTTTTAGGTTTCAGCCATGACAGCCATGCACTGCTCTCCGCCATCGTCCGCAATGCAACTGCAACACAGGAGCACCATATTACTATTGCATCGCTTACAGTTCAATGTTTGAATATAATTAGGTAAGGGTGTGAAGGGCACTACTGTTGACGCAATTATTAGTCACGCCCACATGTAATGCCACGGTCTGGTCAGTCTCGTCGTAGGTCTCGCAGGTCTCGCAGGTCGCGCGGTGTTCGACGACGTGCACTCATTCCCGGCGTACGTTGGCACCTCTTTTGCACCGGATACACGCACGCAGTCATGTAATAAATGATGCTACAGTAGTGGACCGATCAGTTGCCAGGGGCGAAGGTCCCAGCAGGGTCGAACCCCACGCATGATAGCAACGGACTGGCGTACACGAGGCACACTTAGAAAGAAAGAACAAAAAGCTTTACTCCTGGACCTCTAAGCCCGAGCGTGTGTTAAGGGGACCTACCGCCGATGGAGGAGCTGGGGAGGCGGCTCCCCCTCTCCTGCCTGCCGGCGGCGCGCCTGCTAATAACTGGCTGCTGGCCCAAGCAAGCCACCCACGCAGGTGCGCCACGGCGTCTATCCACACAGGTCAGGTCAGGTGACACTACCGCGATTACGTAGGTTGTTTACGGTCCTAGGTTCGAGTCCAATAATGAACGACGAGACTACGTAGCTAGCTCGCTCGAACTGCTCGAACAATGTATATATAGCTACGTACGTAGCCTTATCAACAAATATACACCAAATGAACAAGCAATGTATGTGCCACCGACCACGTAGACCACGTACGACGTACACGTGCTGGCTAGATAGCTGCCACTGCATCGATCACTACATACTCAGACCTATCGGAAATAAACTTACACCAGTGTGCGATGCATACGCTGGGCATTTACCGTACGCCACCACCGCCGGGCGGGGATGCCACCGACCACTTAGGCCACTACTCCTCCATATATCTACCTCAGAATCATGCGCTGCAGCGCATGTACGTACGTACGCACGCTGATAAGCGAGTGTAGCGTGTGTGGCGTGGCGAGCGATGTCGCTGGGCTAGCAGGGCCTCGCTCCCGCCCATCGATGCCGGCGCATCCCCGATATCTATATATTGGCAGGCCTCACCGACCCAAGCAAGCAAGTTCTGACGCGCCGAGCGAGCTCTGCAAGCCGGCAACGCAACGAATTACGTAAACTAACCCTAGATAGGGAACAATGGACGGCCGGCCGGACGGACGGACGAAGCTGCTGCATGCCGCAAAATAATCATCATTATGATACGGGATCAGCCGCGCTCCCACCTAGCTATCTTCCTGCCTGCTGCTGCCTGCCCACCTGCTGCCATTCGCAGGCAGCAGGCAAGACGGTACACATGCAGAATATATAATGCATGCATGAACGGAACCAACAACTGGCTCGCTGGACTGGCCAGTACACACACATATATATCCAGCAGGCAATTTATTTGGTAATCGAACAAATCTCATCAAGTTTCGTTAGTTGCTAACCATTATTCACACGAAGCAAAGGCCGCCGACTGACTGTCCCCTTCCGTGAAGATTCGTCTATGTCCTTGCCGCGGTCGTGTCGCAAGCATGTGTTGTATGTGTTTCCGTGAGCTGTCAATCCGTTTGGGCCGCCGGCTGGCTGACTGCATATTCGTTGGCTGGCCCATCCAGGAAGCTAATCAAGTTCGTTGCTGCTGGCATGTCGATCGGGATCATCGATCAACGGTGTATATATTAACGGATGGATGTTCCTCATCAGCAGGTATATGAGAAGTAAGTACTCGTCGCGATAACGAAGCAGCAATAGCTGTAGCATTAATATAAATTAGGGCAGCACGAGGTTGGCATCGATGTTCTTCAGGGAGAGACACGATGTGGAATTTTTCGGAATATTGGATGGTGAGAAATAGCCAAAGATGGTGCTGCCCCCATCCAGCCAGCTGCGCAGGCTCCACGCACGTCTGCCGAATATTGTTGAACGCAAAGCACTTGGGATCGTCCAGGCATGATTTGTACAGGCACTTGGCGCTGGACTGGTTGTCGGGTGGGGTCGTCGTGGTAGTGTTCACATACATCAACCGTGGCAAGAGCACGGAAGCCGCGGATGGAGCGGCCGGCAGCCTGCGAGCGAGGGAGCGAGGGATGACGACGCGCGCTTAGTTCGTTTAGTTCGTTCGTTCATTTCGGCAGAGCGATCGAGCCGCAGGCGCAGCAGGGGCGGGGCAGGGCAGGGACGCACGGAAGGTGGGGCAGCAGCAGCAGCACGCAGCAGCAGCAGCAGCATGTATATATGGCCGGCGGGCAGCAGCAGCCGCAGACGCACGCACGTACGTTATTAATAAGCGAGCGATGCAGGCATGGCACGCATTCGTTCTATCTAAATAATAAACATGTCGCCATGCATTGCATGATCACATATATGTATGGTTCGTCATGCATTGCTTGCTCATATATATGGTGGTGTATATTTACACATACGTATCCAGGTGTTAACGACTACGTACCATCACTGAAAAATAAAACCAAAACGCTTGCATCCCCATCCAGCAGGACCGAATGATCAACCTATATATCTTGCTGGAGGACATCCCCCCATCCCCCCCTATGATATACATATACATATATAATAAGCGCACACACGCACACGCACGCACACGCATGCACGCACACGCATGCACGCACATGCACGCACGCACGCACACACGCACGCACACAGCAGCACTTACGCACGCACTTACGCACGCATGCACGCACGCACGTACCCAATGTGAACAAGTAGAGGCATACACCAGGAGCCTCCATCGCATTGAAGGCGTTCCCCATGGCGTAACCTCCATCCGTGCTGTAAGATAGAGAGGCAGCGGCTCTCCAGCCTGCAGAACGTCTCCGCGGTGGCGCCATCAGCCAGCTTGCCATAAGCAACTTCTGCCCCGCCGGATATGTCCGACACGGGAGCCGTCAGTGCGGCGCCGGCAAAGCTGTAATCGTAGCCGAAGCTTTGAGGGCACGCTGCGATGTGAATACCATGCATAGCAATAATGTGCAGACAAGTAGTGTTAAGTAAGCCAGCAGGCTTATTACATACAGGCCCCAGTCACCCCCGATAAATTACACCTTTGTGCTTACATTGCGCATATTACAGGGCGAATGCAATCAAAGAAAGAAAGTAACTCCTGGACCGCTAAGCCCAAGCGTGTGTAAAGGGGACCGCCGATATATATATATATATATATATATATATATATATATATATATATGGGTTGCGTAACATACATGCATGCATGTACGTGCCTAGCTAGCTAGCGCGGCGTGCAATAATCATACGTTGTTAGTTTTATGCCACCGAAGCCAGACGGATTAGAGCGCCCGGCCTGCTGTTGAGTGCTCGCTGTGTGTTTGCGTCGGTAGCACTGCTTTACTTGATGCTTTACAAATCGGTCATGGCAAATAGCATTATTGCTGCTACATTAAAAGTCGTGCGTGGCGGCATTCGTTACTGACGAGGGGCACACCTACCTGTTTTGAGGTACATAGACACGTCAACGGGGAAGAATGAGTACGACAGCGATGACCAATCAGTCAAATCCACGACGTCGGTGTAGACCCTTCCATCGGTGGTCCAGGCACTGCACTTCGAGTCAGCGTCACAGGCCGCCTTCGCCGCCGCCTCAGATCAGATCCGGTGTACAGCGCGGGTCTATCTGGCGATGGCGAGTTGTTCGAGAGTCATGTACGGAAGCCTGTAACCAGAATCTCTGACGAAGGCGCCTGTATATATATATATATATATATATATATATATATATATATATATATATATATATATATATATATATATATATATATATATATATATATATATATATATATGGCCAAAATGCGGAGCATATGTATCAGCACGCATGAACATACATATTGTGCATTATTTTCACTACAGGCCTTCGTATGACCACCTCCGTTCGATGATACGTACGGGAATTACCCGCGTTATGCAACGCTAATAAATCTGGGCCCATGACAGATAAATCACGATATATCACTGCGTCCATTATTTTAAGGCGCACTCGCCCGTGTGAAGTACACTTCAGTGATATAATATAATATAATATAATATAATATAATATAATATAATATAATATAATATAATATAATATAATATAATATAATATAATATAATATAATATAATATAATATAATATAATATAATATAATATAATATAATATAATATAATATAATATAATATAATATAATATAATATAATATAATATAATATAATATAATATAATATAATATAATATAATATAATATAATATAATATAATATAATATAATATAATTTAAGGTTCACAAAATCCGGAATTTACGGGCGGACCGTCACGTGACGGTGCACCGCGGTGCACCGCGCGCCGCCATCCCACGGAAAACCGTAAGCACCGTGCGCACTTCTGAACTAGGTGCAGCGGTGTACGTACAAGCCAGCCAGGCAATTAACTCAATAAAAAGAATAAAACTTATTTTGGGTAACTATTGTAGTATCTCTGGCGTTCCTTGCGTTTTACTGGGGCGAGCATCAGTAGTGGCTGGGCATGTGCCGCCTTCTCGCCCTTGTGAATGCGATTCAGGAAAACGGCATGAATTGCCCTTCAAATCCTAGTCCGAATTGGACTATATGTGAACACACCCTTACGGTCGACTTTGCCCCCGATCCCACCGTCAATGTACGGTAGATTACGGTGTTGCGCAATTACACCGTATGAAATTACGGTCAGAAGTGGGGGTCACGGTGTAATTTTCACCCCTACATATAAACTCTTTTTATAAAAACCCCATAAACCCTGTGTATATATCGATTTACTCCTTCGCGAAGGGCGCGCTGTACTGTTTGCTTTTCATCAATCAACTTGCGAAGAGCATCACTCACTTCAAGCGGATGATTTATTGACTGCCTTTCGACGTGCTGCGGGTGCGTCCGTGACGACGACTTCCATCCGCGTGCGCAGGCATCTTGAGTGATCCTCCACAAACCCCGACCAGAGTTGCTGGCCCCACGCTGCCGCCGCTCCAGCCCCCAACGGACGCCGTTGCCTCGCCGCCACCACGTCCAACGCCGAGTCCAGCAGGTGACATATATGTTACGTAATGTAGCGCAGGATGACTGCGGTAAATAAATAAAGGTGCAGCTACGTAGGCGCCGGGCCGGGTCCACTGCTGCCCAAGCGATGTATGTGTCCGTCCCAGCATGCACGTACTTGACGACATGAACTAACGCATATGCATGCGTACGTGCATGTGTACGTCGGTGTCCCTCTCCAATAAACATACATCGATGCGCGTAACTGGCAACCTTCCAGATACGGTAATAATATTCCAAACACTGCTGCTTGCGCGAATTGCGTGCCTCGGTGGTGCTCTTTTTCCTCCCAGTAGTACGTGTAACTCAAAAAATGTATGACCAAATGTAGGGGTGTTATATGCATGTTGTTTGTGCCGACGCACAGCCGCGCGCTATGGAATGTAATTATTTCCCGTAGCGGCGTGAAACAGGACGCACTACTACTGCGCAAAAAAACATGTACGCATCAACAAACAAAGCCGTCAAGCAACGTCGTCAACGTTGCGGGCATCTATCTCTATCACCGTGCCTGCTACGCTGCAGGTGCCATTGTCGTGAAACTGGTCGGCAACAGCAGCTCGAAGGGCGAGGGCCGTGTCGAAATCTTCAATGGATACGTGTGGGGCACAGTGTGGTAAGTGGCGTGCGTTATTAATTGGGGAGCGAGGGGTATGTACAAAATAATTTAACGCCGATGTGCGGGTGCATGCATGCATGGTTAGCTGTTGGAACTGCGCGAAAAGTTGTTCTTTACTTCATAGGTGTAGGAGACGTTTCGTGAAGACGTCTCCCTACCTTTCCTGGGTGCGTGGCGTGTTTACTTATTTGCGCCTCCATCCCCACGCACGCATGTGATAATGCACGTGCGCATGTTCCCGCTGTTATTCCCGCGCGCGCTGTACATACACGCACGTTTGTTTATTCTTTGCCAAGTGATGTATGCCCGCTGCTGCCTGCCACACATACATACATACATGTCCCCGCACCAACGACGGGCGACGGAGGTTAGTGACGATGGGTTCACCAACACTGAGGCCGCCGTCGTGTGCCGAGAGTTGGGTTTCAAATCTGGTGTTGCTACGTACCAGTATTCGTCACCGCCGCCTTCATGGGGCCCCGGATCCGGGCTCATCCTCATGGTGCGTGGGGCGCGAGTGTGTGCGTGGGCTCATCCTCATGGTGCGTGGGCTCATCCTCATGGTGCGTGGGCTCATTCTCATGGTGCGTGGGCTCATCCTCATAGTGCGTGGGGGGCTCATCCTCATGGTGCGTGGGCGCGAGTGCGTGCGTGCCGGGACCGCATACATATGCCGGGACCTTTGGGGTCCGCTGTAACGTATCATCCATCCATTGATTCATGTATGTATGTTAATGCAGCAGAAATAACCAGCAGTTGACCTAACTAGTGATGCGTGGACACCAACTAACGCGGCACGTAAATATGTTGCGTGTATTACGTACCCAACCTCGTAGCGCTTTCATGCGAGGCGTTCACCTAAACCCAGCTGCTCTCATCATCCATCGGCGGCATTGCCCGCCGGGTCCCTCATTCCCGTTGTGAAATAATGCATTTGCTTCCAGTACCTGCCTGCTTGATTACTGGCCCCGCCCTGCAGCGTTATCGATCAGCGTCAAGTAAGGCGTCGCTTCGTTCGTTGCTTGCTTGTATTGCTTGCCCCGTTCGTGCATATATATGCAGGACGACGTCCGTTGTGATTCCAAGACCGTGGGCTTCACTCCGGGCCGTCTGGCAGATTGCAAGTTCCCTGGCTGGGGCGTCAGTAATTGCAATCATGATGAGGTGCGCGCGTGAAGGCGAGCTATAATAAATGGTCAACAGCGATACGTTGAACCGGTGCGGTGATTATAGTGATTAGGAAAGCAATTATGGCAGGGGTTAGGGACTTGTTTAATCTTTAATAACCTACGTAGCTAACATTTGTTTTGTACTCTACCTTGCACGTACAATTATATTATTTATTTATTGTGTTATATATTATATTTATAATATTATTCATGTAATAGATTCTTATTATTTTCATAAAATTCACATTAATTATTGAATATCAGATAATTAAACAATTTATTAATATTAAATGTTCTATTCTAAATTATAAATTAATAACATATTAAAAGTATTACGTCGCAATCTATCTCGCTCCATCCGCACGGGGCTAATGGGGCATTGCATGCGTGTAGTAAATAAGCAAAGGATACACGAATGAACCTGATGATTATGCATGGTGATGACAAGCAATAACAGTAATGCTATTGGCGCCGCCTTGCTTTCCAATCCGTACGTTAATACGCGCCACCATGTCGACGCTACGCTGCCAAGCAGGATGTGGGAGTGAGTTGCAGCGGTAAGTACCGAGCGACAATAAATAAAGCAAGAAAGAAAGGAAGATGTATGTATGTATTCCTACGCAGTCTTCGTTCCTCTACATACAGACATGTCGGCGATGATGTGTCGCATCATCACGGCGCGCTACTCGTTAGCTCAACATGTCTGTATGTACCGGTGTCCTACCTGCTAATTTTGGCACAACTTGGCCTATGGAATACATATATACGGCGGCCGGGCCGTGCGTGCGTGTCCTGGGCTTGTACCATACACATTGATACCATGGAATTCCACGCACGAATTGAGGGCAGCTCCGATCCCATTCTGTAACACTGGAATGTACGTGCATTACCGATCGACCGCCTCATACTTGCTTATTTGTTTTCGGTGGCTTGCTCCACACCGCTAGCTCGCTTGCTTGGATGGGCGAGCGACTTGCAGCAGCAGGCTGAATGGCTCTTGTCTACTCTTGTCTGCTTGTCAGGGGCAATACAAGCAATTATATATTCGCCGCCATGCCCCTCGTGCGTGCAGTTCATTTCCCAGCGAATGAACATTCAACCAAGAACCGATTTATTTGTCGCGCGGGTGCCGACTGACAAGCATTCCGTGGCTCGCAGATGTAACAACTGCTTTAACAGCACGCAGCCATTCATATCGGAAGTGCTTCGCCACATACAATCAATAGCATTGTTGGCGTTGCAGCAAGATAGAGACATGCACATGCCGTGAAAGGTCGGTGTAGTCGTCGGTGCTCTAGCTACCCACCCTTCAATGATGGCAGCAGCGCGCGCCGTACTTACAAACGCTCTTTTATTTCTGCTGGCGACGTACACCATACGTGCGTGTGATACACGTGCGTATGTGTATGTGTATGTGCTGACACCTACCTGCCCGCAGATGCGCCAGCGCCACCAATGGCGCCACCCAAAGCGCCGTCCTCTCCACGGCCGTCCCAACCTCCATTACGTCCGTCGCCACCGCCCCCTTCGCCTGCAAGTGCGTGTGTGAGAGCCGCCCCCTGCCCTGCCTGCTGACGTCTGCGTGCTGTACTAGCTGCACCTATGTGCCTTGCGTAGTCGTGCGCCTGTTTGCATGTACGTAGTTTTTTGAATAATATATAGCGCTATTGCAAACAAATAATATTCATACACCAAGCGATAGTATTTTTACGAAACGCCGCCGCGGGCTGGCTGGTAACGCTTGAGCTTCTATCTGCTGATGTATGCTGTTGAATTGGGTGATAACACGCATGCTGCCGCCAGAGCACTGACCAGTCTTCGTTAGTTGCTGAATGCATGCATGGCGTGTGCATGCGTGCCTCTAGTGCATGCGTCGGTTCATACAAGTATACTTATTGAATGAATGAATGAACGTTACAGCGGACCCCAAAGGGATCACCGGTGTATACCTACCAGGGCATTTCGTTATTGTCCGCGTCAGACCATCAATTCCGTCATTCATGCATCCAGCTGGCGCACCGACCGGCTTCGTTCATCGTTGTTGGTTGCTTGGTTAGATAGTTTGCTTGGTGTGATCACCTACCATTCCGTCATGCATCAATCAATGGCGTCTCGCGCTCTCTCGTCCGTCGGTCGGCGTCCAAAATCGATATAATTGTTGGTGCCTGCATGCAGGTGTTATCGCCGTACGGCTTACTGGCGGCAACACAAGCAGCCAAGGCCGCGTCGAGGTCTTCAATGGCTTTGCCTGGGGCACTGTTTGGTACGTTCCGTCGTTCTTTCATGATGGTGGGAAACTGATGAGGGATGGCGTATATATGTGGCTATCCCTGTGTATGTGCCACGCACGCAGCAGATTGCGTGGACCATTGTTGTTTGTATGTGGATGGTGTTGATGCTGCGTACATGTATGTAGATAACGATCGAATGCGTGTTTATTATTTGTACGTAATTACACGAACGGCCGCCGCTGTCTTGCACCTACCTACCCGTGCGCGCGCAGTGATGATTATTTTGGTGATGCCGAGGCGACTGTCGTCTGCAGGCAGCTGGGCTACAACGCTGGGACAGCTGTGTACCAGGGCGCATCGATATCGCCTCCACCCGCCTGGGGCCCCGGAAGCGGCCTGATCCTCATGGTGCGTGCGTGCGAGAGAATGAAGTGAGAGTCGATGAGCACCTGTAGATAGAGTCGAAAGCAAAATTATTATTCGTTCGTTGCGTGTCTGGGCCGGACTAGTTGTAAGCATAAAGGCGTAACCCGGGATGACTCGGGGCTGTACGCTCATACGTATTACTCATTATATATACTGCGTGGCTATGTGGGCGGGCAGCGCAGCGGCGGGTGGTGATGGAATGTGATGATGCGTGGTAACAGCCGCCTCGCGAGTACGTATATATGTACGTACATAGGAAGTTGGAGTACCGACATACGACGGTGCTGCGGCTGCTGTATGTTCAGATTAGCATAGGCAGGGATGTTATAAGTCAATGATGCGTGATTATTGGGCAGCAGTTGCAAATCGGTATGAGTGCCGGCCGTTATGATAGGTTGTCATGTTTGATTAGTTCGGTTGAGGGCTTAAGTACGTTGCATATCTAGCATATCGGTATATTCGAATCACGTAGCACCTGAGCTGCAAACGAGGAACGGATCAGAGTATGTGTATATATATACAGCGCATTTTATGCGCGCGTGCATGGATTATTCCGATTCGTTGCTTGTACGTACGGTACATACACACAGAGCCAAGGGTGGTGTATATGATGATGATATGATGCCGTGATGTATGTACGATGTACGATGTCATGCTCGCTTGGTATATTTTTGTTTATGCATTTTGCAGGATGATGTCCGCTGCGATCCGAAGTCCGTGGGATTCGTCCCCGAGCGCCTGTCTGACTGCGTCTTCCGTGGCTGGGGCGTCAGTGATTGTGGCCACAGCGAGGTAGGTGCGTGCGTACACAGCACATGCATACATGCGTGCGCCAACCCCTGCGTGCGCAGAACGTCGACTTGGGTCGGGTGGCAGTAGTTAGATAGTGTGCGTGCGGAGTTGTTTGCTTGAATTATCTATATTTTCTGGAAAGCGGGCTAATAATACTGTTTTAGTGGTTCCGTTATGAGTACGATGCGGGATATATATCCCGGGGACGTAGTTTGTCGTCCCCTCTGGGGGAATCAAATGGGAACTACGTTCCCCTCCGGAGACAGGGGAACTATTCCCTTACAGGGAATGTAATTAAATTACGTCCCCAAAGGGGAAATAATTTAATTACACAGGGACGACAGCATTAATTTTAATGCGCTCCCCTGTCCCCGGAGGGGAACGCAGTTCCCCTTTGGTTCCCCCAAAGGGGACGACAAACTATGTCCCCGGAGGGCGGGGAAGGGGAACACCTGCGGGGACACATTTCCTGTAAGGGAATAGTTTCCCCCTTCCCCGGAGGGGAAAGCTGTCCCCTACGGGAAAGCAACAGTTCACCAGAAGGGGACGAAGACGAGACGACGTACAGGGGACATGGGGAAACAGAGGGGGGAAGACAACAATGGGACAAACGAAACCGTTACAGAACTTAAGTAGTAGTACGAAGTTTAGCTTTTAACTAAATATATTTATGTAGTAAAGAATTGTTTAATTAATTGTTTGTCAAAAGTTTGTTGTGAAGTAAAAAATCAAAGATCTAATAAAAGAAAATACGGTATGCATTTTATATGTTGTTATTCAAAGCTCATGTTGTCCCCTAGGGGGAACTGCTGCGTTTTTGTCATTACTTATGTTAGTTTTATTTGTTATCCTAAAAGTATTTGTTTTATATTGTATTTTAGGGTTGTTTCCCATTCCTTCGGTGAAGGGACAGGAGACAAGTTATTGCTTTTATATTTTGTTTTTTTTCTACAGTTATAAATTATGTCAAATTCTTTGTTGTAATAATGTGATATATATAGGGGATATAGGAAGAGGACGGAAGTGGTCCATGTCGTCCCTCCACGTTGACGACATTCCTGGAATGGAAAGGTTAATGTTATGCAGGGTTTTGTGGTTGGTGGTGGGTGCTGTACGGTGCTGTGTATGTATGCTGTGTGTGGATCTATCGTTGGAACGGCATTCTGCGTGGCAAATGTTTTGAAGACATTGGATATTCTGTCTATTCTACCTATTCCCTACCCAAAAACGGAGTGAAAGAACCAGCCAGTAATAAGTGTGGACGGACTTGAGCGATTGAATCATTTGTCCTGCGTGCTGCGTCTTGCTGCAGGACGTGGGCGTCAGTTGCCATGGTGAGCGAGTAGACTGTATTTACTGTTGCCAGTATGTAGGTCACCTGCCCGCTCGCGCTCTACAAAGTTCCACCTAGTCATCGACGGTACCTACGGTAACTAGGGCCGGGCCTGCAATCAACCAGTCCGTCCTTACATCCATGATTCCGACGTACGCACGTATGTTGACTGCGCCCCACGCATGCACGGGCTGTATGTATGTCGTGCTTCTCTCGGTGACAGGCATTGCGCCATCAGCCCCACAGCTACCTCCCACCGCACCATCGCAGCCGCCGCCGCCACCACCAGGTGAGCCGAGATTACGTAGCTGCCTGCTTTGAGCACCAGAGGTAGGCTCTCACGTCCACGAAAAATAATGTAGGCAGATCGTTTACTTCATTCCTTGGTTAAATACGTATGTAGCCTACATATATACATACATATTGCTGTGGCCGATCGACTTGTGTTTACGTATTTAGTGTGTAAGACGCTAAGGCTTACCGGATGGTTGGAAACCCATTTGGACTCCTGGTATTATACTGTGAGCGTTTGTAGTGTTTTCTACGTTTAGTACTGCTACGTACCGTGCCTCTATCCGCCACATGCACCGACCTATCTAATCTATCTGCTGCTGCATGTATGTGCGTGCGTGTCCCATGTTGGTTGGTTCAGCGCCAGCAGGGCCGTCGGCCTCCATCTATCCCGCACAGCCCCCAAAGGAGCAGGTGCCACCATCCCCGCCGCCATGGCGCCAACCCCCGCCGCCACTGCCGCCGGCGGCGGTAGAGCCTGGCGCCGCTTCAGTAGTGACGACGACGGAGCCACCATTGCTGTTACCGAAGCAACAGCAGCAGCAGCAGAAATCGGGTACAGCCAGGACGGTCATCATCGTTCTGTCATCCGTCTTGGGGTTGCTGTTTGCTGCAATCCTGGCCTTGGTTGTTACGTGGTGCACCTGCCGCCGGTGCTGTGGCCGGCGCCTCGCGTTGGTCGCTGTGGATACCGCCGCGCCGAGCGGCCAGCCGCACGTCTTATTACCGGCGGCGGCGGGGCGAAGACCGACAAGACAGAGCAGGAGTAGTAGTTCGCGGAGGCCGTTCATGGATCTCGGACGGCTGCCCACCCATGAGCTGTACATGATGAACCGAGGCCTTGCTGACACACTGCTGATGAGGGACGCCGCGGAGGACCCTTCTGCTGTCATCGACGCCACGACGACGGCGACCAACAACAGCAGGCGCCCCGAATACGTCATCACAAACAGTAATCGCCGCGGGGCCGCCGCTGGTAATGAAGTCTTTGTCGAATTGACGAGGCCCGCCTAGCTGGGCGCGCGGGCCTGCCTCGTGCGGGCGTCACTATAGGCGGGCGGGCGTCACTATAGTCACTACTGATGGCTGCTGGATTAGCTGGATCCTTTACAAACGAGCAGCAGAAGCAGCTTGTTGCGTCGTCGGGGCCTCGCATGACGATTAATATCTACTTTATATTATTATCGCTCGCTCGTCTTATTAGCTAGAGGGTTGCGACGGATAGCGTTGAATTTTTGTTTGCTGCTGGTATTATGAAGAACGTTTACGGCCGGTCAAAAATAGAGCGCTAGCTGTACGTACGGCATGGGTGCTGTACTCCTCTATCTCTGGCCAGGTTCTTTCCCGCCGTTCGATGCCTGCGTGAAACATGGATGCATGGAGTGAAGCGATCGATGTATGTCATTCGAACACACACAAGCTGCTTGTGAGGGAAGCCTTTGCATGCGTGGGCCCCAAAGCTATTTCGTTAGCGCTGCATGCGCTGATTTGGGGCGGGATCAGACAACGTACGGCAATCCTGTCGCACGTGCGTGTGGTTGTAGTGGAGGCAGCAGGGAGCAGACGTTTTCTGGCCACGCATCCACACAGGTTCCATTTCGTTGAGGGGGCATTAATTGCCAGCCAGTAGAGGTGGGAAAATGATGATGAGTGGCAATGCAATCATGCATGCATGGAGCTGATGAGGATACTGATGAGGATGGGGGGGCCACATACAGCAGGACGCGCGGCAAAACAAATCGTGCTTGCTTGCGATCGCGAAGTATGCGAAGTATGCGAAGGACCTCGCGAGCGAGCGACACCGACCTGCCGACGACGGGTGCAGCTAGCCAACCACTCGAAGCAAATTGTCCGGTGCTTGTTTTACTTGAATGTATGTGCTGGGGGGACCGTTGTGGGGCGAGCGAGTAGTGATACCGAGCGAGCGATCGAGCGAATAAAGCGGCGGTGCGTGGGCTTGACGGTATGGACGGAATTATTACTTGGGTACCTACCGGTGTATGTAGCGCAGCAGTTCGTTCGGAGACCCGATCCCCCGCACCTTGCGTGTGACGGAGCCTTGCTTGATTGTGATGATGGCCGGCTGTCAGTGACACACAGGTAGGACACGTTTATTACCGGGGCGCGACGGACACTATACGCAGCTGTATGCTCGTAGGCAACGAACAACTAACGGTTCTTGCTTGGAAGACGTGCGTACGCCTTGCTACGCGGATGTTTTGCACCATTGCATCCTGCTGCACATGTTTACTTTGCAGTGTATGTATGACATTCAGTACATTAAGGCTCCGTCCTGCCTGTAGCAGCGTGGCGCAAAGACTTACTCGAGTTGTCAGGAACCCCGCCCTCTCAGCCCTTTATTTGAACCCCGCCCTTTCTTGGGCTATTTTGTCTTCTGTGGTTTGCGGCCGCCCGGCCAGTACGTACGTAGGCAGCGCATGCTAGCTGCTGTCCTGCTACATACACGCACCCACCTACCCTCCCACACTCGGACGGAGAATAATCGATCGTCAGCGTTAGATCGAGCTGGAGCTTCGTTCATTTGTTGGAACTAACTCCAGGTACTCCCCGCAAGGTTCTTTGGGAAACGGAGGCCTCCGTCTGATGAAAGCCTTGGGTTAGTTTCCATGCATGCACGGGGCTCGATTCAACCCTCGAGCGAGCGCGCGGGTTGACTATTCCCTCCGTCCGTCACCAATGTGCACGCGCCCAGCCAGCAGGATCGTTTGCGCCGGTACGGTGGGATTCGATCGAGCGAACCCCAGCCACCTACCGCAGATAGATAGATAGCTATATAGCTAGTAACGAACACCGATGACGGACCTACCTGGGAGACCCAGGGTCCGTCCATCCACCTACCAGCCATACATGTCACGCTGCCTCCGTCATTCATTATTCATCTTGCGTTTCCCGGCGTTACATACGCCGGGAAACGATAGATATCACTCCTAGTTCGGGGCCCCGCACGCACGCGCATGCATCGATCTCGGCAGGGGTCTCGGCGGCGCGGGGGGGCGTATGGCGCACGCACACCTGCTGTTCGGCATCCTCCGTCGCTGGTAAGTTTCGAGCTTCGAAGTTCGTTCGGACCCAGATGTATGGGTGCGGATGAGTGTGTTTATTCAATAATGCGGGCAGCAAGGCAGCAAACTTGGTTTTCCAGCTTTTCGTGATGAGCTTACTCACCAGTTAGTTGTCAGGAACGAAGGCCATCGCCGCCGCGCGCCCAGGACGGCCGCCAATAATGTGCAAAAGGGGTAGCTCTCAGCCAGCTGGGTCCGTCTACATCGGTGGGTGAGTTAGTTGGTGGTGGGCACGGTGGATGGCTATCTACCTTATGTACAGAAATAATAAAACCTATCTACCGTACGTCCAGCAGCAGCTAGCTAGCTAGTCAGCTTTGATTTCATTCCGTCCAATCACAGATGCTTTGAACTACGCCTATGATAAATACCTATCTCCTGCGTGTGGGATTGCGCCTGTTCGCGCATGGAGTGGTACCGGCGCAGCAGACTGAATCTCAAAGCACAGGCATTCCTGATAGATCAGAAACATATTTATTATACATTCTTGGTAGAGTTATATGTAAATGAGTTGCAGCCTTGCAGGCTTTGCAGCTGATCTTGTCACCGAATTTTGGTTGTATCCGCTGTACGACACCTTGATCGGGTATCATCGGTGTTCCTCAACCCCAATGCAATGACGTTCGTGCTCGAGTCCTGAATATATCACAGTATAGCTATGACTGGCAATCATGCTACGCGCCCAAGGTTGTACAAATCGGCAGACATTTTCCTGGTTAACGACATTTGATAAACGTTGCTTGTCTATTCAATTGAAATTTGCCATCTAGTTGTCGCTGCTTGTCACATTACGCTTGCATCTGACTGATTGTGGTTTATGAGTTGCCTTGAAGATCGGTTCTGTTAGTTGTTTAAAAATGATGGCTGCATTGAAACGTTGCCATGACATCAGTCGCCGGTCATGGACATGGGATACGTCGCGGCGTTGCTGCTGGCGCAGTGCTGTTGGCGTGAGAATGCGCGATGACAGGTTAGAGGAAACAAGCTCTCTACATAACCTGCTTTCCATGCCAGTGTGGGGGCAGGCTTCCTGTGTTTTGAGTCTTTGCATGAGCCTCGAGGTGCAAACACAATGTTTGCCAGGAAAATGGTTGCGCACACCAGTAATAGTTTTTCCTAGTTTTTCAGCAATGAATGCCCTGACAGCGCCCATTGCTCTCCCTTTGCTCCCTGACCCCGTCTGCCTGGCCCCTCCAAACGGCCCCTTGCCGCTGACCCCTCACAGCCTCGCCGGCCCAGGACCGTCTTCCATCGCAGCTGCGGCCTCCGCCTTAGCCCCCCCATCTGCAGCCACATCAGAAGCGGGCCTACCAGGAACCTGCCGGCAGCTGCTCGCAGCAACCCGCGCACATCGCCTGCGCGGCTTCCCCGCGCCTCCACGCGCTGCCGCCGCCGCCCCCTCCCCCGCCGCCCCCTCCCCCGCCGCCACCGCTACCCCCGCCGCCGCCAACGGTACCAACGACAGCCCCCCCTCCCAAATCTCACGCACGCCCAGCGGCCGGCCTGTACGGCAGCGACGATTTCGATCTGCATCCGAATCCAGATCCAGCGGCGGCGCCAAGGACGGCAGCCCCGCGACTCCGACCCAGCCGCCAGCGGAGCTGGAGGAAGGTGCCTCCGCAGCCGTGGGACCCCAGACCAGCTCCAGCCCCATCCAGCAGGCCGCACCGTCCACAGGCCAGCCCCAGCCTGCCACCGACCGGCGGCCCGTCAAGTCCATCCTCGACATCGCGGTCGGCAGCGGCAGCGGAAGAGGCCGCCGCCGCGGCACCCCCCACGCCTCTGCCTCCAGCACGGCCCGGAGCACGGCCGCCAGCGACAGCGGAGGCGGCGGCGCAGCCGCCGCCGCCGTCGCCGCGGACGCCGCCGCCGCCGACGAGGCGCCGCCGGTGGGCAACCCCGCGGCCGGCGCGCCGCTCCGGCTGCCCGACGGGCGGCAGCTGGTCCCGGTGAAGGCGGACACGGTGGCGGCCGGGGCGGCGTCGGCGCTGTCGCAGGCTCTGGGGGTGGAGCAGCGGGCGGTGGTGCGGTTCGACGGCGGCGCGGGGGCGCTCAAGGGCATGCGAGTGCTCACTCTGGCCAACATCTTCATGGGCAGCTTCCATAGGGCCCTCAGCTTCGTCGTGGACGTCAAGCAGGTGGGCGGGGGGGGAGATCGGGTGGCGGGGTGAAGCTAAGGGGGTGGATCGTGGGTCGGTGGGGCTTAGCTGATAGGTAAGGTGTGGGGGGAGGGAGGGAGGGAGGGAGGGGAAGGGGGATGGGTGGGTGGGAGGGGGGGGGAGGGAGGGGCAGGGGGGTGGGAAGGCTCGCAGGGGTGGTCTATGTGTGTCCCATCAGCCGAAGAGCACAGGAGGAGGAGGGGCAAGGTTGTCAAGAGGGGGAAATAACGAGTCACGGGTGGGGACGGTGGGGACGGTGGGGACGCGAGAATGGGAAGATGTATGGGGTGGGGTGGGTGGCGCGTGGGGGGAGGGTATGGATTGGGGAGGAGGGGGGAGGGTGAGGGTGAGGTTGAAGAGAGCGGCAGCAAATGCATAGGAGGCGCAAGCCCCTGTGGTCGCGCTTGCCGTCCTTTCCTCCCCCCCCCCCCGGTCATGTCCCTTCCCTGGACATCACTTGGTCACCACCTCGCCACCACTTAGCCAGCCGTTGTGCTGTCGGGTCTCTGAAGAAGTTCGTTGCGGCGCACCGTTGGGACGGGTGCCGTCCGCCCCGTCCCCCTCCCCCTATCGGGTGCCCTCATCCGCCTCCGCCTCTATCGTGTCCATCAAGGCAACGAAGCTCCCTCCACTGTCCTCTGACACCCCCACCACCACCCGCAACACATGCACACACACACACACGTACGGCGAAGGCCGTGCACGGCAGGAGGTCCCCGCTGGAGGGCCGCCCGCAGTCGAGCGACGTGTCGTACATGTACCGCGTACGAGCACGGTCCCGGGCGCTGGAGCCGCATGACCAGCAGCTTCCGGTGAGTCCAGGGAGGGGGGGGGCAGGGGGGGGGGGAGGGGAGGGGAGGGGAGGGGAGGGGAGGGGAGGGGAGGGGAGGGGAGGGGAGGGGAGGGGAGGGGAGGGGAGGGGAGGGGAGGGAGGGGGGGAGGGGAGGGGAGGGGAGGGGAGGGGGGGGGGGGGGAGGGGAGGGGAGGGGAGGGGAGGGGAGGGGAGGGGAGGGGAGGGAGGGGAGGGGAGGGGAGGGGAGGGGAGGGAGGGGAGGGGAGGGGAGGGGAGGGGAGGGGAGGGGAGGGGAGGGGAGGGAAGGGAGGGGGGGGGGGGGAGGGAGGGAGGGAGGGAGGGGGGGGAGGGGGGGAGGGAGGGAGGGAGGGGAGGGGGTCCTGGAAGCTCCCCCCGCCCCATTACCCCGACCAGGGGTTAGGGGTAAGGGGGCGGGGGGAGCTTCCAGGACCCCACGCCCTCCGTCCCGCCCGCCAGCGCCGCCTCCCGTCACCTTCCGCAACCTTCCGTCATGTCCCGTCACCTTCCTTCACCTTCACTTCCCCCGCGGCCGCGGCCGCATCCCCCGCGCCGCCACCTCCTCGCGCTCGCCCGCAAGCCCCGCCCCCCTGATTGAGATCTCTCTCTCTGCCGGGCCGCCCGCACGCCCCATAACCTCCATGCCCCGGGATCCCCCCCCACACGCCTACACACATTGCTTTCACTTGAGGCCAGGGTGGTTGGGGCCCGGGTGGTTGGGGCCCGGGTGGTTGAGGCCAGGGTGGTTGGGGCCCGGGTGGTTGGGGCTAGGGTGGTTGGGGCTAGGGTGGTTGCAGCCCGGGTGTTTGAGGCCCGGGTGGTTGAGGCCAGGGTGGTTGGGGCTAGGGTGGTTGGGGCTAGGGTGGTTGGGGCCCGGGCGGTTGAGGCCCGGGTGGTTGAGGCCAGGGTGGTTGGGATTAGGGTGGTTGGGGCTAGGGTGGTTAGCGCTCCATGCATTGCTACCCTTTCCGACGAACCCCTCCCAAACGAACCTCCCACACCACAAACCCTCCCCATCCCGAAACGAAGCCCCCCGCGCCCCCCCCCACACACACCCCAACCCCAACCCCCCCACACACACCCCAACCCCAACCCCCCCACACACACCCCAACCCAAACCCCCCCACACACACGCGCGCCCTCCCGCCCTCCCCCCCGCCAGGCCGCCCTGCGCCACGCCCGGTTCCTGCTGGACCTGTCGATCAATGTACGGCAAGTCTGGGACATGAAGGGTGACGTGGACGAGGACCAGGCGTACGACCTGGCGGACACGCTGTACGGCGCCCTGCTGGCCCAGCAGGCGGAGGCGGACGCCGCGGAGGCGGCGACGGCGGCTGCATCCGCCGCCGCCAACGGACCCATGGGTCAGTACGACGGCCGCGACCTGCAGCACCCGAGCTCGCGTCAGCAGCACCAGCAGCAGCACCAGCCGCGACGCGGGCGTACGGCATTCCGGTCGTACCAGGACGAGCGGCGCGTCCCGCCGTCCCCTCCCTGGATTATGGTCACCGCCGACCTGGCCCAGGGGGCCACGATGCTGACGGCGCTGGGTCTGCTGCAGCGGCGGCTGCGGGAGGAGCGGCAGCAGGCGGTGGCGGAGACCACCCTGTACCGCTGCTCCGTCGCCGCACCCCGCCTGGACGGGAAAGACGGCTGGGTGTTTGTCGTACGGCTGGGCTTCGAGGCGCCGTACTGGCCGGCGGAGGTCGCGGCGGAGCTGGGCGCCCGGCGGCGGCGGCCGCGGTCGCCGCCGACGCCGACGCCGACGCCGATGACGGCGCCGTCGGCGCCGCAACCCGACGAATAGCCGCCGCCGACGCTGGCTGCTGCGTACTGACAACCCTAGAGGCACCAGAAGGCGTAGCTTTCATCCCAAAGTGTAGCTTTAAACTGGACAGCCGGTGTGTCTGCAGGCAGGCAGGCAGGCGGGCGGTGGGACCTGCCTTGCTGCCGCCGGTGTTGCAGCACTGGGGGGGCGACGCGACGGCGTCGCATGGTTCGCCGCCGGTGGTGTTTGCTTGCGTGACTGTGAACTGGTGCTGCCGGCGCCGGGTAAACTTGCAAGGGCTGCGAGGGGTGGCGGGCGGAGGCGCTGGAAGGGCGGCAGAGTAGAGAGCGGCGAGGACGCCTGGGGGGGGACATGACGCCTGGGGGGGACGGCGCCCGGGGGGGACATGACGCCTGGGGGGGACGGCGCTGGCGGGTCTTTGCCTCCACCACTCGGGCTTCGAGGGGGGAGGAGGGCGCAACCGACCCTTCACCACCACCATCATCACCACCACCACCACCACCACCACCACCACTACCACCACCACCACCAGCAGCAGCGCCTTGGTGGAGAGTCTGCAGGAGGGGGGTTACGCTCCCCTCCCAGACATTTTGATTTGTCCACGGGGCGGCGGGGGGGTCCCGGGGGGGGGGGCGTGTCCAACCCGTGGGTCAGCCACGCGATGTACGGGATCTCGTGCCGTGCTTGACAGGGGAGCGGCGGAGTACTAAACGTTTTCTTTTGAGTTGTATCGGAGTTGTGAGAGCCGATCGTGGAGGACCGGAGATGGCAGATGCGGGTGTGCGGACAACGGGTTATTGTTTTGGGGGGTACAGGGTCTGCTGGGGTCTTGCTGGGGGTTTGGTGCGCGGCGCAATTGCTTGATCTGGGGCTTTGTACGGGTAGTGGCGATGGACAGGGTGGGGGACTTACCTGCCTGCCTCCCTGCCTGGATGCTTGCGGGGCGGGGCGGGGCGGCTGCAGTTCTGCAGCGCGACGGTGGCGTGGGGGATCCTAACCCGCCGCTCCCAAAATTAGTTATTATCGACATAAGGAGGAGGGGGGATGGCCTGTGGGGCATTGCGAACCTTACGAACCTAGGGACCCTCGAACCTCCTCCCTCCCCCCCTCCCCGCAAACCCCCACCCCGCAAGCCCTGTCTGGGACGGCGAGGCGGCCGTGATGCCCCGGCCCCTTGTGCGGCACCGGGGTACGGCGGTGGCGGGAGGGGAGATGCCGCCCTCGGTACGGCGGTCGGGTGGGGATCACCACGAGGCCGTCCGTAGTGGGGGGAGGGGGGAAGGAAGAGGAATCTTTGGGATGAGGTGCCAATGGTTTGTGTGTTGAGCGGACAGAACTTGGACGCTCCTTGCACGGTGGTGGTGGTGGTGGTGCTGGTGACGGCGGCTGGTGCCGGTGCCGTACACTCGCCGTACCTTGGTACCTACCGTATACCGCACCTTAGCCGTCGCCCATATGCCGGCGGGGCGGCGGGGATGCGGTTGACTGACTTGTGGTGGCAGAGGAGGCCGTGCGGTGCTCTCTAGGTTGACGACCCCGGTGCGCTGGCCAGGGGGCGACGGCCCGAGGGCGGGGCGGCGGAGGGCCGAGCGGTGAGGACGCGGCGGCACGGACGCGGTGCTCTAGGTTTTTTTTGTTTTTGGCACGCAGCCGTTGACCGACAGACAGAAAGAAAAGAAGAAAGAAAGAAAGAAAGAAAGAAAGAAAGAAAGAAAGAAAGAAAGAAAGAAAGACAGACAGACAGACGCACTTCCGCTGGCATCATATGACGTCATGAGCCCGTCATCCAGACGGGTCTGGCCTGCCGCCGACGGGAACCGGCCGGCGCAAACGGCCCCCCTTCTCCCCCCGTCCCGAGACGATTTTACTCGTTTTATCAACTCGTTGTAAAGCCGAGTAACTGTACCCGACATACACGTGTGCGGGGCTGGAAAACAAATCGCTGCTCTCGAGTTGGGTCCTTTGAGGGGACCGCACGCGGTTACACTGGTGGCTCGGCTTTTAGGGCCCGCGGGGGGGAGATAAAAGAGGCTCGCAAAGGGAGGGGGGAGGGGTTGGGCGCGGGGCCGCGCCTTGGGGCGTGCCTGGATGGAGGGGGATGTGGAGGCGTCACCTCCACCACCCCTAGATAGCGCCGCGGGCCCCGCCGCCCGCCGCCCCCCCCCCCCCGCCGCCCCACGACCCCAGGACCGAACCCAAACGCGGAACCAACCTCGGACGGCGTCGGTCGGTGAAGTGTGTGTGGGTCCTGGCGGGCTGGGTCGGGTCCGCACTGCACGTTAGTTGGCGTGCTGGCGCGCTTGGCTGGCTGGCAGCGCGGCCGCCGCGCCTGCCGCGCGCACTCGCACCCTCTCTCATTTCCCACCGCCAGGCAGGTATCTCGCCTTGTGATGTAAGTATTGGGGGGAAGGGGTCGGCTCTGAGGCGCCTACGAGCTATCTGGGCCCGCCGTTGGAACACCCGGTCGGGACTACGGGTCCGCCTTGTAACGGTGACCTCGCGTACGTATTCCGACTTTCCGAGCAGTTTTGGGTGTGTGTCCAGAGTTTGTCTCTAGGTTGTGTTTTTCTTTTGATTGAGCTCCGACATCTACACACCTGAAGCGCCCTGGGAGAGAGAATTCTCCGCATCATCAGTACCTGATGTGACTTTCAGTGCAACCGTGACGAGGTTGCCACCCGCCTGATTGCCGACCATGAACTTAACAGGCCTGCAGTCATCCTCCGAGCCCCACGCGCCGTCCAAGTGTACGACAAGGTGTACGACAAGGAGCCTCACGACAACGTGCCGTACCGCACAATCCGCGTCTATCCATAAGGGTCGCGGGCGGTGTGACCAGGTTCTCATGGCATTTGTTGTGGCGGGGGTTACACCACCCAACCACCTAAACTACCTAACCGACCACCCAACCGACGTGACATGGTCATCAGAGCATGTGCGTTGGTGGTGGAGGAGGTTTAAAAAAGAAACAACACCACCCTGGCGGGTGGCGCAGGTGGTCACACCAACCGACAACCGACCGACCAACCAACCAACCGACCAACCAACCGACACGGGTTGAGGACCGGCCCCTCCTCCCTGCTCCTCCTCCCCCTCCTCCTATCGTCCGGTGTCCCCGTGCCACCACCCTCTCCCGGGCCGCCCTGCCCTGGCCCCCCCCCAGCAGGACCCCCGAAATCCCCCCGAGCCCCGACCCCCCTGTGTGGTGGCGATGGCGGTGTGGTGGGTCCCAGAGACCGCCTCCAGCCCACTGCTGTTGCTGCAACCCCCCACGAGCCCCTGCGCCGATCCCCCTCCCCGGCCCCCGCTCCTTTACCCCGCCCTCCCTCACTGCTGCTACTGCTCCCACCGCTCAACCCCCACCCTCTCAATCACTGCTACTGCCGCTTCCGCGGCGGCAGCTGTTCTGCTGCAACTCCTCCAGCTTCTGCTACAGCTGCTGCTGCTACAGCTGCAGCTACAGCTGTTGCCACGCCTCCTCAGCTACAGCTGCTAGTTATTGGTGTTTCTTGGCTTCCGGATACACAAAGTGCACCCAGACATTGGAGAAGTAGATGGCCAGGGACCAGAGCCCCAGCACCGTCCCGGCCCACAGACCCGCGTAGGCCAGGCGGCTGATGTCCAGGAACAGGGTCGAGTCTGCGGGGGAGGGGGGAGGAGGGAGGGTTCGCGGGAGGGTTGGTGGGGGGTGGCGGGAGGGTTGGAGGGAGGGTTGGAGGGGGGTTGGAGGGAGGGTTGGAGGGGGGTTGGAAAGGGAGTTGGAGTGGAAGGGTGGGCGGATGTCCCGTTCTATATCCCTTACCCGTCCTGTGGCTTTAGGGTTGCGCTATGCCCTGAAACCCTAAAACCACCCGAAAACCTAAACCCCACACGAGCACGCGACATCGCCCGGTCAGCCGCCCACCGACCCTAAACCCTCAACCACGACCCACCTGCCCGGTCCGGGAAGAGGTCTCGGAGCGGCTGCCGTACAACTAGCAGTACGGACATTGACACCATTTGGAGCGCCGTCTTCCATTTCCCCAGCGTGTTCACTTTGACAGCCTGTGTCGTACACACACGCATGTGTGTGTGTGTGTCGTACACGTCCATGTGTGTACGGCAGGGACAGCGGGGAAGCCGCGAGGGGGAACGGGGTTACAGCATTCGTGGTTCAGTCAGACATGCTGCAGCTGCGCTGCTGCCAGCTAAGGGACCCGCTCCGCCGGTGACACAGCGGGAGGGGGAGGGTGGCGAGGGAGATGGTGGCGTTGGCGCGGGTGGCAAGGAAGAGGGAGGCATTGCTGATGGTGGGGATGGTGATGGACGGGGCCACTGAATGGGTTTCGCAAACCGCCGCCGTGTGGACTCCACCCCGCCACGTCTCTCCAATCCCCTCACCTCCACCCCTGCCACGTCACGCCGTACCTTGGACGCGCCTCCCCCCGCCGCCGCCGCCCACTCCCGCAGCGCCGACATCGTGATCTCCCGACAGATGATCAGTACGACAGGCGCCGTCATGAACTGTGGACTCCAGGGAGGGGGCGGGGACACCGCCAGCAGCACCAGCGCGGTGGCCACCCTGAGGGAAGGAGGGGGGAGGGGAGGGCCGGGAGGGGAGGGGGAGAAGGGGGGGTATAGGAGATTGGTAGGCGTATTCAAACTGCGCTGCTGCCAGAGCAAAGGTCCGGCGGGAGGGGGTCAGAGGGGGGAAGGGAAGGGGGGATACACGAAATTGTTAGGCATTGTGAAGCTGCGCTGCTGGGAAAAGGGGAGGGGAGGGTCGTCCCCTTGCTGGGAAAAGGGGGAGGGGAGGGTCGTCCTCCCTCCCTCTGCTGGGTAGGGGGGAGCGCTGGCGAGATTGGTTGCGGGTTGAACGGTGGGTGGAGGGGGCCCAGGATGGGGATGGGGCGGTGGGGTATAGGAAATTGATAGACATTTTCTGGTAGACATGGGGGCCAGGTGGGGGGAAAGGGAGGGGGGAAAGGGGAAGGAGGGAGTGATGTGGGGGTAAGAGAAGCGGAGGGGGCATGGGGTATATATAGGTAATTGATATAGCCGTACTCGTACTCGTACTTGTACTGCGCTGCTGCCAGAGCGAATATCCGATCAAGGGGGAAAAGCGGCGATGGGGGTTGCCCTTTTGCGGTTTCGCTGTCTATATTGACAAATGGAGGGGGAGCGGCGAGGATGGGAGTGGGGTGCGATATGGGGGCGGGAGTGGGGGTGGGAGTGGGGGTGGGGATGATGAGAAATAGGTGGGTTGGGGTGATATTGCTCGTTGGCATGGCCGCCGCGGCATCGCCTCAGCGGCCGACGCCCCCCCCCCCTTGGAGGCGCCTCTAGGGACGAAGGGGTCGTCAGCCGCTGAGGCGTTGCCGCGGCGGCCGACCGCTGCCGGGTGCACCCCCGTTGC